>CM053407.1:67374862-67513947 GCA_028644305.1 Xerus rutilus | reverse complement strand
ATATGAAGAACGTAATCTGCTTATAATTTTGTGCAAAGTTAGAAAAATTATGATTGTAACAATTTTTTTCTATTTGCCTCAACAAATGTTTTCAGTGAATAGTGTGTACAGCTTCTGATAATTTGTTTTTTTTCTGTTATGTTTGCCAACATGTATTAAAATGCAACTTTTGGGAAAAAAATAAAAAAAAAAAAATAAATAAATAGATAAAACAAAAAAAAAAAAATAAAAGCAATTTACACTAAAAAAAAAAAAAAAAAAAAAAAAAAAAAAAAAAAAAAAAAAAAAAAAAAAAAAAAAAAAAAAAAAAGAAAGTTCAGGAATATTATTAGGTGACTGTATAGAAATGAAAGTCTTAAGCCAGTGTTATTTGACAATAGGTTTCTAAACCAAGGTCTATCATAATAATGCGTAGGAGAGCGTCCTAGTGAAGCTGTTGTCCGTACCTAGGAAGATGTCTTGAGTTCTGTTTCCACTTGTCTCTTAGACACCTTCTCTTGGATTCAGATCAGCATGCTAACTTCATCCTAAGTCAGCCTACACTCAAAATTGTCCTTTCCAAATCCTGGTCCTCCTGACACCACAGTTTTTCAGGCATCCAGCTCTATTTTATGGATTTTATTTTTTTTCCATTTTTTAATTGGTGCATCATAGTTGTACACGATGGTGGGATTTGTTGTTACATATTAGTACATGCACACAATACAACAAATTGATTTGGCCAATAACACTTCCCAGTACTTCCTCACCTTCCTCTCTTCCTTCTACCCTTTTGTCCCTTTTCTCTTTGCTACTCATCTCCCTTTGCTTTTCATGAGAACCCCTTGCCCTCCCAACATCTTTTCCTTTTTCCCTCTCCAGCTTCCATATGTGAAAGAAAACATACGACCCTTGACCTTCCGAGTTTGGCTTATTTCACTTAATATAATATTCTCAAGTTCCATCTGTTTTCCTGCAAATGACATGATTTCATTTTTCTTTATGACTGAATAAAATTCCATTGTGTATATATGCCACATTTTATTTACCCATTCATCCATTGATGGACACCTGGGCTGGTTCCATAGTTTGGCTATTGTGAGTTGTGCTGCTATAAACATTGGTATGCATGTGTCACTATAGTATGATGACTTTAATTCTTGAGGATAAATGCTGAGAAGTGGTATAGCTGGGTCATATGGTGGTTCCATGCCTAGTCTTTCTAGAAACCTCTACTGATTTCCATAGTGATTGTACTAATTTACAATCCCACCAATAGTGTAAAAGTGTTCCTTTATCTCCACATCCTTTCCAGCATTTATTATTGCTGTCAGTCATCCAGGTTTATAACTTCATTTTCTTCTTTGTCTTCCCCTCTGCTTGCATGCTAGTCTAGCCCCACAATATCTCTCACTTCTGTACTACCCTTTCCTCCTCCATTCAGGTTCAGCTCCTTATTCTTTTTCACCAAGGCTCTCTCAATAATGTTTCTCCTTCTTAAGTTCTAGTATCACCACAACTAAGCCATCTTTCACAGTGCAGCTAGATTCAGTGTCCTGAACCATAGTGTTGATTTTGTCCTTGTTTCAAATCTATCAAGTCTAGTGGACATGTTTTGGGGGAAGATATCAGGGATTGACTCAGGGCACTCAATCACTGAGCCACATCCCCAGCCCTATTTTGTATTTTATTTAGAGACAAGGCCTCCAGGGTCTCACTGAGTTGTTTAGCGCCTTGCCATTGCTGAGCTGGCTTTGAACTCGTGATCCTCCTGCCTCAGGCTTCTGAGCCACTGGGATTACAGGTCTAGTGGAAACTTTAATTAATAAAATCATTTTGGAAAACTCTTTGGTATTATCTCCTAAAGTTGAACGTACATACATCTTATGTCTCATTCATTTCATAACTAAATATATATCCAAAAGTGCATACCTATATGCCCCAACAGGTAAGTACAGGCATGCTTATAGCAACATTGTCTACAATAGCCAAAACCTGGAGTCATCCCAATCTAATAGACTGGATAAATCAATTATATGGTGTTCCTCGAAGCTGTTATCACATAATAGTAAAAAAGGTGAGCTTTTTATTTTTTATTTTTTAAGAGCTTTATGATTATATGTAGTGGGTTCGTCCTGACAAACTCATACATGCATAGAAATTGTTCTCAGTTTGTGATTACCTCTTTTCCCTCCAGTCCTCCTTTACTTCCTCTAGTCTGCTAGACTTTTTTACTCATCTATTAATCTGTATTTGATTGGTTCTTTATGATATCTTGTCCTTCCCTCTCTCCTTTATTTTACTCTAGCTTCTGCATATGAGATAAAATATTCTACCTTTGAGATCTTGAGTTTTGACCTATTTCAGTTAGCATGATATTCTCTATTTCCATCCATTCACCAGCAAATGACATAATTTCATTCTTTTTAATGGTTGAGTAGAACTCCATTGTATAAATAAAGCACAATTTCTTAATCCATTCATCTGTTGATGGGTATCTGGGTTGATTCCATAATTTAGCTTTTATAAATTGTGCTGCTATAAACATTGATGTAGCTGTGTCATTGTAGTATGCCAATTTCAGATCTTTTAGGAAAATACCTAGGAGTGGTATAGCTGGGTCATATGGTGGTTCCATCCCTAGTTTTTTGAGGAATCTCCAAACTGCTTTCTAGAGGTTTATACTAGTTTACAGTCCCACCAACAATGTACAAGTGTTCCTTCCTCCCCATAGTCTTGCCAGCATTTATTATTGTTTGTATTCTTGATCATTGCCATTCTGACTAAAGTGAGATGAAATGTTAGTGTAGTTTTGATTTTCATTTCCCTGATTGCTAGAGATGTTGACCATTTTTTCATGTATTTATTGGCCTTTTGTGTTTCTTCTATTGAGAAGTTTTGGTTTAGTTCTTTTGCCCATTTATTGATTGGATTATTGGGATTTTTTTGTTTATGTTTTGTGAGTTCTTTTTATATTCTGGATATTAATCCTCTATCTGAGGAGTAGCTGGCCAAGATTTTCTCCCATTCTGTAGGTTCTCTTTCTCTCCCTCTCCTATCATTTTCCCTTTATCTCAGCTATGGTGTTGCTGTAGGACCCCCTATCCCACAGGTTCCACCTGAATATAACTTGGAAGAAAATTATTTCATTAAACTATATCAGAATTAAAATTAGGAAATTTGGCAACAACTTTATTTTCCAAGAAAAACTATGGCATTGTTGGGCTACATTCTCTACTAAAATTTTTTTTTTTTTTTTAATATATTAGAGAACTTTGAACTATGTAGCTTCTAAACTCAAGGCTGTACTGGTAATGTGGCATCATAACTGACTTAGGCTTTGCCATGAAGCTGTCTGGTACCTGAATAAAATTCTCATCAGGAAAGAGTGAAGCAACCCTGCACATTACCAGGTCTGGAAGCTTGATTCAACTATGGGATGCCCCTGAGGCTGGTTGACAACAATAAAAAACACAGTGATGAAGTTATTTTGCCTAAATCTAGGTCAGTGCTGATTTCTGAGAAAATCAGATATAACTGCCAAAATTTCCAGTTAGGGATGATTCCACTGTAGGTTGCAATTGTTATGTCTCTAAGTACCCGTTTCTGTGGAACAAAGCATTATTCAGGAACTAGGAAAGATGCAGTATCCAATTCTGAAGGAGAAATAAATGTAGCAGAAGGAAATGGGTTCAAGTGTTGGCCAAGTGGGCTGAGTTGCAAGGCAGTTCTTCCATCTGACTGTGCAAAGTGGAAGCATGGAGAGCAAAGGACCAGTTAAACTCACGGGACAATTGTCATGACACTGCAGGAAACAGTTTTGAAGGCATCCTAAAACAATGCCCCTATAACTTCAGCATGCTTAAGAATTATTTGGAAAGCTTTTTAAAACACAGGTGCAGGGGCTCTACCTTAAGGTATTCTGACTCAGGTCTGAGTTCAGGCCCAGCATTTGCATTTCTAACAAGCTCCCAGTTGAAATGTGTTAGAATAACTATTGGGAACAAAACTAGTTCCAGTCCCAGTCTACCACTGAGGACACGATATTGAACATGCTCCTAGCCTTGGCCAAATTTAGTTTAGGGACTCTATGGGCTGCACAAGATGAGGACAATAATTCCTACTATACAAGGTAGCAAGTGGCTGTAGAAACAAAAATGTTGTACTGTCCCTAGTTTGTAGAATCAGATGAAAATTTTGTCCCTGTTGTTCTAACCCATTTCCTAGAGCTTGCATGTGAGGTTTCAGGATGAGGTAGGTATTGTTAGCATCTAGTAGGTAGACAGATGCAGCTGTTAAACATCCTACAAAGACTCTCCCTCCATACACACCCAAATAAAAAATTATCCAGGCAAGATGTCAATTTTGCAGAGATGGAGAAACTCTATTTAGCAATCTATCCATTTGACTTGGAATTTTCATTTGGGTTTTATATCAGGTTGTATAGTTCATTGTTAGCAGGGTTACCCACATTAAAGTTAGCCATATTGAATCAGCTTAAATTAGAAGAAACATTTGTTCTACAAATGAAACCCAAAAAGCAGACAACTAATAAAGGTGATGGGGAGGAAGAAAGAAATTGTTCAGGAACTTTAGGTTAAGGGGATTTCCTTTAGTGGAATTCTAAACAGCAAGTTTGGGGAAAGGGATGAGAAGGGCAGGTACTGTGTTTCATGTCACTTTGCAGTGCTGAACTGCACTGTCTTTGAAAATATTGAGCTCAATACATGCTGAAATAAGATGAATAAAAGTGGTTAGTCCATCTTCCTTTTAGGGATTTTTATGGATGAAGATGCTATAGTGGTTTGTTAGGTTTTTATCTAAACTTATGTTGGTTAATCACTTTTCCAGTCAACAAATTATATTCTATTAACAAGAACTTTCTGAAAACAGTTAAAACTATAAAATACCAGATATATTTATCATTACATCCAATAAATATTTTTGTTTACATTTATTTTGATTTTTCTGTTGTGAAAGATAAAAAGCAATGGGTCAGGCTATTTTTTTTAAACTAAATAATATTTACCTCCCATTTTATCAGGCTAAACAATCTCTTTTTTCTTAACTTTTTATTTCCCACCTTAAATAGAGTAGTTGTATTTATTTGAGAGTTCTCTCATCTTTCTAAAGGCATAATTTAAGACTAGGGGGCTGGAGATACAGCTCAGTGGTAGAGTGCTTATCTAGCTTGATGGAGTTCCCCCCACCAAAACACCCACACAAAAGCAAATATAACTTAAAGACTGTAGAGAGATATAGTATTTTTACATTCATACTTAATGGATTTTTCCACATTTCTTTTATGCTATGTTTTATGCTATACACATATTTTTTGTTGCTCCATGAGGTAGATACATTTGGTCATGTTTTATAGATTAAGAAGCTGACTTAGAGAGTTTTAGGAAATATATCCAACTTCATGTAGATTATAAGTGGCAGAAGTAATATCCAAGTTCCAGAGAACATTCCATTTTATGGAATGAAGTGTGGCTCAATTCTAGGATTGAAAAAAATTGAAAACTTTAAAAAAAAGGAAAGAAAGAAAGAAAGAAAGAAAGAAAGAAAGAAAGGATTAAGATTTAGATTTAGATTTTCTTGTTCCAGTTCCAGAAGTCATATGATTAAATAATACTATTTAGAGCATGAAAATTACTTCTAAGCTTTTGCCTATTACACCAATACTATAAGTTTAATTCCATTATTTGATTATTAATAGTGAGTGGCACCACATTAATGATTCAGCTGGAAAATATGTATCTAAACTAAGAGTAAAAGTTGCACAGTCACCATGTTTATTTGTTCCACATTGAATACTCTCAAGGCCATAGCAAGATTCACAAAATGGCTTAATGACCACATCTTTATTTTTACACAAATAATATACATTGATTGTTTATAGTTGCATAATAGCCGCCCCCCTATTAGATTTTATAAGTTTATTGTCTTTTAGATCCTTTGGGTGCCTCTGGCTCAACATCTTTTATAAGGCTGCATTCAGAGTGTAGGCCTGGACTGCAGCCTCAACTGAAAAGATGAGTATGAGAAAATTTGCTTCTAAGCTCACCCATGTGGTTGACAGAATTCTGGGCTATTTGGCTAAGGTGCTCTGTTCTTCATTAGCTACGTGTATAGGATGCTTCACATCAAGCTCACATCAAGGTGAGCTTCCCTCAAACTAAGCAGGCAATATAGCTAGAACAGGCGAACAAGACAGAAGTCATAGTCTTTTGTAACCTAGTCTCAGAAAGAAGTCACATCTCATCATGTGAATAGATTATACTCATTGGCAGTTAGTCACTAGACTTATCCCTCACTCAAGAAAAGGAGATTGCTGCAAGAGTATGAATACCTTCAGGAAGAGATGATTGGCAACCATGTAACCTATCGCAAATATTCACCACTATTTTCATTGTTAAAGGACTTTTTCTATATTTCTTAACTATCTTATTTACCTACTTATCCAATGATATTTATAAAACAGAAATGGCTTATCTGTCATAAACTTGCTAACTCATCTGGCAAGTAGCTGCTCTGGAACATAGAGTTGGGTTGCTGAATCCAGACACAGAGTTAGAGGCAGGAGAAGTATCTTAGTCCTAGTGATGTCTAAACTGGACTTGAAGGAAAAGTAAGTATTGACCCAGGAAGAAGAGGGCAAGGTAAGGATGTTCCAAACAGTGGGAAAAACATGTATCTACAGAGGGTTGAATATGAGAATCTATTATGATGTTCACTATCTATACCCATAATCTTATCAGAGTATTTCAGTTTGTGAGAATTTTTAATGATGTTGTTTTAAACTGATGAGAATATTAATATTAAATTTATGATTATTTCTCTTTTATCAGAGTAGTTTTCTACATTTGGTCCCACAGAATATGTATGTCCTTAAGAACTCTGAAATTTTCTTGTCCACATACAACTACATTGCCTTCTCTTTTAATTTTGCTTCTGCCAAAGGTAACATCCTAAGGCTGAGTCTATAGAATACTAGATGCTGAGTAGATTTAACAGTTTTATATTAATTTGATCAATCTGTTAACTCAACCTGATAATTAGATTCAAATTAATATCTCCTGCTCTAACATGCAAGATAAAATGCATTGGAGAAATGTTATATACTTTGACTCTTTTACTTCCTATAGGCATTGGATCTACATGTTAGTGGTTAATATTAACATGTTTTGTATAATTGGTATCAAGTCTCTTGATAAGCAGGAAAAGAGAATCATTTAATTAGTATTTAAGAAGGATGGTTGGTATATAATCTCCATTTGCCTAAAATAAACCGACAGTTTACTTTGCAGTAAGTGTTAGGATAAATGACTATATGCAGCCTTAAGATAGAGATTCGATTATTATTAAAAGGTATGTATACATTAAATTGTTTGGCTCTAATTTTTAAAGCTTTTATTGTGTCAAATTTTGAACACATACAAGAATAACCAGAATAGAACACCATCATCCTTCTTCAACAACCATTAACTCCTGATCAATCTTTCAACATCTACACCTCAACCATCCCTTCCTATATTATTTTTGAACTTTATTCTTGACCCTGTATCATTTCATCAGCAGATATTTTGGTACATACCTCTAAAGGAGAAGCAGTCATTGTTTTAAAATAAAACCACGTACCATTTTTCTCCTGCATAAAGAATAATATTTTCTTTTTATTGTCAAATAATTATTCTTTTATTCTCATTTTTACCTTCTTTTTATAATAAGATGGATGGATAGATAATTTGTGGTTCTCATTCAGGGATGATTTTACCTACTAGGGGACATTTGGCAATATTGGAGGATTTAAAAAAAATTTTTAAATTAATTTTTTTTTTTTGCAACCTGGGATTGTTACTGGCATCTAGTGGGTAAAGCCAGGGATGCTGCTAAACATACAAGATAGGCCCCCAAAATGAAGAATTGCTTTTCCTACAATATCAATAGTCCTGCTGTGGATAAACCCAGAGAAGGAGGGTGGGGGAGAGAGAGAGAGAGAGAAAATTAGTGATCTAATATGAATTAATGGAATTATCTGTTCCAGGTACGGATAAAGTAGCTCAGAAAAATACATCATTTCTCACTTGTACAGCAGAATCAAATTAAGTAATGAGCAAAATGTTTAATAAATATGGGTAGAAACTGTGTTCTGCAGCAAAAGAAAAACTTGGAGAAAATTATTTTGAATTTGCTGAACAGCAATCTATCAGGAATGTTTTCTTTCGTGTAAAGTGATGCTGCAAATGTTAATGCTTGTGGTGTGGTTTTAAGATGAAAATTAGTATTAGTTACTTGAATGCAGGCAGAACTCTGCTTGTTATTCTCCACAGAACCCTGGCAATAATTTACCTAGCAGCACAGTAGTTCAGGCAGATCAAAGCAGCCTTCTTTAAGTGTATCCAGCAGGCAGATTTAGCTCTGTGCCTTATACTTAAAAAAAAAAAAAAAGGTTCACTTCTTGAGAGACAAAACATGCTTAACTAGGCACTTCATGCAAATCTCACACTATGTAAACTCATATGGATTCCTCTTGTTATCTGGGAAGAAGCCCCTCCATGCCTCAAATACTCTAAAATCTGAGGCAAGAATAGAATAAATGTGGGAAAGCCAGTCTCTTCAAATGAACAACAACGTGTTTTTATTTAAATTAAACTTGAATGTGAACTAGATTCAGGAGAGGGAATGGCAGAGGAGAGTCTGGAGTTGCTATAGAATGTGTCTGCCTGCTTCGGTTCCCAGACAAGTGAAGTTCAACTCTGAAATTTCAGGCAATTTGTATACCAAGCTCCTCCTTTTCTGCAGCCTTCTTTTCCATTGGTAAAATTCTTTTGCAGGGTCAAGTAGGGATCCCACCCCTTCTCTGTGTTTTCACTCTGAAGCTCTACACAACTTTACACCTGAATGAACGCCAAACCTCTGTGGATATATAAAGGGAACCTTGAGGAGGAATTTCACAGCTACAGTGCAGAAGCAGAGGGAAAGGAATAAACCAGCTCTTCAGTCAAGCAGATCCTCTACTCACCATGCTTCCTCCTGTCATTCATTTCTATCTCATTCCCCTTGCATGCATCCTAATGAAAAGCTGTTTGGCTTTTAAAAATGATGCCACAGAAATCCTTTATTCACATGTAGTTAAACCTGTTCCAGCACACCCCAGCAGCAACAGCACGTTGAATCAAGCCAGAAATGGAGGCAGGCATTTCAGTAACACTGGACTGGATCGAAACAGTAAGTGTGTTCTACTTGCATAGATTTTCTTCTTTTTTGGTGGCATTAGCTCACATTCCTGTAATATTGTTCCATTGTTAACTAGCTTGAACTATATATATTTTGCAAAACAATCTGGGAGCAATCTGCTGCATGCATAGATTGGCATTCTTCCCTAGGTAGTGATTTTAGAGTTAGTATAATGAAAACCGTGGCTTGATAATAATGCTAGTACAAAGTTTAGTTTTACAAACATCCACAAAGAAAATGTACCCAGGAATTAAGCTGTTGCTTTTCTAAAACTATGCAAACTGAGACTTTTAAAAGCATTGTTGTATATCATTTAAGTTTAGGTTGTTTTATCAGTTTACTTCAGGACCTGTGCAATTTTGGTAGAGTGTATCTCATCCTAAGAATGTATAGGAAATCACAAGGGGAAAAGGGAAGCTTTCAGAGAGGAAAATAAAATTGTCCACATGGATTTTTATAACATGTCTACTGAAATTGTTTGAAGTTTTGATGATGCTCAATGTAAAAGAAGGATAAAACTAAAAATGTTGGATTCACATTTTTCTGAAATAATTTCTTATTAATGAGATCAAATTTTAGGTAATTGTATATTTCTGTGAAATATGGAGAACATTTTTATAACTTAAGATATTTAAAATGACAGTAATGTTTTGTACAGGAAGCATTCTTTTACCCTTTTCTGTTTAATTGGCACACTAATTGACCACTAGTGAAGGGGATTCAAATTTCTTCTAACTTTTGTTTCATTCTTTCCCTTAGAAGAGTTCACATGTTAATAATCAGGTTTTAAGAGAGATAGAAACAGTGCACAGGAAATATTCACAAATCTTTTGCAACTCCTCCTTAAACTCCATTCAACTGTTAAAGTAGTTTTGACCTCTGAAAAGTCAGAGCTAAGAAGACTGGTAATGTCTTCCCAAGAAATCCAAGGTGTTTTTATTTTCATGAAGATGTATGTTTTTAAGAACACAGGGATATCTGATTATTGTTAGATCACTGTGCAATGTGGTGGATATTCATTGTCAGTGAACTGTCATTGCAAAAATGCTGCATCTATGTGCACAGGAACAAAAAACTAGACATCTCCGGCTGTTTCCAGGTGCATTCCTAAGGCAGCTGCAGGAAGGTGAGCTGGACTCAGAAACAGGCAAGCTCAGCACACTGCCCAGGCAAATTGTTTAACTTTTAATTTCAGTCTCACAACTCTAGATATATGCATGTGTATACACATATATTTCCCCACAACTATCACATTTCCCTTAGGCTATATTTCTTCTCTCAGAAGTGCTGGGGCACAGAGATGAAGTAAAAGTCCTAATCCACTTTATACTTAGAGTTAACTTGCAGTATTCTATGTACAACTACTTAAATATATTTTAAAATTTACATTTTTGACATTTCATCAACCTATGCTTTTAAATGTCCCCACCCCCCGTTAACAAGCCTTGATTTCTTTCCAAGTTTGTTATACGCAATTCTCCTAAAGTTTAGATAACAAAGCAATGGTAAGAAAAACTTCAGATATTTCAAGATCAATTTTTATTTTAATTACATAAGACATATAACAAGAAACAGCCAATTAAGGAACAAACTTATCAAATGTGAATAACTAAAACAAAAAGTTTGCCACAACCAATATTCAGGAAATGAACACTGTGGTTCCTTTTGCAGTTGTAAATCAGACATGTTAGGTATTTTTCTGCCATAAAATTCATGGAAATGTAGCCAAGTTGTTATGGCAACCATACGTTCCTGATTTAGGGGTTTTATATTCTTTAAATTTTGAGTTGTAGTGGCATTTTGCATTTCAAACATTTTACTATTGATATTTTAAAAACAGAGCTTGGGATTTATGTTTAAAATGTAGTTATTAAGGTTGGTATGCAAAATGTCAGAGGTTGTACCCATATGTATGATTCTATGCAGCTGAATTCTATAATTGAAATCAAGTATTACAGAGCGAATATGCATTGCACACAATATTTAAATACTTTTCACATTTTCTCAACAGATTTTTTTAAAAACCTAATTAAAAGCACTTGCAGACATTAGCCAATATGACCCATGAGAAAGAGAACATGAAAGTGCTCTCTTTTGAACTCACTGAAGAATGAATATTTACACATAAATGGAATAGCTGCTAAACCCTTTTTGAGAAGTGAGACTAAGCAAATGAGATTTTCAAATATTCTAATAAACAATTAGCTAATGTTTTACATGAAAAAATCAGTCCTAAGATTATATTTTTTCCAAAAAATGGTATAGCCTTTATGTAAACTGATAATTTTCATGAAAGTGTCTCTAACAACTATCTAGGAGGTTTTTCCACTGTGGAAACAAAGAAAATGCTACTTTCTTTTTGATAATTTGTTACCATTTGGATATTATTTTTGTTACTGCAAGTTACTTTTTTAAAAAAAATATTCATTTGCTTTTTGTCTTTAATACATGTTCTTTTTCATTTTCTGCAGGTCGGGTTCAAGTGGGTTGCCGAGAACTTCGTTCCACCAAATACATCTCTGATGGCCAGTGTACCAGCATTAGCCCTCTGAAGGAGCTGGTGTGTGCTGGAGAGTGCTTGCCCCTGCCAGTCCTTCCTAATTGGATTGGAGGAGGGTATGGAACAAAATACTGGAGCAGGAGGAGCTCCCAAGAATGGAGGTGTGTTAATGACAAAACACGTACCCAGAGAATCCAGCTGCAGTGCCAAGATGGCAGCACACGCACCTACAAAATCACGGTGGTCACTGCCTGCAAGTGCAAGAGGTACACCCGGCAGCACAATGAGTCCAGTCACAACTTTGAGAGCGTGTCGCCTGCCAAGCCAGCCCAGCATCACAGAGAGCGAAAAAGAGCTAGTAAATCGAGCAAGCACAGCATGAGTTAGAACTCAGGCTCTCAGACTGTACTGACTAGTAACCATCTGCTTTACAGATTTGATTGCTTGGAAGACTCAAGCCTGCCATTGCTATTTTCTCACTTGAAAATATATGCTTTCTGCTTTGATAGAGCCCAGCAAACTGTCCTAAGTATCAGGACCTTCTCTGGGAATTGCTTTTCCTTTTCAAGTTTTTCAAGATGTATGTATGTTCATGAGTGCAATTTGCATTTAAATTCCACACATCCTGTAGATTTAATTCCCCATACTTCTTAAGACTATTGACACAATATATACCCCTAAACCTGAATCATTACATTTTAAAACAGAAAAAGGCTCTCTTACTCTCCATTCCCTAACCTATCTGTGCCCTTTCCAAACAAAACCCCTTCAAAACAGAAAAGTGTAAAAAAGAAGTTGTTGCCATGAATCTTCACAGTAACATTTCAGAAAGGTGCTTTTTAAGTAATTTTCATGGGAACAATTTAGCAGTCAGAAGAGACCTTCTTTTGAAAGAAAGAGAAAGAACTTGTGACATTTCACTTCAAAAATAAGCCCTCTAGCTTTTGACAGTCTCATGGTATGAAATTATACCCTGCATGCTGACCCTCACTTGGAATGGAATGCCAGAAATGCATGGCAGCAGCTAATAAGTAAAGCTGATTAACTATTTATTTGTCAATGTTATTATTTAATGAGCTTTCACATGTGATTTTTTTCAAAATGTTAATTTTTATGTTTTGAAGCTTTTTTCATGTACCTAAATATTTTCCTATACAATTTGTGGTTGATCTAGATATATGAAATTACATGTTGTAGATATGTAAAATAAATATTTTAGTCTTCTTATGACATATGTGTTTCATCATGAACTTTATCAAATATGGATCTTTTGAAATCACTAAGATGCTTTGTAAAACTGAAATATGTAATACTTTAGTCTGTGCAATCAGAAGGTGACTTGACCTTCAATTCCATTAGTTCCTTTTAACAAAAATAAACACTGCCAAAAGTTATTGTCCTTGCCTATAACATATGTAAAGAGGTACATATTTGCAAAAATTATGAAATAAAGGTATGAAAGTAATTTTCTTTTTTTTAAGCTAGAGATTAAACTCAGGGCTTTGTATATGCTAACCATATATTCTACCACTGACCTACATCCCCAGCCACAATTAGTGCTTTTTTTTTTTCACTAAGTCACATTCAAACATGGAAAGGAATGTCTGTAATAAATAAAAGGAAAGAGCAAAAATCAAAAAGGAGACTATCTCTTCAGTAAAATGGGATGGTTGAAAAAGTTGGGTGGCAGTCCAGCAATGAGTTGTAATGACAATATCAAATTTATATACACCAGTAGATGCCAAGTTTGCTGTACATTATAATCACTTGGGGGAGATATTATAAGACCCAATGCCTTGGCTTTCATCCAAGTTACATCAGAATTTCTGTGGGTGGAACTCAGATATCAGCAGTTTTTAAAGTTTTCCAGGTGATTTCAATATGAAGCTAAGTTTGAGAAAGAAAGGAATTGTGGAAAAATCAGGATCTTATGCTGGGAAACATTTAATACTAATGTATGGTCCTCAAACCAAAAATAAAATAAAATAAAATAAAAATAAAAACAGAAGGAAAATCCCAACTTAAATTTCAGTGTTTTCAATTCAGTCATGTTGTCATATTAAACAACATAATCATAGTCTTGGACCAGTTTATAGATCATTTGGCTTATGTGTTAATTCAATTAACTGATAGATACCATCACTCAAATGAGGACAATCAAAGGAATTGGGCTATATGTTAGTAAGGTTTCCTGGATTTTCTGCTTCTGGATTCTGAGCATGGAAGACTCCTTAGTACTTTCTTGCAGTAACTTGTTCCTCTTTTTGTAATTACAATCTGAAAATCACTTGAATATTATATATATCATATTAAACTAAATAAAGACGTTAATATTGTGCCTTCCTTATGAGAGGTAAAGGTAGAGGGTTTCAACATATATAAAGACAAAGAAGCCTCTAGATTTTATAATACTATTGTATTATTAAATAAATAAATGATAGCCTACTATTGACTTATTTTTTAGTTTTAATAACTAAGATATTAAGTTATTTTATATTATATAATACTAACACATAAGGTATTCATAATAATTATAACTGGATATGCCACAAATGTATTATTTCATATGTGTGTTCTACCAGTTCAACCTCAACATGGGATATTAAAGATAACATAGAAAACTTAAGATAATTGTTACAATTTAGATATGAGGTAGCCCTCAAAAGCACAATGCAAGAAAATTTAGAGGTTATAAGAGTTTTAACCTCATTAGTACATTAATTCCCTAATAAAAATTAACTGAGTGGTAAATTTAGACAGGTAGGGTGTGGCTAGAGGAGGTGGGTCATTGGGGGCATGCCTTTGGGGTATGTATTTTGTTTTTGTTTTTTTGGTACTGGGGATTGAACTCAGGGGTACTCGACCACTGAGCCACATCCTCAGCTCTATTTTGTATTTTATGTAGAGACAGAGTCTCGCTGAGTTGCTTAGCACCTCACCGTTGCTGAGGCTGGCTTTGAACTTGAGATTCTCCTGTCTCAGCCTCCCAAAGTGCTGAGATTACAGATGTTTGCCACCACGCTTGTCTTGTATTTTGTTCTTGATGAGCAAATCTCTCTTTCTTTGCTTCCTGATTCCACAGCCTGGTTCCATGTTTCTCCACCGCACCTTTTGATCATGATGTTCTGCCTTATCTTGGACTCAGAGCAATGGAGTCGGCCATCTGTGAACTGAGACTTCTGAAACTGTGAACCCCCAAATAAACTTTTCCTCTTCTAATTGTTCTTGTCAGGTCTTTTGTTCACAGCAGTGAAATAATTGACTAAAAAAACAATTTAGCCATTTCTTTCTTCCTTGTAATATAGCATCTTCTATAGAAGACCTTAGAAATGGCCTCAAGAATTAGTGTGTCATAAAATCTGAGGCGTAAAAAAGATTTGACCTAGGAATAGCTTTTCACAACCAAGAAGACCATGTTACTACCTTTTACAAATAAAACACTGAAGCAAAAGTTTTTGGTAAAAATAAAATGCCACTGTCTTCATTGAGTTAATTACTAATCATATATTAGTAAATATTCTGTGAACATGCTAATAGGAAATGGCATAAAAGAAGCTTATATATGACTTTTCTATTCTCTGCTAAGCCAAGAATTAGATATATTTCTCACAATCATGTTCAATTTGCAGATCCATTTCAGGCTATGTTACATTGTGATGCATTCTTTGCATGGTATTTAACATCAATGAGAGGAAAAGGTCAGCAATCAATAGAAAAAAGCTCAGGATAAAATTCATCTCTCAATGAAGTCAAAATTAAAAGTCAACAGAAAGAATAGCTTTCTAATTACAATTTAAGAATGCTAAAAAGCACTTGTGTCTGAATTGTTGATTGTATTTTAGGTCTTCCCTCCCGCACCCCCCCCTAGTTAATACACATGTTCCCATCTGATGAATTGCACACAATTTCATTTACTAAGTATCATTTCAAAATGGTGGGTTATGATAATTTCAGTAAATACTGACCTCTAGTTTACATTCAAAACATCTATCCATGAAAGAATTTACTTATCAAATTTGTTTTTGCCACTACAGATAAAGAACTTTCTCCTTTTCCTTTTTTTTTTTTGAGGGAATCACTCTATGTTACCCAGGCTGGTTTGAACTTTTGGGCTCCAGTTGACTACCTCAGCCTCCTGAGCACTGGGACTACATGCCTGTGTCACCATGCCTGGCTGGTAAACGGTTTGGTAGATACATAGATGGACAGATGAATAGACTGTAGTATATTGATATTTATAGGTATATTAGATATATGTAATATATACGACATGCATATATATAAAGATAATGAAAGAAAAATTAGTAATGCATAAAAAATGAATAACATATATAGCATGCTAGTCCCAAGTCAAACATGGACATGGAAATTTTTAAATATCTATTTGAAGAAAAGTTAACATTTTAGTTATGGATTATTTATATTTATTAATTTATGCTAGTTATAATAACTAAGTAAATAAAAATTACTAATTGGTAGTATTCTGTGAGTCATGTTTATTTTACTGTACATATGTTGAAAAACAACCAAAAGTAGGGTGTGGTTGTGTATTTAATAAAATATTGAATCATTCCTTCACTTTCTCAAGTGAGTAAGTTTTTACCAGGAGATCTTGCAATATCACCCACCTCATAAATCACTACTGGATATTTACTATGATACTAGAATAACTGTTTACATAATATGATATGAAGTATGATTTTTTTGATAGATACTCAGAGTACTGATTATACTAAGAAGCTGGGAGTGGAGAAAATAGTATTTAGCAGCAGCAAAATGAGGAAACTTCCAAACTGTTGAATCAAAATAAAGCGTTTGGAAGCTTACATTTAGTATGTTGCAATTTTCTTTTTTGCCATCAGTGTAAAATTCTTGGTATCAAAATCTAGTTCATTATATTTAAAATGAAAGCATCATTTGGATTAGATTTAAGTCTTGAAAATTCTTGTTAGTACTACAACTTTCATTCATTCCATACCTTAAACTCAGCATTGACATACTTCCAGTAGTCATAAGCTGTAGTAAAAAATGATATGCATGGCAAGTTTTTGGGTGTGATCTTTGTAGAAACCTAGAAGTGTACAGGGAAAGTAACAGGATGTTTAGTGCTAGAGAGTAGTGTTTTCTTGTTAGATTACATGTTCTTCTCTCAAGGTCAGATAAGGATGGCTTCCAGCATGGTTTCATAAGAACTTATTAGAATAAAGTTCTATGTTAAAATGGGTTTAGATTTATGAACTAAGTAGACATTTGGCTACTAGAAATCTTTGTTACATCTACAAAGAGGGACCTGATGGGACAGATATTTCAAAGGTAATTATATTCCTGAGTGTCATTTTCCAGTTTCCTTAGTGGGTGCATCATTCCTACAACATATTTGGTACACTCTCTTGTAGATTTTGCAATTTATCTTGAAGAAATATAGGGTAACAACTACTGTAGAAATTCACTGGGGAGATTTTTTTTTTTTTTGGTACCAGAGATTGAACTCAGGGATACTTGACCACTGAGCCATATCCCCAGCCCTATTTTGTGTTTTTTTTTTTTTTTTTTGGCACCAGGGATTGAACTCAGGGGCACTCAACCACTGAGCCACATCCTCAGACCTATTTTATGTAGAGACAGGGTCTCACTGAGTTGCTTTGCCCTCGCCATTGCTGAGGCTGGCTTTGAACTCGTGATTCTCCTGTCTCAGCCTCCCAAAGTGCTAGGATTACAAGCATGAGCCACTGTGCCCAGCTCTATTTTGTGTTTTATGTAGAGACAGGGTCTCACTGAGTTGCTTACCACCTTGCCATTGCTGAGGCTGGCTTTGAACTCGGGATTCTCCTGTCTCAGGCTCCCAAAGTGCTGAGATTACAGGCATGCACCACTGAGCCTGGCTGGGGAGATGTTTTAATTTCCAGGTTTGAGGATTGATTAAAACTGATTAATGCTAAACTGACTATATAATTATTCCCAGAGCAAATTAGACAGTGAGAGTCTATGATCTACATTGGCTGACTGGTCAAAAGATTTACTTTTTTCTTAACAAAGTGTGAAACAGTTTGAAGGATTTATTATGAAGGAACTTACATTTTCCTTAAATTTTAGTAACTGTGAACCAACAGTTATCTTGTATTACTGATTTAAGTTTTAGCGGTGGAATTAGGTGCTTGAATGGGAGAGAGAATGTCTAAATTGAATGACAATATCAATGACTCAGACAAGTTTTACCCAAAGTTTGTTGTTATTAAAACTAGTGGATGCTGATGCATAATAGGGGTGGGAGTGGGAAGCATGGGAGAAGTGGAGGCACTCTGAATGGGGCAGGGAGGAGGTGGGGCAGGGGAGAGGACATGAGGGTAGCAAAAATGGTGGAATGAGATGGACATCGCTACCCTAGGTACATGCATGAAGACACGAATGGTGTGTCTATCTTGTTTACAACCAGAGAAATGGAAAATTGTGCTCCATATATGTACTTTGACTTGAAATGCATTCTTCTGTTTTAAAAAATAAATTAAAAAAACTGATCAAGTGTTTGATGTGATTTTAAAATAAGTTACTGTTAAAATATAGTATTTTACATAGTCAATCTTTATTGTATTTTACATACTCCATCTTTCACTAGAAGTAAATTCCTCCTTTGAAATTTATTAATTTTGCATAAATTTAAAAATCCTTTATCTTACATTATTGGCAAATTTGTCACAAAATGATCATTTGAATCCTTTTATTCATTGAATTATTCATATAAATTTGATATTCAAATACAGCCTAAATCACTCAACCAAGTCATTCAGTAACCAAAACTTTTTAATAATCCTCTACAATCTCTAATAAGCACTACATCTTATATAAAATAGTTAACAATTTTTCTTGACTTGAACTTTCTGTATAACTGCCTTAATTTCCCTTTTAGTTTTCATATATATTTTAAAAGTTACACAAATTATTTCCTTGCTTTCTCAAGCTTAAAGGGTGAAGAGGAATTTTTTATTGCTGAAAATTTTTTTTATTAAAAATCAAAGATAAGAAAATTGTCAAATGAATTTAATAATCTATTGAAAGGATACTATTTTGCTTATTTGTTGACATTATCTTTCTTAATGCTAATTAATTTTTGTCTCCTTTCTATGCTAATAAATGTTTTATGTTTAATCTGTGACTTAGTATGATATCTTAAAAGATAATAAATGAAGTTTTCAGTTTAACTCATCTGCAATATTGAAGACATATGAACTTGAAACCAAGACCTGGGATCTGGTTTAGACTATGCTAATATTAATTTATACTTCATTCTTCAGCTTAAGTCTAAGTCACTCAAAAGACATTATCTAATATCCCTTTTAGTCAGAGACTTAAAATATAAATAACTTACTGTTTTAAACAAAAGTAAGCTGATGTTCAAAATATTTTCCAGCTCTAAAATATTCATTTTCTATTATCCCAAACAATATGATTACATTTCTAGTCATGAGGACAGCTACAGAAAGAAGATTAGATTTATACTGTTCTTTGCTTCTGATTATGTTTCTAGTTCATTCAATCATGAAATTTTAGAATAAGATTTTGGCCAAGTTTGCTATGGAACCTCTACCATTATTTATATCCAATATCTCCATTAGGCAGGAAACATGGTGAAACTCGAAACACATCTCTGAGAGCTAAAACTAGCACGTTACAGGCATTTTTCATTCTGTTTAAATTTGAGCAAACAGGAAGATGCAAAGGAACAAGGAAGAGATGAGTGAACTTGATACCAAATAGATTAGAATTTCTCTCTGTTAAAAACTCGATTCCTACTCTATTACCTATTTGCCTCTAGAGAAAGCAATAACAAAAAATAAGTGTGACATAATGGGAATTGAGTTTTATTATGAAATAATCATGTTCTGTTTTCAGAAAGTTTTCATTTAAAAAATCTTAAGTATATATATTGCGATATAAGTAGGATACTTTTACTTCTAGTAAATGTGTTTTGGCTACTTGAAAGTCATTCATTCATTAAATACAGTGAAAAATTATTGAAAACTTAGTGTCTTTTGGGTTCTAAGAACACATTGGTAAACAAATGGTAATCCAATTAAGAAAAGAACAAATGCTCTACTGCAAAATGCAAAAGTAAATACATATAATTCTATCCTTGAGCAAGACTCACAGGGTTTCATAGTTACCTAAGTTGTAGTATCTGGACTTAAAACAAGAAGAATATATTCCAAAAGGGAATGCTAATATTGTCTTAAATGTCTGAGATAAGCAATAACAAATAGTAAAAGCATAATAACTATCTTCTTTATGATTGTAAATCCTGCCAAATGGAGTTGAAATCTTTATTTTTTCAGCACTAACTTCTTTGAGAGGATCTACTTCTTGTATGAAACTGTTAGAAATTTTATACAGAGTTTTCAATTTGATTATTTAACTCTTCATCTTGTAAGTTGCTTTTTGAAGTCAATCTTTTATGAATGGTTATTAAACATAAAAATTCCTGCTTCATGATAGTTTCCATAAGTAAAGTCATTTTATTTCTCATGATAGAATTTGTTTAGAAGCAATGGTTTATACAATTTCAGCAAACAAAATATGTAGAAATTTATGCATCTGGGCTACTATAGATTATTCATATCCAATATTTAGTAAGCTATTTTAAACTAATTATACACATTTGAAATGATGTAAATATAATTAATTTGCTCAGGAGAGTATGATGATAGGATGGTCTGCCTGGCTCAAGATATTAAAGTCCCAGCAAAGAAATCTCCAAGGATATGGAAAATTTTATGGATTGTACTGGATGATTGCATTGATATCATGAAATTGTGCTGTTATTTTATAAGTTAAAGATTCTCAGTCATTAATATATATTTGAGGGAATAATTTTTTAAAGACTTGAATTGTATTTGTGTAAATGCATATTATATCCCTATTCCTTAATCCATATCACCGGGGAGAGATCCAAGAGAATGTCTCTAGCAGATGTTGGAGCTGGAACAAGGCTCTTTTTTGATCATTGTGTTCTTTTGGAGTTAAGTGTGTATGATTCTGTAATATTACTAAACTAAAACAGGTGTGGTTACTGGAAATACTGGGTTATGGATTTTTCTATTGTTTTATTATCTCTTTTATTGTCAGTAGTAATGATAAGCATGTTCAATGGGAAGATGACCACAATACCAGAGCAGCTGTATGGTGAACAGAAATGAAAAACTGGAAAATGCTGATGATAGTGGAAAAAAAGGCTTTGAGGACACATAATCAACACATCATAGAATAGCTCTGGAATGAGTTCTGAAAAGCCAGTCTCTGAGGAGGACTGCCCAGAATAGGAACCTTCAAACATTGTGTGATCTCAAGGCTATCAGAAGCCCTGTTGTCTCCTTTGCCAAAACAAAGCAAAACCAACAAAAAACCCTTCTCTCCAGTTCTCCAGTAATAACTGATAACTCAATATTCTACCATTAAAAGTCTCTTTCCATACTTAACATTTTTCTCATATACAAATATCTTTGGAAGAGAAAAGACATTAAGGTAAGATTTGCAAACAATGCTTACTAGGACCAATAGGTTGGGAGTAAGGCAAGGCAAAATGGTGGATACTATAGGAAACAAGACAGCACCAAATCTGATTGCATGCACAGTAGCCACATCCAACCAGAAACTCAGGCATTTTATATGAATATTACCAATTTTAAATACTAGGAATAAATTCCTAAAAAAGTCTGGAATCTACCAAACTATACATATCTGACCATTTTTTGGGTCAGTTAAGGTAGTCTAAGGGCCAGTAATGAACACAAATGATCTCTCAGTCAGAAGTTAGGAGATCTGAATTAGGCGAATCAAATCCTCTACTTCTGAATAGCCTTGAGAAATTCAGCTAAATTCTAAATTTCCTGAGATCTGAGCTGATATCTCTTGTGTTAGTATTCCAAAAGGAAACAACACACTCAGGATCAGTTAAGGAAGATTTATTTATGAGGAAAGCAGCCATAAAGTTTGGAATGGGGTAAGCACGAGGTAGAGCATAGAAGCGCAGGCAGGGAGGGCTGGCAGCAGCAAAGCTGTCACCGCCCCAGGCCCTAAAGAATGAGAGAAGATAAAGTCATTGGAACCCAGAAGGCCAGGGCACACAACAAGAGAAAGCAGTGGGCTATGGTCTGAGTCCACCTGGGGAACTTGCAAAGCGAGGGAATCAGGGGAATAATAACCTTGTCATTCTCCTTCCTTCTTCCAGTGGATCTCCTGTCAAGGCTCCCACTAGATTACCTCATCTGGAGGCAATGGGTTTAGGAACTGGTGAATTCCATGTCCGTCAGTCCTGGGCTTATCTTTCATTACAGTATCTGAAACAGTGTATTTTCTTTAGCTGGCATTGAATCATTATAAAATATCTCCTGGTTTCATTGTTTTTTAATCCTAAAATTCAGATATTAAGATGCTTTCAGCAGGGGCTGGGGTGGTGGCTCAGTGGTAGAGTGCTTGCCTTGCACACACGAGGCACTGGGTTCAATCCTCAGCACCACATACAAAAAAAATACATACATAAATAAAATAAAGGTTGTTTAATAAAAAAAAAAGATGCTTTCAGCAGGGTGCAGTGGCGCACGCCTGTAATCCCAGCACTTAGGGAGGCTGAGACAGGAGAATCGCGAGTTCAAAGCCAGCCTCAGCAATGGGGAGGCGCTAAGCAACTCAGTGAGACCCTGTTTCTACATAAAACACAAAATAGAGCTGTGGCTGTGGCTCAGTGGTCTAGTGCCCCTGAGTTCAATCTCCAGTACCAAAAAAAAAAAAACAAAACAAAAAAAAACCCTGCTCTCCAAGATCTCTTTCATCATCAGCCTTCTGACTTCAGTATTTTATACTTGTGATAAGAATGTGGAAGTGAACAAATTTGAGTGAAATACTGAGAATTTTGAAAGCCTTACCCTAAAGTCAGATTCTGTGCACCTCAAGAAACAAATCGACCTAAATTAAATAAAAAAGAAACCAAAACTGAGATTTAAAAAATTTTAAGCAATGTTATATAGCATATAACACTATATAATAAAACTCTGCATGTTTACAAGAGACTCCTACAGCCTCTGAGAATTTTTCACATACTTAGATATTGGCTATTTTTGTTATTTATATTGTTAGATATATTAATAACAATCATGTTATTAGAATATGCTATCTACCAATGGTTAATAGATGCCATCTCTCTCAATGTTGATAAAGGATTATCAATTTCCATTTGGAGGTTTAAAGTTTTGAAATGGGATATTAATTGGATGAAGGAACCATACCGTCTCTAGATCCATTAAAAATGAACTGAGAACAATAACTCACCAAATGCTCACCAAAAGGTATCACCTAAAACACAAATACATACTATGCTGAGCTTATTACTCAACCTTAGAGAAAAAAGCATTAAATCTAGCAGTTTATGGTTGGCTGCCATTGTAATCTATGATGAGAATAAAACTTTTGAATTAAAACCCTAACATTGAAGGTCTGTGGCTCAGGGTAGGGTCACTGCATAACTCTCATGTGATTTCAAAATATGTTAAATCTTACTTATTCATGTTGCTCCCTCCAGCAGTTGTCAAGCATAATCCGCAAGCCACATGAAATTGTGGAAGGATATCATCCCAGTTCCTTATGCAGCTGGTCTCCTCATATGGGACAGTGATTATCATATGACAGTTTCACAGAGACAGATCCAGGGAAAGATGACGGAAGGGTGCCAAGCCACTTTAGATACACATCAAAGCCAATCTTGAAACTTGGCGTAGGTGTGGAATGATGGGAAACGAAGCATAGGCTTTCAGAATTTCAAAAATTTATTTTAAGGAGAAAGCACTACGTAGATAAAAGACGATGAGAGAGAATGAAGAGCGCCGCCAGGCTTTGCTTAATGGTTACACTGCTGAGCACAGCCTCTAGATGTACAAAGGATAAAAAACACTGCCAGATTTGCAATTTCTTCTTCACTGGCATCTGAGTGCCTAGAAGTAACATCTGTAACTGAAATAGAGGCCTATTCCTCTCCATGTGCCCCTTACATTTAGAAGACTACAAGTTGGACTTAATCCATTTTGGTAATATTAGTTGATCCAAATACAGGATCTAGAATGTTGGGATTTTAGGAATAGGAAAACACAAAAAAGGTTAAATAGGAGCCTGGCGCGGTGGTACATGCCTGTAATCCCAGCACTTTGGGAGGCTGAGACAGGAGAATCATGAATTCAAAGCCAACTTCAGCAATAGTGAGTCGCTAAGCAACTCAGTTTCTACTTAAAACACAAAATAGGACTGGGAATGTGGCTCAGTGGTCAAGTACCCCTGAGTTCAAATCCTGGTATCAAAAAAAAAAAAAAATAAGATTAAATAGGGAATCCATTCAAGCTTCCCTTGGTCTTTATTTTGATATTGTTACATTATAGTGCATGCTAGTCAAGAATACGGATACTGGAACCAAATACCTGGGTTTGAATCCTGGCTTTGCCATTGAATTGTTGATTACTTTGAGCAATATATACTTTGGTTTCTTCATCTGTCAAATGCATCCGTTATTATGTCTACCTGAAAAGAGTGCCTGTGTATAAGAATTCATGGTGTTAGTTATTACTGCTATTATTGTTGTTCTTTTTATTGTTATATTTCTTAAGTTAAGACTAGCTAGTTCATTGAGGGAGACTGTGGACCTGAATAGGAACTTCGTCTTTGCCAAGTTTTTGGTCCAGAAAGTAGACCAGGAGCAGTGTAGAGAGAAACAGAGGAAATAAGAACAAGTTAGCAAGGAGGAAGAATTCAAGGAGAGGACAAAGCATCTTTGGGAGACCTTCTGGATAAATATTTTTAATTTTAAAAATAAAAACCATTGGCCTTTTGGTAGTTTTCCAGGAGGGAGATTTTCTTTTACTGTATCAATGCCTTTATCCATGCTTTTTTTTACATCATCTTAGGCTTGCTATTCTTGGCTGTGTTATCATTTCCCATTTATTCACATATTTGTGTGACACCAAAATTGGTACAGGAAATAGTTTTACATACTTTCCTTTTGCTTCTCTACTAATCTTGACTACTGTAGCTTTTGCTTACTTTACTCATGTATTAGTTAAGGGCTCACCCCTTAGCTAATACATTTGTTTCTTCTACAGAAGGAACAAGAGCAACTCTTCCCTTGTTTAATCCCTGCTTTTTCTTCATTCAAATAAAATATATCGATCCCATCCTAAATGTTCAGATTAGCATTTTATTGTTTTCTTTTTATTATTCATGTTCACTGATGGCTTATAACTATCTAAAGCCAGTCTGTAATGATTTTCAACATGTTCTCCACAAGAATAAAAAGGCGTTTTGATCACCTTTCCCCATACACATTTTACTTATTTATAAATGACATATAACCATATTAATACATTATGTACATTATAACACATGTTTTTAAATATACTGAACAAAATGAGGCACAACTGAATGCAAATTTTATTCTCCATATGCCAATGGTTCATTAAGGTTTAAAAAACAATAATACTGCATTGATCTTAATATTCGTGCCTCCCCCCAACTCGTGTTAAACTTAATCCCCAATATAATAATGGTATTAGGAGGGAGAGGTCTTTGGGAAACCATTTGGTCATGAGAGTTCTACTCTCATGAACAGATTAGTGCCATTATAAAAGAAACCAGAGAGATCTACCTGTTCCCTTCTGCCACTTGAGGACACAAATATAAGGTGCTATCTGTGCAGAATGGAACTTCACCAGACATTGCCTTGATCTTGAAATTAACAGTCTCCAGAACTGTGAGAAAAGATATTTTGTTGTTTATGAGACACCCAGTTTATGCTATTTTGTTATAGCAGCCTAAAGGGACTACAATGAAATACACTGGACTATATTACCTGAAAATAATAAACTCTATATAGTTTTGGAAAACTTTTGCAATATTTCACGCTGTTTATTTTAACTTTACTTCTAAGCATTTCTTGTCTGTGTCTCAATTCAATATTACTACCCACTAAAATGCTCTGTCATCAGTATTTGTGCATTACAAATTAATTTCCTTTGAGATCACAACCTGATTAATTTCTCTTTTATTTACTAACGTCTTTCCTATATAGTTTTATTCTATTTGCCAAGGTGGTTTTGTGTTGTAAAATTGAGAAGACAATAACATAAGTGGAAAAAAATTAACATCATTCTAAAAAGCAATGGCTGAATTTCATGTAAATGAGTCTGCTGTATCTGAAAATACATTTTATTCTTGGTCTTGTAAAATGATATTTGAAAGAAGTGTAAATAGAGCTTTTGTTTCTAAAGATTCTTTCAGCATAGTGTATGTTTCAGAGCATCTAGAAACTTTATATTTCCAATTAATAGCTGGCTTTAATATAGATATTAACTCTTCACCTGTGTCTTTTTTATATAAGAAAGTCACATTAAAATTTTATATAATGTTTTATCTAAGAAACATTAACATCTTCTTTTCTATAAATGAAAAAATTCATTTTTTCTTTTGTATACTAGATTAGATAGAATTTAGTAATTTCAAAATGGCATCCAGATTCTTTCCTGTTTTATATTTGTTTTCCATATGCAAAAGTCATATAAAAGTTAAACCGGTTCTGAGTCATAAATGGTTTCTATTACAACAGAACATTTAAACCTTGGATTAATGATCAAACTCTCTTGGAATGATAATAGAAATAGTATTATTATTGGATGCCTGTACCGTCTGTTACCTCCATAGTCTAAATCACATAATTGAACACTTAATAGTACTAGGTTTTGGGTATGGAATTTTTCTCCCTTTAATTTGACCAAAATTTCTTGGAGGAGTAGATTAATATTTTACAACATTTGTATAGCTCTTAATAATAGGTTGATACCCTTCTGATGTGGAAGAATTATTCTTGTTTTCCCAAACCATAATCCCCAAATAAGTGAGGGAGTTGAGTTGATTGTTGATATGAGACAGGCAGAGGCTCTTGAGCCTCTCAGGTAGCAAGATGGCTGCAGCTGTCACCCCTTGTTCCTCCTACCACGGCAATGTCTCCCAACGAAGCCTGGCTGCAGGTTCATTTTCCTGGCAACAAGGGGTCTGACTATAAATTCCTGATTCCTGGCTGGCTGAGGTCTCTGTAGCAGAGACAGTACTAAATAGTGAGTACTGAATAGTGGACATTAATTAATAGAAAAATTAAAAGTGTCGATGAGGTTTGCTGGAAAAAACAGTTTGGCAAAAATATTGGACCCAGCTTGTGTCAGGAATTATGGATCATCTGTTTCTTGAGGATGGTGTTTTCCCCAATTTTCTTATAATATTTTTCTGACTTTCTTTCAGGATTATTATCTCACCTCAGTGTCACACTCCCAGTTCTCTTCTGTATTTCTTGATTCTGTAATTCAGTCCTTTGATATTGAAATCAGCATCCCAAACAGGATTTTGAACCTCAGACAGATGACTAGTTCTAGGGCATGCATACTGCCCTTAGCACAAAGAATCATTGTTTAATAAAACAGAAAAATTTCAACAATGTGGATGAAACAAAGTAGGTTTTGTGTGAGTCTAATTGATGAACGTTCTCTTTGATATGGTTTTCATACATCAAAATAGGGTTTAAGGGCTAGCTGAGTCAGGCAGTTATGATTGTTTTTATTTCTTCTTTTTGGCCCTAATCATATTTCAACAATGTTCATAAGGTGTTATTCAATCATAGCCCAAAAGGCATCAATACTGACATATTCTTTTAACTTGATGGACCTTAAGAAAACTCATTCAAGCCCTTCACTTCAACCTTTATATACTATAAAGGTTATTCTTGAATAAATTGTCTTTTTCTACTAAAGGTGAGATATGCAATTTAATGGGCCTAAGTGATTGCCTAAGGTGAGTAAAGAGTTTACTCTTTAATAAGATCTAGCACATTTCTGGAAAGACAAAATATATGCATTAAATGTGTTAGTGATAGGATCAGATGAACAGACAGTATTCCAGTGCTTTATTTGAAAGTCCATCTTTGAACAATATGGACTTGAAAGAAGTCATTTCCTTGTTTTGCTTCCATTTCTTCATTTTGGCTAAAATGTGTTATTTGTGGGGGAGAATTGTATATATTATTTAAGTTATAATAGTAGGTTCTATGGTATAGCTGTTATATTTCAAGGACTGTCAGATTGGATGTGGTTAAATTAACTCTATGTAGCCAGGGCAAATTTATTTTAATTCTATTATATTGGCCTTTGGACTGGTTTATTATCAAGATCAAGAATTTGAACCTAATACTGAATGAGAAAAAGGTATAATTCAGGAGAAAAAACCCCTAGATAAAAACAAAGGAAAATCATGAAGAGATCGCTAACAGTTTGTTCATGGGAAACCTGAGTTCTCCAAAGCTTGCAATTTTTCCCAAAGAAAGTCATTGATACATAATGGGGGAGGAGGCATGGAAAGAATGGAAGAACTTTGGTCAAAGAGGAGGGAGGAAAGGGTAGGGGACATGGGGGCAGGAAAGATGGTGAAATGAGATGGATGTCAATGCCTTAGGTACATGTATGACTGACTGTACATATGGTGTAACTCTATATTGTATACAACCAAAAAAATGAAAAGTTGTGCTCCATAAAAAACAACAACAACAACAAAAAACATTGGCCAGAGACAGGGATCCGGGATTGTAAAGAACACATTCTCTATTGCTTAGGCCAGTGGCCCTAAATCACCAAACCCTTAGAAGCATCAGCCTCAAGTTTTTCTTTTTAAACAAAAACTTGTTAAAAACTCAGAATATGTGACCTTTCCCTAGATCTACTGAGAAAGTGAGTCAGAAAACAATGTATTTTAACAATGCTTTAGATAATTATGATGATACCTAAGTGTGAGACCCACTGGCTTCATGTAAGACTGGATTGATACCCCTGAGCAGACACCAAAGTAGCCACTAACTGGAGGTCAAATGTGGTGTTGATCTTTCACCACAGCCCTGGGACTGTAAATATCCTAGACAGCCCTAGTTTTTGCATTTGTTTGCATTTAAAAAAATAAATAGAATTAATCTTTTAGAGAAGTTTTGTATTCACAGAAAAATTAAGTGGACAGTACAGGCAATTCCCACATACGCTCTGCCCACCCCCTGGAATCTCCCCCACTCTCAATATCCTGCACCCATCAAAACTGTACATTTGTTACCACAGATGAACCTATAGATATATCATTTCCCATAGTTCATAGTTCATGTTAGGGTTCACCTTTTACATCTACCCTATGGCTTTTGACAACTGTAAAATGATATTTATCTGTTTTAGTTAGTTTTTTTTTTTTTTTTTTGCTGCTGTAACTCAAGGACTCAACCAGAACAATTTTAGAGGAGGAAAAGTTTATTTGGAGCTCATGGTTTCAGAGGTCTCTGTCCATAGACAGCAGGCTCCATTCCTTAGGGCTCAAGGTGAGGCTTAACATCATGGTGGAAGAGTGTGGCAAAGAGAAGTGGCCCACGACATGATGATCAGGAATCAGAGGGAAACTCCCCTTGTCAGATACAAAATATATATTCCAAAGGCATACCTGCAATGGCCCACCTCCAGCCACACCCTACCCACCTTCAGCTACCACTGAAGTAATCCCACAAGGGGATTAACCCACTGAGTGGGTTAAGGCTCTCAAATCCAATCATTTCTCCTCTAAACCTTCTTCCTTTATCTCACATGGGAGCTTTTGAGGGGCACCTGCTATATAAACCATAACAGTATCCATCAGTGTAGTATCTCATAGAGTAGTTTCACTGTCTTAAAAATCCTCTTTTCTCTTCCTGTTCATTCCTCCATCCCACCTAACTCTGGCAACTACGGATATTTTTTCTGACTGACTCCATGCTTTTGTCTTTTTGGCATGTAATATAATTGAAATCATAAAGTAAGTAGCCTTGTTTTTCTTTGCTTTTCTCTTTCTTTCTTTCTTTCTTTCTTTCTTTCTTTCTTTCTTTCTTTCTTTCTTTCTTTTACTTAGTAACATGCATTAAAATTTTCTCTCTTTCTCTCTTTTCTGGCTTGACATTTCCTTTTAGGGATGAATTGTATCCAGTGACTGGATGTACCACGGTTTTTTAATCTGCTCACCTACTGAGGATGTCTTGGTTGCTTTCAAGGTTGGACAATTATAATTAAAGCCACTATAATATGCATTGTATTGCATGTATTCTTTTGTGGCTTGACTATAATTATGTGGATATGTTATGGGCTCTCTATTTTGTTTTGTGGATCTATTTGTCAATGTATTTCACTGATATTATAGTATCTTGGTTACTATAACTTTATAGTAAATCTGAGGTCAGGTAATATCAGTCTTCCAATTTTATTCTTCTTCAACATATTGTATTGGTTATTCTGGGTCTTTTGTCTTTCCATATAAACTTTAGAATCAGTTTATCAATTTTCACAAAATAACTTTTTGGGATTTTGATTGGAATTGCATTAACTCTAAGACTTTAGTTTGGATAAAATGACATCTTGACCACATAGACTCCTTATCCCTAAATATAGAATATCTCTACATCATTCAATTCTTCTATGATATCATTTATCAGAGTTTTATACTTTTTCTTGCATAAATCTTAAATATATTTCATTAGATTTATATCTAAGTATTATAATTTTTCAGGTGCTAATATAAATGTGCTGTGTTTTTCCCTTCAAATTCTACCTGCTGGCATATAGGAAAGTGATTGTCCTGCAACTTCGCTGTAAGAAGCTTAATAGTTCCAATAGTTTCTATCAATTCTTTCACATTGCATACATTGAAGACAATCCTATCTGTGCATAATGAGGTCTTACTTATTTCATAATCCATGTACTTTTTCTTTTCTTATTGCATTTGCAGTACTTTCAGTATAAATCTCAATTGGTCATAGTCTGCAATTGTTTTTATCCATTGTAGGTTTTGACTTCTTTTTTATTTTATTTATTTTTGTGGATGTTAGCATGTATGTTCAGGAGAGCTATTGGTCTATACTTTTCTTTGTTTGTAATATCTTTGGTTTTGGAATTACAATAATATTGGTCTTAGAATGAGTTGGGAAGTATTCCTTTGGCTTCTTTATTCTGTAAGAGATTGTACAGAATCATTATAAATTCTTGAATATTTGGTAAAATTCATGAGTAAAACTATTTGGGCCTGGTGCTTTGGGTTTTGAAAAATTTTAAATTATTGATTCAGTTTCTTTAACAGGTATAGGCTGATTCACATTGTTTATTTCTTCCCGTGTGAGTTTTGGTAGGTGGTGTCTTTCGAGGAATTGGTTTATTTCACAAATGCTACAAGATTTGTGAGCATAAAGTTGTTTATAACATTCCTTTATTATCCTTTTAATATCCATGTTATTTTCAGTGATGTCACCTCTATAATGTCTTCTTATATTAGTAAGTTGTTTCTGTCTCTGTCTGTCTCTCCTTAGTTATCCTGGTTAAAGCTCACTGATTTTACTGACCTTGTCAAAGCACTAGGGGCTCACAGTTTCAAAGGTCTCAGTCCATAGATGGTCGATTTCATTCCTTGGGGCCTGAGGTGAGGTAGAATATGGCAGAGGGATGTGGCTGCAGAGGAAAGTAGCTAACGACAAGACACCAGGAAGGAGAGAGAGAGAGAGAAAAAAAGAAAGAGAGGGGTGGGAGTGAGAAAGAGAGAGTTACCCCTCACCACAGACAAATTGTATATCCCAATGGCACACCACCAATGACCCACCTCCTCCAGACACACCACCTACCAGTCTACAGTTCCCACTTAGTTAATCTGTATCAAGGGAGTAATGCACTGATCAGGTTAAACTGTTTACAACCGAATCATTTCACCTTTAAACTTGCACTATCTCACACATGAGCTTCCAGGGGACATGTTATATCTAAACCATAACAATGGGGTCTTGTTTTTTGATTCACTCTCACAATCTCTATCTTTTTTTGGTGCATTTTTACCATCAACTTAAAAAGTGATCATTGACACAGTTGGATTAATATGTATCACATTTTTCATTGTTTTCTATCTTTTGACCTCGTTTTTCTTCCTTTTTGGTTTTATTTGAGCATTTTATATGATTCCACTTCTTTTTCCTTTCTTAACATATCAATTATACTTTTAAAACCCCACTTTTCTTAATGATGGCTGTAGAGTTTGCAACATGCATTTATAATTAATCCAGCCCACTTTCAAACAAGTTTATACTGCTTCACTGGGAATGTAAGTTCCTTTTAATAGTAAATATTCCTAATTCTTCCCTCCTGTTCCTTGTATCATTGCTGTCCTTCATTTTATTTATTCCTAAACATATATTAGTAAGCATATAATGAAATAAGTTATTGCTATTATTACTTTGAATGAAGAGTTACCTGTTAGATTAAGAAAAATATATTTAAATTTTTATCGTCACTTATTCGTGCTTTGATGTTCTTCCATACTTTATGAAGATTTGAATTTCTGACATTTTTGTTTTCTCTAAAGGACTTCCTTCTTTTAACACTTCTTGCAACATAGGTCTACTGGCAACAATTTCCCTTAATTTTTCTTTGTCTGGGAAAAGCTTTATTTTTTTTTTCACATTTTTTTCTTCTCAGTACTGGGAACTGAACCAGAGCTTCCCACGTAGCAGGCAAGTGTTCTCCCACTGAGCCATACCCTGGCCCTCTTTCTCACTTTAAAAAGACAGTTTTGTAGGGGAAAGAATTCTAGCTTGGCATATTTAAATTCCAACATTTTACATATATACTCTATTTTCTCTGTATAATTTCTGGAAGAAGTCAGAGATAATTCTCTTCTTTTTCTCTTTTATAGCTAAGGCATATCTTTCTCCCTCTAGCTTCTTCAAGATTTTTCTTCATCTCTGAATTCCTGCAGTTTGAATATAATATGCCTAGGTATAGATTCTTGGCACTTATCCTGCCTAGTATTCTCTGAGCTTTCTGATCTATCGTTTAGTTGATATTAATGTGGCGAAATTATTCATTTTAAGCATGGCTTGTGCTTTTTTCTCTGATTTTCCTCTCAATTTCCCAGTACATGTATACTATTTGTAGTAGTCTCATAGTATTTGGATATTTTGTCCTTTTTTTCCAGAATAATTTTCTTTTTGATTTCAGTTTTCGAAGTTTCTATTGTTATATCCTCAAGCCCAGAAATTCTTTCAAGGAACTTGTCCTGTCTACTGCTAAGCCCATCAAAGGCATTTCCCACCCCATTTCTGTTATAGTATTTTTGATCTCCAGCATCTCCATCTCAACTCAATTCTTATTGCATGTTGTCTGTTTTTACCATTAAAACCTTTAGCATATTAATCATAATTTTAAAGACATTCCTAGTCTGATAATTCCAACATTCCTGTCATTTTTGACTCTGGTTCTGAAGATTGTTCACGTTCTTCAGTATACCATACAATTTTTTTGTTGAAAAGCAGTCATGATGTACTTGGATAAAGAAACCAGTGTAAACAGGCCTTTAGTAATGTAATGGTAAGATGTAAGGAAGGGAAGAGCCATATAGTCCTATGATTAGGTGCCCGTCTTTTGTTGGACTGTAAACTTCACCAGCAACCCTCGATTCTTCTCTCCCCACTCCACCCCTGCCCTTGGGTAAAATAGGATGTTTGGTAGGGGTGAAGTTTGATATTTCCCTACCTCCTATTAGGTTAGTCTCTGTAAAACCCCAATGACTTAGGTTTTGGTAAAACAATCTTGAGGATTAGATTTGTTAAAAGGAACACAATGCTCTGGCATATTTCAAAATGGTTCCTTTTCCCCCTCCCTCTATCAGAAGCACGAAGGGCTTTTTCTTCTGATATTCACTAACAGGACCTATTAAAGCTCCCAGAAGTAATTCAAAAATTTTGATGAATGAGTGGGTCCTCCTGGATTTTTTAGCTTTCAGGGTTTTCTGCAGTGAGCTTTCTATAATTTATCAATTATAGCTTCTATGTTACTGGTTCTCATGGAAGTTTCTGCTCCAGTCTATTATAATTCTCTGTATTTGCCTATCTGTCTCTAGTTTTGGGTTTGGCAGTTTTTCCTGTGACCGCATTTCTCTGATAGACTACTTCCCAATAGTATCCCCTTAGGGGAAAGAGTTTAACCAATAATAGACATTTGGGGACGCTTACTCAAACCATACCAATCTACAACTACACCAACTTGAATCTTATAAACATTATAATAAGCAAAAGAACTTGGACACAAAATAGTCCATATTTTATAATTTACTTTATAGTAAGTCCAAAAACAGGCAAAAATAATGTTAGCTTTTAGAAGGATATTGTAGATTGGTCAGGAGATTGTCATAATTTTTCAGTAATGCTTTTCAGTCATTACTAGGATAAGTAATGCTGTGCTCCTTACATTTTCTATAATTATTTTGCTGACTATACCCACCCTATTCTGCTGGCATCTGTTCCCCTTTTTTTCTTCCCTGGTCTCAAAGGAGATACTAAGCATCATCAAGCATATGAGGATTTATAATGCAGATGGATGATACTAAGAACATCTGGGTAACTGGTAATTTGACTTTGTTATGGAAAGATAAAATTTAGATCTATTTATAAATTTATTTTTGGTAGCTGAGATCTAAATAAAGCATGATTTTTAAAACTTCAAAAGCATTTTAAAATTTTTGGAGGCTATACTTAGGCATCTGGGAAATTTCTTGCATATATTTAATAATGATAGCAAAATCTGTCAATTTAAAAAAGATCCTCATTGTATTGCTATAGTAAATGAATATTGATAGATTGAACTCTAAATTAAATTCTACTTGAGCCCAATTTAGTCATTCATCCAAAAGTAGATTGAATTATACCCATCTGTCTGTGAAATATCCCTAGGCCCTAGGATAAGTAATGAATCAATAACTAGGCCTTCATCATCACTTTTTTTCCTAATTAATTTGTGACCAGAAAATTCATTATTTATAAGTAGAAACAATTTTTAGAAACACAAAATGTGTTTACAACATGCTGTTAATATGCAACAGACTAAGCTACCTCTAAGAGATGTAGTTCTGATTGATGAGGGAAAGATTCTACTCTAGTGGCTCTTGTGCTTGCAAAGTTCTTAGCTTGGTCACTAGACCCCTGCATGTTGCTGGCTGTCAGATTACATCATCTGCATGAGAATCAACTGATCTTAACAAATTGAATTCTCCAGTCTGGTAAGGGGACAATTTGAAGCCTCCTTTGAAAAGAGCCATTTTAAATCAACTCTTGACTACTGAGGATCTAATTATGTAGGATCTAATTGTCTAGTTTTTTTTATCCAGGGCTCTGCCCCTCCTCATCCCTACTACTTGTTTTTTGGCCAATTCACTTCTCATTAATTGAACCAGAAAGGAGGTAGCAGGGTGAGAAAAAAGGAACTTAATTGTTGTCAATTGAGCACATTAGTGCTCAACTCTGGACCCCCTAGTATTTTTACAATACATTATAGAGATGATATTCATCAACTGCTTCTATAAAGTGCTATGTAGAAAAGTGAGAAAAATCATATTTAAATTTGAGTCTTAGGGAAAGCAAATTTAAATTGTACAGAAAATGTAATTATTTTCTAAGCTTTAATTTCATGATTCCACTTATGAAAGTAAAGATGCTGGTATGTTGAGTGCTTAAGTTTTAAAATTCAGTCCATAAACTTTACGGTTTGTGTGTAAAATAATTTCCTGGGTTATGTATTTGGGAAAAAAGTGTACTTCATCCAAAAAGAGGCATATCTTTGAGAATGGATGGTATTTATGTCTAAACACACAGTAATTATTTTTTTCTTGTCTTCAAACATAAAATTATGGTCTTCATAAAAATAAAAGCTTACAAGACTGGATTTTAATCAAAAGAATGCCCATTATTCATATATATTTAAAACAAATATGTATATACATAAACACTGAAAAAAAATTCCAATGCAACTTGAATAAGGGAGGAACATCAAACACAGGAAATAAATTCAACACAAAGTCTCATTGTTTCCAGTCTTTTCCATAGTGAAGGAAACTGAGGGATACTTCTTGCTGAATTCCATCAAATTAATGGTTAAATGAATAACTCAAAATTTTGAATGTGTATAAATAGTATTAATTTTTAAGTAAATTCCTGCACTCACTAAGTAGTTATTGAGTACCCAGTATATACAAGGCACTCTGCTGCCACTGGAGAGGCTATAGAGATATAGACAAGTTCCTGTTCACAGAACTTTCACTATGACATGCAATGACTAAGGAATACCACTATTGGGAAAACCCAGCAGTGCAACAATAGAGAATAGAGCACAAAAATTGCCTTCCTGATTAACTGCCAAACTTCCAGCACTCCTGTGGGTGGCAGATTGATTGCCTAGACAGGTATAAATCAAGCATTCTCTTGATACATCCTTTGCCTTTTCATTAATAAAAAATGCTTCGGGGCACACAAGTTGGTACTGGTTAGAACCCCTCAAACACCATCACTTTTTTGTTGAAAAGGAAGGGCAACCTTCAACACAGAAGGCTACCATTCCTTAATAAGTTATTTTAAAGAAATAACTCATAATGGATAAAGCATTTTATAGACACTGTAAGGAAGGCAATAAAAGTAGAAGACAGAGAGATGTCTTTCCTTCCAGTCAAATGTAATTTGATGGAGAAGATGATATAACCCCCAAGAAATAATAACCAAGCTAACATAGAGTTTTCTTTAGAGTTCACGGCAAATTTTCATATACATAGTTTACATAAGTTTCATTCTGAAAACAATCCTATAGGTTCAATAGGAAATGATATTATTGTGACCAATTTATAGAAGAAAATGATCTTAGCAAAAATAAATGACTTTTATTTATATAAATAAAAGTGCCAGAGATAGAACAAGACTTAACTTGGTTTTTCCTACTTAATGATCAATTATGGTTTTCACCATATCTTTCTCTTTCCTATAAAAGTGTGGATGATATTGTATATAGATCTTTACTTATTCATATATTCATGTATTTATTGAACATCTTTTGTCAGCCACTGTAAAAAATGATAGGTATAAAAAATGAGCCATTGTTTGCACTCAGGGTATCTATACATATTGAAATAGCATTTCATCTCTTATAAAACTCTTCTCAAAAATGATATAATCATTACTACATCATATGCAATGTGTTGTTACATTTTGCTGATGAGGAAACAGAGCCTTAGAGGAATTTGATAAGTCACCTTAGATCAGAAAGTTGGTAGGGGCTCAGGAAGATTTGGACATTACTTAAGTGTAAAATCAGTACAAAAGTATAGGACTCTAGCTCTAAACTTTTTTGTACATGCAAATCTCTGTCATTAAGAAAGTTTCAGCATGCACTAGCATACATTTTTAAAATTTTCATAGTATACATGTGCTACTGTACTAATGTTAAATACACCATAGAACAAACCAAAATTAACATGTAAAAAATATGAAATGAAAAGCATATACAAACAGAAACTTTACTACTAACTTCCTGTACTTCAGTGGATTATTTTGCATATACTTGAATGTAAACATACTTTTCTTTGGAGTTCACTGTTGTAATAGGCAATGAATTCTTTTTTTTTTTTTTTTTTTGTATGGGAGATTGAACTGAGGGGCATTTAACCACTAAGCCACATCTCCAGCCCCTTTTTTATACTTTACTTAGAGACAGGGTCTCGTTGAGTTGCTTAGGGCCTTGCTAAATTGCTGGGGCTTGTTTTGAATTTGCAATCCTCCTGCCTCAGGCTAGCAAGCTGCTGGGATTACAAGTGTGAGCCACCACCCACGGCATAGACCATGAATTCTAGACAAGTACTGAAAGAGGAGCAGTCAATATAGGTAGGTGGTGCAGTGGAGGTAGTGTGAGTTTTTCATGTTCACTTCTATCAGTGTGCTTTTGTGTTACACTTTTCAGTTTTTGATAACCTGACAATCAAAAAGTTTGAAGGCCAATAATTATACATAGGAAAATTTTGAATAAATGAATGTTTACTGTAGAAGCACAATAAAGAGGAATACTTAAATTTCATTTCTTTCATGTAACAATCACCCAAATCCTTTTGTAAAACTCAAAAGGTTAAGTCTTTGAAACTTAGAGATATTTTATGTCAATTCTCCATTAGCTATTAATATAATTTGTGCTGTCACACTAGTAGCACCATTCTATGAAAACCATTTCTACTCATGAAGAAGAGATCAGTTTTTCCTCCACAACAAACACTTTAATTGAGATCCATTTCAATTACTTATTTATAATTTGTTCAAACTCTTCCTCAAGAAAAAAAAATCCACTTCAAACACAATAATATTGAAATTAAACTTTTTAGATGGTAACTCAGTGAATAGTTTATACCTGGAAAAAAATTTAATTCATTCTTTCTTTGAAGATCTAAGACATAATTTAGAAATATACAATCTTTTTTGAAAATCTCAAACCTAACACACATACCTCCTTCTCTTTTATATATTCACATATCCCCGTTCTTCTAAAATTAAAGAAGTAACCAAATAATAAATGAAAGTTTCCATCTGTGCCATTGCATTACCCAATTTCAGGAGGCAAAATTTACAGTATATTTTTTGGGCATGGCAACTCTTGGAATTTTGCAATATGTTGGTTGGCCTTGGCCCCTATTAAGTCAGGACAAATTACTGTGGAAATGAAAATATGGTTTTTTAAAGAATAATGATGTCTCCATGTTAGAGTGAGACTCTTTGAAAAACTAATTGAACATAGTTAAGTCTTGAAAAAGGGTTTTTCAAAGTTCAACAACAAAGACCATTCAAAATTGAGTCATTGTGCAATTTTTGGGAATATTTCATCATGAATAGAGAGCTCAATTATAATTTATTTATTTAACGCTTCTCTTCAAGGAGAATTGTATCTTCCTTCTGGCTTATGTCAGAAAATTTTTGAGATGATTTTTTTTAATGCAGTGTTAGGGACTGAACCCAGAGCTAGCACATTTGATATGACTTTTAAAATAAATATTAGGAAATAACATAAAATGTTGAAGTCAGGTAATAATATGAGTAAATAGAAATATCTTGAGAAAATAATAATTTATGCTATGGAATGATGATGTAAGAGCCATTATTCCAAGATAAAAAGCCATCTTAGCATCTAAGGCATATACACTTTGCAATGCCTTCCTGATTTACTGCATCCCTTTGAATATAGAAAAGTCTGCATTAGGAAATGTTACTTACTGTTCATTGGATAAAAGTTTTTTGTTTTGGTAACACTATCCCAAAAAGGCATTAAAAAGCTGGAAAAGAGGCATCACAATAAAAGATCTTAAACTATACTACAAAGCTATAGTAACAAAAATGGCATGGTATTGGCACCAAAATAGATATGTAGACCAATGGTACAGAATAGAAGACACAGAGACAAACCCACATAAATACAGTTATCTCATACTAGACAAAGGTGCCAAAGACATACATTGGAGAAAAGATAGCTTCTTCAACAGATGGTGCTGAGAAAACTGGGAATTCATATGCAGCAAAATGAAACTTAACCCCTATCTCTCACCGTGCACAAAACTCAACTCAAAGTGGATCAAGGACCTGGGAATTAGACCAGAGACCCTATACCTAATAGAAGAAAATGTAGGCCCAAATCTTCATCATGGTGGATCAGGCTCTGATTTCCTTAATAAGACTCCTAAAGTGCAAGAAATAAAATCAAGAATCAATAAATGGGATTTATTCAAACTAAAAAGCTTCTTCTCAGCAAAAGAAATAATCAATGAGGTGAACAGAGTGCCTACATCTTGGGAGCAAATTTTTGTCACACACACATCAGATAGAGCACTGATCTCCAGGATATATAAAGAACTCAAAAAATTTAACACCAAAAAAACACAAACAACCCAATCAATAAATGGGCTAAAGAGCTGAACAGACACTTCTCAGAAGAAGAAATACAATTGATCAACAAATACATGAAAAAATGTTCAACATCTCTAGTAATTAGAGAAACTCAAATCAAAACTACTCTAAGATTTTATCTCACCCCAGTCAGAATGGCAGTTATCAAAAATCTAAGCAACAATAAGTGTTGGTGAGGATGTGGGAGAAAAGGCACACTCATACATTGCTGGTGGGACTACAAATTGGTGCAATCAATCTGGAAAGCAGTACGGAGATTCCTTAGAAAACTTGGAATGGAACTAGCATTTGACCCAGTTATCCCACTCCATGGTCTATGCTCTAAAGACTTAAAAACAGCATACTATAGTAATGCAGCCACTTCAATGTTTATAGAAACACAATTCACAATTGCTAAACTGTGGAAGCAACCTAAATGCCCTTCAGTAGATGAATGGATAAAGAAACTGCTGTATATATACAGAATGAAATATTACTCAGTATTAAAAGAGAACAAAATCATGGCATTTGCAGGCAAATGGATGAAACTGGAGAATATTATGCTAAGTGAAGTAAGCCAATCCCCCAAAACCAAAGGCTGAATGTTTTCTCTGATTAGTGGATGCTAATCCATAATGGGGGTGGGAGTGGGGAGCGTGGGAGAAATGGATAGGGCAAAAGGGAGGGAGGGGATGGGAGGGGAGATGGGGGTAGGAAAGATGATGGAATGAAATGGACATCATTACCCTAGGTACATGTATGAAGGTATGAATGGTGTGACTCTACCTTGTGTAAAACCAGAGAAACGAAAAATTGTACTCCATATGTGTACTATGAATTGAAATGCATTCTGCCTTAAAAAAATAAAGCTGGAAAGTACGGGAAACAGGAAACACTAGAAACCTCAGAGGTAAGTGCAGCCCACCACTTCCTTTGGAAAGTCACTAATTTCAGGTTCCATAACCGTAAAAAAGGAGCAAAACCAAACTTTGTCTCAGAAAGTAGTTGTGAGACCTGAAAGAATTATTCATGTAAACACACAATACTGTGCATGAAATGCAATGTGTATGATTAGCTATAATTATTCAACAAGAATATATCACCACAGGGTAAAATTGGACCTATCCTCTGATTCAGTGCTCACTTTGTTATACAACTTTACCCTCTGCTCATCCTAATCCACTGCAAGTTGTTAAAACTGCACTGGGGTTTCTACCTGTGTATATAACTGAACATGGTGATTGGTGATTACCAACATAGGTGTTTATCAGAATGAAAACTCCAAGCTCTTGTCTTGGATTCTGATTTAGCAACTGCACCAGTAAAAACCTCACAGATGATCCTGATGTGTGGTCCAATTAAGAACTACTAATCTAGCTTATGTGCCAATAAGGAACTGGGCCTGATTTTTATTTCTAAAATCTCTAGTTTATCAGGGCAAAGCTACATTTGCCTTAGTTGCATTGTTACTCTGCGAACTTTCTTTGCTTCAGTGGAATCAGAAGCTGGAATATAGCAGGTGACCACAAAAGTCAAAGTGAGCAGCTCCGCAATTTCATCTGTTAATGGTTCTCCACTGTTTTCTGGCCTGATAGATTAATTTATGCTCTTCAGAGGATTTGTAAATGGAGAAAAGGCTTCTACAAGATGGGACTCTTAATCCAGGTTTAGCCCCAAAACATGAAGAAGCAACTCATAGTTCAAATGTGGCATACATGATTTCAAATGAATGAGGTCTCCAGTAAACAATTTGTTGAAGTGGGAGTTTACACTCATATTAAAGGAATTAGGTAAAATACATTATTTTTCTCCTATTGTTACCATCAAAGTGTTGTTTATCAAAAACTGATAAATGAGTAGTCATTTTGTTGATGCAAGTTTGTGCATCTCCAATGGAGAGTGGGTCCTTTGATTCTCTTTCCAACATGGAGTAGGCTTAATGTTTAGAGATTCCTGAATGGCTCAGTGTATAACTAGGTGCAGAAAACAAAAGAAAATACACATTATTTTGTAGATATTTTTCTATTTTAAAACAAATGGCCCCAACAAATTAAATATAAAGTAAATGGGGGTATAATTATTTTTTTAATTCAATGTTTGTTTAAATTTGGTCCTACCACAAAAATCATTTAAGACACTTATTAAAAATGCAGGTATCTGGAACTCCCCCAGATCTACTGAATAAAAATTTCTGTCAGTAAGGTGCTAAAAATATATTTTTCAAGATTGTTATATAATATGTAAATTATTATATAAATATGTAAAAATACTACATAAAAATTCATCCCCAAGTAGTTATGGAGTGTTAAATTTTAAGATGATAAACTAAATCAAAATTTTCTTTCAATCCTAAAGGCAAATATTCCTTGTTTCCCTTTTTGGCTGTTCAGGAAAAACAATGTAAACAGTTGAGGCAGTTGATTATTAATTTTTCAAGGAGTACTGAGAAAATTAAAGACAATAATATTGTTATTATTGTCTGAATTATTTAGTCTGAATTACCTATAGAAAGACCTCAATTCTGTGCATTATTTTTCTTATGTACAAAAGTGAGGTAAAAGTCAGAGATCACAGGCAGTATTATTTAAATGAGATACATAAATGGCAAAATGTTAATTAGAATTCACAGGCTGACAAAATGCTGGGGCTGGCCTATAAAAAGCACAATAATTTATTTTCTCTGACTCTGATTTCAACATTTAAAAAGCAAACCATTAAGCTAAACATTAGCATTTGTAAGCAATTCCCCAACTCATCTCTAGAAATGGTATTAAGGCAGTAAATGTGGTTGAGCAAGGGAATGACTGGCAGTACTAATTATACTTGAATACTGGAAAAACTAAAATTAAGTAGAATACTAGAAAAATTAACTAGAGTTGCCAGGTGTGATGGTGGACACCTGTAATCCCAGTGACTTGGGAGACTGAGGCAGGAGGTTCAGAGGTTTGAAGCCAGCCTCAGCAATTTAGTGAGGCCCTAAACCATTTAGTGAGATTCTGCCTCAAAATAAAAAAAATAAAAAGAACTGGGGATGTAGCTTAGTGGTAAAGTGTCCCTGCATTCAATCTTCAGTATCGAAAAAGAAAAAAAACAAAAGAAAAAGACAAGAAAAAAAACAAACCACCACCACCACCACCACCACCACCAACAACAACAACAAAAACCAAACCAATAAAATACTAGATCTAACATTCTCTAATAATAATAATAGAAAACATCTATAAGATAAATCTGACATGTTTTGACACTGACATGTCAAACAAACATAAAATAGCAAGTTTTTGGTCTTTCAGATATAAAGATAAGAGCCACTTCCATTTCATGTGCATTTTTATGTACATTAAAAGTAAAGACAACTGGACCTTATAAGTTATTATAGCAGGATTGCAGGATAAAAGGTTGGTACCAAAAAATGTCAATTGCTTTCTATATAACAGGAATGAACAAGTGGTACTTGAAATTAAAAACACAATAACCATTGTTTTTGTTTAATTGCTTTACTTGTGTCTCCTGATGGCCCATATGTTAAAGGCTTGGTCTCAGTGGTGGTATTACTGGGAGGTGCTCTGGACCTTAAAGAGGTGGGGCTTTGTGAGAGGTCCTAGGGTACTAGGGTGTACCCTGGAAAGGAATTATGGGAACTTAGTCTCTTTGTCTCTGTTCTTGGTTTGGGATGTAATGGTTTGCTCTATAGATGCTCCAGATGTGATGTGCTGCCATCTGCCTAGCCTCACCAGAGTTAAAACAAATTCGCCTCCCAATCCTGGACTTTGCCCTTTCAAAACTCTGAGCTTAACACATCTTTTCGTTTTATAAGTTAGCTGTTTTAGGTATTTTTGTAGTAATGCAAAGCTGACTCCTATAATTATTTACATTAAACCTACTCAAAATGAAGTACTTAATGATAAATTTAACAAAATACACACAAAAATCTATACCAGAAAAACTACAGAACTGATGGAAAATATTAAAAAAGAACTAAATAGAGATATTCCATGTTCATGGAGAGAAAGACTTACTATAGTCAAGATGTCCGATTCTCCCAATGTGACCTACAGATTCAATGTAATCTAAATAAAAATCTCAAAACATTATTTTGTGAATCTTGATATACTGATTCTAATGTTTGTATGGAGAAGCATAAGACTCAGAATAGTCAAGAAATACAAAAACAAAATTCGAAGACTGACACTGCTCAACTTCAAGACATACTATAAAGTTCCAGTAATCAAGTCATTAGGGTATTGGTGTAAGTATTTATAAATCAATGTAATAATATAAAAAACCCAGAAATAGATCCACATAAGTATAAATCTTTGACAAAGCAGCAAAGGCAATCAAATGGAACAAAGAACGTCTTTTCAACAAATTGTGCTGAATAACTGCACATCCACAAACAAAAATAAATCTCCACCTAGACTTTACACATTTCACAAAAATTATTTAAAAAATGGGCCATGGGCCTAAAAGCAAAATGCAAAACTACAAAACTCCTAGAAAATAACATAAAGGGGTAGGAAAGGATAAATAGATGAGAATTGGGAATGGAAGAATAAACTGGCAAACTACACAGGATTTTTATAGCAATGAAACTACTCTGTATGGTACTATAATGGTCAATACATGTCATTTTAAACTTGTCCAAACCCACAGAATGAATGTACAGCACTAATACTGAACCCTAAGGTAAAGCATGGATGATGGGCAATTTAATAAAGGGTCAATGTAGTTTCATCAGTTGTAATAATTATACTCCTTTGGTGAGGATGATGCTAATGGGTAGGTTATCCATGTGTAGGGGCAGGGCTTATGTGGGAAGTCTCTGTACCTTCCTTGCAGTTTTCCTATAAACATAAAACTACTCCAAAAAATAATATCTATTTTTAAAATAGTCAAGACATGCCAAAGTAGGTTTATAAATTTATGGTATATATTTAATGAAGTCATTTTTTAAATACTCACAACACAACACAATATACTTTGTTATTCATAAGATGAAGGGCTTATCTGAAAAGTCAAGATACCCTGGTGGTCTTGTAATGGGATGTAAGTAAAGTTGAATTAATAGCATTTTGTTTTCAATCACATCAATGTATTTAAATCATGTATAACTTTATTTGAAGAGTAAAGTCAAATTGTAAATTTAGAGCTCTTCCCAAGGGTGATGCTGCGTTAGTTACCTATTCCTGCTGTAACAATTATCACAAACTCAATGGCTTAAAGCAACACAAACAAAATACAGTTCTGAATATCAGAAGTCTGAAATGGGTTGACAAGATTGCACTCATCTGGAAAGTCTAGGACAAAAATTTGTTTCTTTGCATTTTCCAGCTTCTAGAGGTTGCCGGATTTCTTTGCTCATGGCTCTGAATCACTTAGACCCCTTCTCTAACTCTGATCTCCTTTTTATAAGACCCCTCGTGATTATGTAGGGCCCATCTGGATAATCTAGAATGTTTTCATCATCTCAATATCCTTTATCTTAATCAAATATGTAATGTCCCTGTAGCAATTTAAGGTAATATATTTATAGGTTTTAGGGATTAGGACATGTGTATCTTAAAGGAGCTATTATTCTGCCTACCATAGAGGTCTAGAACAAAAACTATTCCAACAACGTATAATATTTTCATTTGTCAAGATTCTTTCTGAATCTTATATTAGCTGTTGATGGGTGATTGGCAATTATGAACTAGCAAATAATTACTCTTTAATCATCAGTGATTTATTCAATCAGCAATTCATTCAGTAACTTAAGTTTTTCTTTCATTTCAGAATCTGGGCACACAATCCAAATGAAAAAAGCAAAGCAAGGTCCTGCTCTTGAAGTTTACCTTTCCCGGACCTAATACAATAATGTTCTGGCATTCCAAACACTCCACTATATTTTCATGGTAAACACCACCAAGAACAGTACTAAATAAAGGCAAGATATGCTTCAGGACTGGGATTCCTCAATTCTGGAAGCACTTATGTACAAGGGCTTGAAGGCTGCTCTGCTATTAGCTGTGCAATCTTACACAATCTCTTAAAGATTGTGTTTCTCCTTTTGTAAAAGAAAAACAGCAATCTCAGGGTTCTTCTTCTGGAGGTTAAATGAGATATTGTTCAAGTGTTCAGCAATTAGTATTGGCACTTTGGACTCTGGTTCCAGAAAAATGCTTGCTCCTTAAGGTCACCTGAGGATGTTTAAAAACATTCCAAACCCTACACCACACAGAATAATTAAATCCCAAAGGGTGTGTGTGTGTGCGTATGTATGTATGTGTATGTGTGTATATATATGTATATTACATACACAATTTGGTAGCGGGGATTGAACCCAGGGGGGCTTAACCACTGAGCCACATCCTCGGACCATTTTGGTATTTATTTGAGACAGGGCTAAGTAAATTGCTGAAGCTGACCTTGAACTTGCAATCCTCCTGCCTCAGCCTCCCAAGTGGCTGGGATTACAGGACTGTTTTCACCACGCTAGCCTTGTCTTCCACATATCTTGAGAGAGGAATGGGACAGAGTTCTGACTGACCTTTACTGCGTGTGCACCGTTAAGTGTAAGGGGCCCTTAGATATGTAAGGACAAACACCTGCACCATGCTGGGCCTGCCCTGGGAGAAGTTAAAAGCCGGGAAGCCAGGCCTGCCGGGGGCGCTGGGCCGAGTGCAGAGGCCAGGGAAGATAGACAGGCTCAGCTGCGGCCGCGGCTAGTCCCCTCAAGGCCAGCCACGGCGGGGTCTGGAGGCTCTGGGCGCACTTTATTTGTTCGTAGCCCACATCGCGACAGCCGCGGGGGCGCTGCGGGCCGGGACTCGCCGGGCTCGCTGGGTCCCTGCCACTGTCATGGAGCCGGGTCCGCACGGCGGCTCCAGGCCCGCGGAGCCGGGGCCTTGCCTGAGCAGCCCGTGCGGCGCAGACCAGGTGGCCTCGGCCTCCTTGCCGAGTGCTGCCGGGGCTGAGCCGGGGAGGCGCACGCTCGCTGTGGCCGCCGTGTTGCCGGCGGGGGGGTGCGGGGAGAGGATGGGCGTCCCCACCCCGAAGCAGTTCTGCCCCATCCTGGAGAGGCCGCTCATCAGCTACACCCTGCAGGCCCTGGAGAGGTAATGCGGCGCGGGGTGTGCCTCCGCGGAGTCCCGGGCCGGCCTCCCGCGGCCTGCCGGGCCCGCCGCTCCACTTCGCCGGTGCTTTCATTCCCGGGGAGTGCGGGGCCCGGTTTCCGGGCACAGTCTCTCTCAAGCGTGAGCTCTTCCCGCCAGCGCTTCAGAGACGGGCAGCTCTGGCCTTTTAGCAGACGGACACGGAAGCTGAAGCTGCCCCCAGAACCCCTTCCGTGTTCACATAACGTGGCGGGCGGGCTTGGGGGACGGGAAGTCCAGCGGGTGAAGCTGGATTCACTGAGCACACGGGTAGGAGCTGAGAGACATGGGGTCCTATCTGTGGCCCCTGTGGGGCCCAAAGAGAAGCCGTTCTAGGAGTCGTCTAGCGTGCACTGTCTTTGCGCATGTGTGCAGAGTTGTAGTCGAAGCACTTCCAATTTTCTGAGCGTTTGTTTCCTTCACCCACCAATGTTTACTGAGTGCCTTCTATGTGTGTGTGTGAGAGAGCATGTCAGTTACCAAAGTGCTGAAGGGGGAGAGGGGAGCAGACCAAACGTTTCAATAGTGGAAATGGAACTAAGGGTGGAATTGAAGTCAGTAGACCCTTCATCTTTTTAGAAAAGAGACTGAAGGGAACTAGTTCAAGAAATGGAGGAGGTATTTGCAGGTAAATGGATGGAATTGGAGAACATTATGCTAAGTGAAGTAAGCCAATCCCAAAAAACCAAATGCCGAATGTTCTCTCTAATTAGTGGATGCTGATACATAAGGGGGGTGGGAATGGGGAACATAAGAGAAATGGAGGAACTCTGGATGGGGCAAGGGGGAGGTGGGGGGAGGGAAGGGGGAATTGGTGCAGTTAAGATGGTTGAAGGAGATGGTCATCACTACCCTAGTGCATGTATGAAGACACAAATGGTATGACTCTATCTGGTTTGCAACCAGAGAGATGGAAAAATTGAGCTCTATATATGTACTATGACTTGAAATGCATTTAAATAAATAAATTTATTTAAAAAAAAAAAGAAATGGAGGAGGCAGAGAGAATGGTGGAAGGCTGTCCTAAGGGAATAATAGCGAGCAGGTGAAAAGGAGGGGTATGATAATTTTGCTTTTAGGGCCAAGTAATGTGCTAGATGGGGAGAGGCTGAAGGGGTGGGAAGCAGAGGGATTACAAGCAACCATGTAGTTTTGCAAGGCCTTTAAACATCTTTTTGAAACCAGTGGGGTAGTTAAACCTTTGATTGAAGTGAACTGTTTGCATTTCAAGATAGGTGACATCCTTCAGCATAAACAACCTTTTCAGGAGGCCATTTTCCTTGGCATATTATCCAGAAAGGAACTCTCCACCCTCCCTCACACACAGTTCAGAAGCCAGAGGGCCAAAATTGTTGCTTGTAAGTTTATTTTACTTTCTGAATATTGGCATTTGGAAAAGGAAAGCGTAAAGAGCCATAATCACCTTTGAATATAATCAGGCCAGTGGTTACATCTGAAACTCATACAGACTTTGAAACTCTTCCAGTTCCTACCTCTCAGTCTATTTCTTGTGGTGGTCCCTAAAACGCCTCATAGTCACACACCTACAGTGTTCTAGTGCCTTAGAGATTGTAACAATGTAGCTCATATATGCAGGTAATCCTATGGGACATAATGGATCTTGGCAGTAGGATCATTATCTCCTTGGTAATTAGACGAAGGGGATTGTAGTCATTTATACATTAAACATTCCTTCTCTTGGAAAAAATCTATTAATTTGCATTTTTGCGTTTTCTGAGGTAGCCTGAGATAGATGGACCCTAAAAATTAGAGTGTTTAGAAAACTCTTGTTTATGGAAAATAAGGCAAAAAGTACACTTGTTTTCCATTTTCCCTTAATTGATAACAGCAGTCATGAAGTCTTAATAGTCAATTAAGGGAATTGAAGTATAAATTATAATAGGTTATGACTTAAAGACTCTTCATTTGACTAACAAGGAACTGAGATCAGGGATATTAGTAGTCCCTTATGTAACTATTGTGAGGTGTTTTTTTTTTTTCTTTGTGTTTTAACTATTGCTTTGTTTGTTTGAGTTTCTACAAGGAAATGTTCCAAGAAATCATGTGACAGTGGTATTAATGGCAGGGGCATGAAGTGCTGACAATACATAAAATTTAGTTGATCAACTCATGTATCTAAGTTTTTTTTTTTAGAAAAATGTACTGCTTGGTTTTGGAGTAACACTTTGTCCCTCAGTCTTCAACTGGAGTTCCCCTCAAAGCTGCTGCAGGAGAGTTCCTTCAAGGGAGTGCCTGAAATCCTCTCAAGATGGGGCTGGTTGGAGTTCCAAAGAAAGAAGCACTAAATGTCAGAGTCACCAGTACAAAGCATTTTTTAGGGGAATTTACAGAGTACTGTAGCTTATCATCAGGACACAACGTGAAAGGGATGTTCTACCAAGGTATATCTCCATGAAACAGTCGGGGGATGTGGTTAATGAGAGTTTAAGGAACTTTAGCTTAGGTTTGCCTCCATTTTCTTTTGCTCCTCTGGGAAGCAAACATCTTTATCAGTGGGAATGCTCAAGGCCCTGGCACAGGCTGAAACCTGCTGGGAAAAATCCTGCAGCTGACTGGGTCACAGAATGGCAAGGTACTCTGATTTCTTTAGTCAGGGGAAGAAGAAGGAAAAAAAAAAGTTGGAGAGGGAAACTGAGGGATCCTACTGAAGTAAAAATTTCTTCCAGTAATCTAATTTCTGGTTTCAAATACCTAAGGAAAGAAAATGTCATTTAGGAGGATTGGTTTGCCTGGAATAACCAAAAAATGAACAAGATAACAACTACAAGGACAAGAAAGGCCAATTTTGTCTCTGCTTATTCAGAGTTGTGGAATGGGAATTCCCCTGAAGGTAGATGGGAGCAAGATCTGGCCAGGTTTTCCCCATAACTCCTGAGGTTTCTTGAACTGTCTTATGTGGAGGAACCTGCTTAAGACCACTTGTTCATTGATGTGATTCATGCTCAACAAAAAACATAATTGGTCTTCCCATATAAATCTGAGACTGAGGTTCTGTCCAACTGGTAAGCATTCTAGCCCTACAAAAATGCATTTGGATCTATTGTCAGAGGAATTCCTTCCCCGACTCTGAATAAGCATGGCGAAACATGGCCTCTTTGTTGATCTTGTTTTCATCTTGTCCATTTTTTGGCTATTCCAGATGAAACAACCCTCCTAGATGACTTTTTTTTTTGCTATTTATTACTGCTAACAGTAACGTATGCCATCATATATTAATACATCGGCTTTCCAATCTACATTTCTGTCTTTAGTTTGGTTAGAGTGATTAGTGCCTGTGTAACAACTCCGGGTACATTAGAGAAAAGTTTTGTAGATTGATGTGTAGACAATGGAAACTCAATCTTGGAATTTGAGATTTGGTTGATTATTGCTTAGAAAATCAGTGGAGGTCCATGTTATTGTTTAATACACCAAGGTGGGTTTTTTTCCATGTATCAACTTAAGTGTATTTAACTTTCTCACGTTTTCTTCAGTTTTTGTATGCTTGAAACAACTGTTTTGTCCTACAACTTACAACCTTTTTTTTTTTGTATTGGGAATTGAACCCAAGGGCGTTTCTCCACTGAGCTACATCCATAGCCCCCTGTCCCTTTTTTTAAAATTTTGAGACTAGGTCTCATTAAGTTGCTAGGACACTGGCCTTGAATTTATAATCCTTCTGCCTCTCCCTCCTGAATCTGTCCTCCTAAAATTCTGTTGAATGACATAGACTAGAATGAGACACATGAATGTTAGTCCAAATGAGCAATATTTATTATGTCAATTAAACTGAGGTAATAAGAATGAAATAGGGAAAGACAGGAGAAATATTTAAGAAGCCAAATTGATTAGTCTCAGTGATTAACTGGATTAGGAATTCAGAGAAAGGTAGGATGTTTTAGTGATCAGATAGATGAATTTGACATTTTTTTTGTCTTCAGGCTATATTAAGAGGGTCAAGTCTCAGTCAAGGAAAGGAATAGGGCTACTATATTTTGTACAGGCCACATGATTAGATGTTTGAATTGTGTTCCCATAGGCTCCCATTGGACTTCTTCAAAACAAGACCAAGACAAGTAGGCTGAAGCTTGATAATTGGAAGCCTTCACAGGCCATAGTAAGGAGACTTGACATTGTGAAGGCAATCAAGAGCAGGCTGTCACACCAATTCAGTATTTTGGTGCTAAAACATATTAGGCGTGGAAAATTGGAAACCCATAGACAATGGCCACAGTGCAGTTCAGAGGCCATGTTTTCACCCAGGCTGTCCTGATGGTGAGCAGCAGCTGCCACTGTCCCTTTGAGGTTGAATTTATGCAGCTTGGATTAAAGCACTTGAGAGGTGTTAATAGGGTTTGATTTTTCCTATGTTTTTAAGAAAACATTTGTTTAAAGGTTCTGTTTTCAACTGATCTTATTAAATTTCCAGAGCAGAATACTGCTTGTAAGTAATAACAATTGTTCCAGGAGAAAATAAATTGAGATATTAAATTTCTTCCTCAAAATGTCTGTAGGTGTTATGGAGCTAGGAGCTAGATTTATATTTGCCTATGGAATGTGCTAGAAAGGAAATAATTAAGAGAACTCGATAAAATCAGGCTGCTGGGGGTTTGGTGTGGACTTGCCTTCAGCTAAGAGGTGGACTAGATGCCTTCATTCAGCAAATATTTGTTCTGTAAGCATTGTGTGAGGTACTTAAGGTCTTTTTCAGTCCTGTGATTTTACATTATTAAAAGCCTTTTACAGTATTAAAATTTAATTCTATAACTAGAGAAGAATGCGAATAAATCCTTTGAAATACAAACAGTGCTTATTACAGCTTGCAAGTATTGGGTATATCCTTGGTTATTGAACAAAATAACATAATAGCCTTGTTCTTAAGTGGTCCGACAGTGTTTTCTAAACTTTTACTTTTGTGGCACTTTTTCCCTGTTTCTGTGCTATGCATTTTAACTTTTCTAATATCTCTTTCATTTACCCAATGATGTTGGTCTTAACTTACTAAATTGATTTTATGACACACTAATGGGTCTTGAAATCTAGTTTGAGGAACACTGGTTTAAAACAGTATTTTATAGTTAGAGCTTCATATGTTGAAGTAGTCTAAGGCCACAAGTGTATCTCTGTATTTACATCTACTTTGCTCTCTTTGGAACATAGAGAATTATTTTATAGCTATTTGAGGCAATCTAGTAAAATTTAGTTCTATTAATTCGCTGAATAGATATTTGAAGACTTTGTCCTGTGCTATCCCTTCATTTTCTTTCTTTTTTTTGGTGTTGGTGGGGATTGAACCTGGGGCCTTGTGCATGCTAGGCAAGCATTCTACCAACTGAGCTATATCTCCAGCCCCATTTTCTTGTAATTATTAAAAAAAATTGTTTTTGGGTACCAGGGATTGAACCCAGGGACACCTAACCATTGCACCACATCCCCAACCCTTTGTTGTAATTTTTTTTTTGTACTAGGGATTGAACTCAGGGGTACTTGACCACTGAGCTGCATCCCCAGCCCTATTTTGTGTTTTATTTAGAGACAGGGTCTCACTGAGTTGCCTAGTACCCTGCATTGCTGAGACTGGCTTTGAACTCATGATTCTCCTGTCTCAGCCTCTCAAAGTGCTGGGATTACAGGCGTGCGCCACCGTGCCCAGCTGTAAGGTTATTTTGCTCCTGGACATTTATTCCACAATTGTTTATGGGATGCCTACTAAGAATTAAGTATAAGACAATGGGTAAAATGAATATTGTCTCTATCGTAGAGCCTATGTTCCAAAAGCTGAAAGAAAATGTAATGTTGTCTTGATGAAAAATGGTAAAAGTTTTTCTACTTCAAGTCATTTTTAGAATATAATGATACAGAAAAATGTATTTGTGTATTCATATTCTCTTGTTTTCTATATTATGAAAGTAGACATTGTGAAGATTACATGGGTTAAAACAAGCAAAATGCTTAGGACATAGTGCTTAATTTTTGTTATTTTGTATGTGAAACTTGACTTATCTTCAAGATTTAACTGTTCTAGCATGAATGTATCTGATTTCACATGTTAATTAAATTAAAAATTTTAGGTGACCTTTATTCAGAGTTGATGACATGGGTCAGAGGCAGCTGTCCTGCTTTGGGCCTGTTGGCTGTGGAACATTAAGTCTGCAATGACACTTGCTTTCCTTAGCACTGGTGTCCAAGAGAAGTCTTACAGAATTTTTAAACTCAGTAACCAATTGCAGTATGAATTATTTTCAGTCCAGTAAGTCAGTAGGTCCTTCTTTAGCAAATGATTTTACAGTAGAAAAATTGGTTTACATTTGATAACTCGGAACAATTTCTTTAACTTCACTGAATTGAGAGATTTTCCATGTAAACCTCATTTATACAACATTAGTTTTCCCCCAATTAAACTGTGTTCTTTATTTTGCTGTAGCCATGTTTTGTGTTAGGTGAGTTGTACAGCTTTAATATTTAAATTATATTAAATATTTTAATATTTAATATTTAGTTGCCAGTTCAGTGGATTTGAAAAGGACAGTCAATTTCTGGAATTTAAAAGTGCTTCAAATTGTTCTTATCACATTGAGGGGAAACATTAAGAAAAATAGAAATTACAAGTATATTCTTATTGACTGTTCTCTCAGATAATTTACTGATACTCTAATTATTCAAACTTAACTAAAAATGTGACAGCTGATATCGTATCTAAAGAATATAGTATATTATATATTAGGTGAAAAATTCTATATACAATGTGAAGCACCATCTATACCTATAGTATTGAAACATTTACTGGTTCTTTTCCATCAGCCTTTTTATTTCCTCTAATAAAAATGCATGGAATTGACTTGGTTATTAGTTTTTAGTCTCTTTATGTAAATACACTAATATTTGTGCTGCAGTTCAGTTTTCTATTAACTGTAGAGGCCTAATAACCCATTTATATGAAATGTCTAAATACTTCCCTTTTAGAGCATGTTGGATAAAGGACATTGTGGTGGTGGTAACTGGAGAGAACATGCAAGCAATGGAAAATATCATTCAGAAGTATAAGCATAAACGTATCTCGCTAGTTGAAGCTGGAGTGACTCGCCACAGGTCAATTTTCAATGGACTAAAAGCACTGGCAGATAATCAGCCCAACGGCAAACTTTCTAAGCCAGAAGTTGTGATTATCCACGATGCTGTGAGACCATTTTTTGAGGAAGATATCCTCCTCAAAGTTGTCACAGCTGCTAAGGAACATGGGGTAAGTATTTTTCACTCCTGAGAGTAGATAAAAGGGCAAACGCTACAGTGTATGTTTGCTGAGTTTAGGAATGCATTTAAATGTCATTAAAGTAGGCTTGATGACCTAAAAATGTCATGGTAATTTGTTTTAGGAACTTCATAGTATTGAAGATTGTAAGACCATTGTGCAATTTCTTCTATCATTTATTGTAATGTAATATGAGCTATTTGGAGGAGAATGCAATAATGTCAGTAGCATATAGATTCGAATGGAACTTAGCAGAATTACATAAGCAGTTATGTTAAATGCCAAAGAAATCTCTCAAAGATATTTAACAAACATGTGGCCCATGGAGTTCATTTTTGTTTTGAATTCTCAAAATTGCTTTATTTTCTAGTATAAATAAACATACAAAATTTTGTCATCCTTTTAGATGAAAAATTTTGAGATAACAGGCTTGTTTCTCTATTATACCAAAACAAACACAGGATAGCAAAATGTGTATTGTAATCTCTGGAACATATTGCTTTTTCTCTATTCCAAGGTAAAATTCTATGAATATAGTAATGATAATAAAGTTGCAGTCTAAATTTAGGCCTTTGTGAAAAAATTTATTGCACAGAGAAAGTATAGTACAGTAGAAGTAGGCTGTGAAGTTGGATAGACCAAGGCCCAAATCTCCAGGTTTTCTGATTACTAATGGTACAGTGTCCTTAACTCTCAGCCTCTCAGACCACATTCTCCCTGCTTGTAAAAATAAATACAGCATTACGTGTAAGATTGTTTTGAGGTTGGAAATACTTTTTGGTTGTGTCTTAAAAGGTAAAGTTTTATCTCTCTGGTTAATATGCCAGGGATATCATTTTTACATGTGATTAAAGCATATTTTTAAAATGTATAGCAGTTACTTAGCTCAACATTTGTGGTAATTCCTATTAGACCATGTAATTTTCTAAGTTTGTGAATCAACATAATTTAAGATAGTCACGTATATTTTAAATGAAACCAACAAATTATGATTTATGAAGTCTGTAAAACTTTCTGATTAAAGGAGCTGGTTCAAAACCAAAACCTGACAACTTATTTATTTTGAAGCAAACTTTAGAAATATGGTATCTTTTAGAGACATTGCTTCGTTTTTTGTTTTTTAAAAGATAATTTTCAAAAAAGTGTAAATCATGAGTTTGTGTCATACTAGGGATTAAACTCAGGGGTGTTGTACCACTGAGCTGCATCCCTAGTCCTCCTTATTTTGAAATAGGGTCTTGCTCAATTTTGCAGACTGGCCTGTAACTTGTGATCCTCCAGCTTCAACCTCCTGAATACCTGGATTAAAGATGTGTACCACCATGCTTGGTTTCCTTAATTTTTTATGAGAAATCTAGACAGATATTGTAACAGATTCAAAACTGAATCCAGAGACATACAAACTTCTGTGGCTTAAAAAGGAATGTTGAATTTAAAAACAGATAAAACTGGGATTTCCATAGATGAATCTAGTGAACCTCCACTGGACAGAATTTATTTGCACGTTTGTAGGCAAGAAGCATTTCAAATTGCTATTGGTTATCTACAACTTTTTAGAGTTGTAAAAGAGCTCAAAGAGTACAGTCAGGTAATTTTGAAAGAGTCAGCTCTAAGCAACATTTTTTTTCGCTGGAACCACTCAGTAATCATTTTTGTTTGTTCAAAATTTCTTTACAACCTTTGGGGCAGTGTCCTCATAGCCTCAGTTAATTCTAGACACTACATCCTGCCAATTTGAACACTGTTCTGACTTGTAACCATGGAACCATAAATGCAGTTGAGATTTCTACTAGTAGATGAAGTGTTTACATTGGTGAGAAGTAATGGCATCTTTTTAACCTGTCAACAAATTATAGAAGGGTTATCTGCATCATGTTCTACCATATTACATGAAAATTCTAATGACATTGCTTGCTTCACACTTTTTCCCATGGCTTCCTTTGTTCTATCACATAATTGTATAAATTGTATATAGGCTCCTTAACTGTTTAAACTAATGGTGAGATTTTTATTTTTATCTGGTGCTGAGGATCGAACCCAGTGCCTCATGTGTGCTAGGCAAGTGCTCTACCACTGAGCCATAGCCCCTTAACTTTTTTTTTTTAGCTTAATTTTCAAATTCTATCCAAAGGTGTATTTTTTTAAAGACAATTTATTGACTGTTACACTGTGACTGGTGGGAGTGATAGTGGTGGTGCTTAGATATGTGTAAGATAACTTTTGATATTTTTAACTTACATTTTGGTTTTTAAAAAGGTGAAGATGTCTTACCCCAAGACTAAGCATAGGCTGGCATTGAAGTTGACTATACACAAAAGCTCAAAAGTCTTACCAGGACCCAGTTTCTTTTTTTATATGTACTTCATTCTCAGGTTCCAGAGAGAGGCAAAATGGCTTCCATAGCCCTAGTGGCTAAATTCTTCTGGAATTATTTCTTTCATTGTTGATTGTTTGGGTATAAAATTCTGAGTCCGTAGTTATTTTTTCCCCATTAGTTTGAAAATAGAGTATATCACTGTTTCCTGGTGTATATGCTGCTTTTGAGAAGTTTGCTAACTTATAAATTGTATTCCTTTTAAAATAAAGTTATTTATTTCTGAATGTTTATATTTTTTTCATAGCTGTTGAGTTTCTATGATATGTCTAGACATAGATTTCTTTTTTCTCTTTGCTTTGGATTTCTAGTCCTTTGTAAACATTGATGTTTTAATTCTACAAAATTTTGATTCAATGTTGATTCTGTGCACTCCATTTTTTCCCCCTTATAGATTACCACAAGTAGGCTAAATCTTTATATCCTGTCATCATGACTCCTAAATTCTTTTCTTTTTTTTTTTGGTATGTTATATCCTGGGTAATTTGTCTTCAATTAACCATTTCTGATCTCCTGTTGAAAATTTTTAAAAATATTAATTTTTCAATTATTTGGAGCTCCTTTTAGTCCTTTACCAAATGTGATTACTTTTTACTTTTACTTTTTTTTTTTTGTCTTAATAGTTACACAACTTATGCATTATAGCTAATTGCACTTCTTGGTAGTTTTCCAACTTTTTTCATTCCTGTTCACTTTTTTGCTCATGATTTATTTCCTCCTTTGCTTTATAATTTGAATTGTAAGCTCATGTTTGGCAGGACTTTATCAACAATAATCCTTTGGTCATGGAATAGGGCGTGTTTTTGAAGCATGGATTTATGTTCCTTCTGCCAAAAATTCCAAGCACTTTACCACCTTGGAACAACTTTACGTTAATTCTTGGCTTGAGGTTTTGTAGATCATTTGGTAATGTTAAATCAAACTGTACCCACATGAAGCCAAACTGACTGTTATGACTTCTCAGACTGTCCCTGCTCTCTAAGTCCAGAGGCAAGATAGAAAATACTGTTTGCTATTTACCTTTTGAATGAGGATACCGTCCTTGGTGGGTCTTTGTGTCAGGGCAACAGTTCTAGCTAATAGCATAGGCTCAAGATAATAATCTTCATTCTCTGTCATGTGTTATAACCTGAGGCTCTGGTTAACTAACACAAGCATTGCTGCTGTCTTATTTCCTTTCCTTTTATGATGTTTATTACTCCCAGAATGTTTGATTGAGTTCAGTCATACTTTAAAAAAGGTTAAGTTCTTCCCCACATTTCTTGATCCTTCTTATTGTAAGTGATTTTCAAGATATTTGGTCATTGCTATTTTGCCAAAAGTAGAAGCCTTTTCATCTGTGCAAAGTTGAAGTAATTGTATAGTTCTGCATAACTATGTAAGGAGATAAATAGCAACAATGATTTTGTAGAAGGAAAATGTTAAAAAATGTGTTGGAATATTGAAAAACTCCAGAAGGTGGGTGAGAATAGTAACATAAATTGAACATAAGGCAGTGTCAGCCAAGCAGCCTCCTAAAGGCTTGCTCCTGTGAGCAAGGCATTTGCTTACTTGTGCATCTTTCTTTTTCAACTGTTTTCACACCTATTTGCATAAATTGTTGTCACCTTAATTGAACTTCTTACAGAAATAGGTCATACTTTAAGTACTTCCACACCCCCAATTTACTCCTCAATACATAGCCATCTGGTTTCTTTCTTCTGTGACTATTCTCTCCAAAATGTCTCCTGGCTTTCTGATTTACAAATTGAAGGTGCATTTTCAGACTGTTGTGCAATAAAGAAATTGACTCACCTTTGTTACAGGTTCCTGTGAGGAAAAAATCTACATACTTTGAATTTCCCAAATAATAGGAGTGTTTATTACTGGGCTCCTTGGATCACACATGACATGAAATGCTAATGACATGAAATGACTTTGGATGTTAACTGGTCATTGGAAAGACCAATGATGTGATGAGAAGGCTGAGCCTTTGAACTTGCGCAACATCTGGGAAGAGAAAGGAAGGTGAAAATTGAGTTGAATTGCATGGCCAATGATTCATTGAGTCATACGTTCATAAGGAAACTAATAAAAACTTGACCCTGAAGCTGAGGAGAACTCCCTGATTAGTAAATACATTGATGTGCTGGGAATGGTGCACCTTGATTGCAGGGACAGAGGGCATGTAAACTTTGCATTCTGGATTCTTCCATACCATACCCTATGTGTGTTTTCATTTGTGGGTTGGTCTGATTTGTATCTTTTCTGATAAAATTGAATTCATTAGCGTATCATTTTTTCTGAGTTGTGAGTGTTTATCAAACTTGAAGGGTTGAGTTCCTTCTATGCCTAGTTTTAGTGTTTTTAAACATGAATGGGTAATGAATTTTTTTGAATGTTTTTTCTGCATCTATTGAGATGATCATGTGATTTTTGTCCTAAATGCTATTTATGTGATGAATTAAATTTATTTGTGTGTGTTGAACCAGTCTTACCTCCCTGGGATAGAACCCAACTTGATCATGGTATTTAATCTTAATATATATTTAAATGAAGAGTGCTAGTATTTTTTAAAGGAGTTTTGCAACTATGCTGATAGTGCTATTGGTCTATGGTTTTCTTTCCTTGATGTATCCTAATCTGGTTCTGATATCAGGGTGATAATCAATTCGTAGAAGGAATTCAGGAGTGTCTCTTCCCTTTCTATTTCACGGAATAATTTGAGGAGGCTTGGCAGTAATTCTTCTTTAAAGGTCTGGTAGAATTTAGATGAGAATCATTCTGGTTTGGGTTCTTTTTGGGGGGGGGTGGGGAGGATTGGAAGTTTGTTTTTTTTTAATGTTTAAATCTTTTTTGCTAATCTGTTCGGGTTTTCTATATCCTGTTTCACAATAGTCCCTAATGATCGTCTGGATTTCAGAAAATGTCTGTGGTAATCTTTTTTTTTTTTTTTTTTCCATCTCTAATTTTGTTGATTTGGGCCTTCTCTTTTGTTAGTTTGGCTAAGGATGTATCAATATTTATCTTTTCAAAATACCAACTCTGTCACATGGATCCTTTATATGGCTTTAAAAAATACTCTTAATTTTGGCTCTTTTCTTAATAATTTCCTATCTTCTACTGGTTTTGGAATTTATTCCTTTCCTAGGCCTTAATATGTAACATTAGGGTGTTTATTTGGGATCTTTCTGTATTTTTAATGTAGGCAGTTAATGCTATAACCTTTCTTAGAACCAATTTCATAGTATCTCAGAGGTTTCAGTACACTGTATCACTATTCTCATTTGATTCTAGAAGTTCTATGTCTCCCCTCGTGTCTTCTTGATCCATTGCTCAAAGTGTATACAGTTCAGTCTGTATGTGTTTATATGGTTTCTGTGATTTTTCTTGTTTTTAATCTTATTCAATTTTGATCCCATGAGATGAATTTTCTCATATTTAAGACTTTGTGTTGTAAAATATGACCTATTTTGGAAGAGCTGCTGTGTTGAAAGTGAATTAAGCTGTTGTTGGATGAAATATTTTGTAGGTGTCTTTTGGGTGTCCTTGTCTAGTTTTGGTATCAGGGTAATAGTTGCTTCATGGAATAAATTTGGGAGTGTTTCCTCCATTTCTATTTCATGGAATATTTGAGGATTTATAGTGTGGTTTTTATTTTTTTGTTTGTTTTTAAGTCTTAGGTGTTATTGATTTTATGTCCGGATAATCTATTGGTGAGAGAGGTGTGTTGAAATCTCCCTGTATTATTTTACTGGAGTCTGATACTTTATGTCAAGAGGTGTTTTATGTCATTAGATGCACTGTCATTTGGGATATACATATTTACTACTGTTATATCTTTTTGAATCGTTCCTTTTACCTAAAATTGATCTCATGATTAATCTTCTTGAAATATGCCTCATTAGATATGAGAATAGCCACTCATGTTTGTTTTAGAACTCTGTTGCATGGAATATTTTCCATTCTTCTATTTTGAGCCTGTGGATGTCTTTGTAAGATGAGTCTCTTGGAAACAGCATGTAGTTGAGTCTTGTTTTTTAATCCAGTCTGCCAGTCTTAGGTATTTTAGAGAGTTGAGACTATTTACATTCAATGTTATAATTGATGTTTATTCTTGACATTTTTGTTTTATATATTTAATTTGGTTTTCATGTCTGCCTTTCCAGTGACCTTCATTTGAGAGCTGTGGGTTTGAGTTTTATGTGTAGCTTTTCATTGCGTGTTTTCTGTAGAGCTGGCTTAGTGCTCACACATTGTTTTCCTTTATCCTTATCCTGGAAAGTTTTTATTTGTTGATTCTAAAGGATAACTTGGCTGAGATAACAATCTTAGTTGGCTTTTTTTTTTTTTTAAGTTTAGAACTTGGATCATTCCAAGCCATCCTGGATTTTAAAGTACGAGTCGAGAAGTCAGAAGTAATCTTTATTGACTAGGCTCTAGATGTGACCTGATTTTTTTTTTTTTTTTTTTGTGGCTTTTAATATTCTATCTTTATTCTCTGTTACACATTTTTATTATGATGTGTCTTGGAGAGGTTCTTTTTTTGATCTTTCTGTTTTAGGTTCTATAAGAATCCTGTATGTGAATTTCCATCTCATTCTTAAGATTTGGATAATTTTCTATGTTACTAAAAAGTTTATTAATATAATTAGTTAATATAATAAATAAAAAGGTTAGCCTATATGGCCATGCCTTCTTTAATTCCAGTGACTCTTGCATTTGATCTCTCAATGTTATCAGAGTTCTTGTATATACTGATCATATTTTTTAGAAACATGTTTCTTTTAGAACTTGAGTGTTCAAGTTCTCATATAAATTGTTTCTATGTCAACTCTTGATACTTGCAACTGAATTTTATATTGGATTTTTTCTTATTTCCAGGAATTCTGATTTGTTCGTTCAAAAATCTATCTCTTTAATGAAATTCTTTTCTCTATTTTCTTTCATTACTTAGATTTTTTTTGAAGTTCATTGTATAGTATATTCATATATATACATAGGAGAGTGTGATCAGATTCATTCTAGCATTCTTCTCTTTTCCTGTACCTTCTCTCTCTTCAGTTCCCTGCCTTTACTCTACTGATATCTCTTCTGTGTTCATGGGATTCCTTTCCCCCTTGTCTAATTTTTTTTTCTTTTTCCCTGTATTTTGGTCTAGTTTCCAAATATAAGAAAAAAAATTTAACCCTTAACTTTGTGGGTCTGTCTTATTAGTATGATGTTTTCCATTTCTATCAATTTATCAGCAAATGCCCCCATTTCATTCTTGACAACTGAGTAAAACTCGATTGTGTATATATACCACATTTTGTTTATCCATTCATTGGTGAATGGGCACCTAGGTTTGTTCCATAGCTTGACTATTGTAAATTGTGCTGGTATAAACATTGCCTTAGATCTTCTTTTAACTCATTTGCCATTTTAGTAATGAACTTTTTGTAGGATTTTGCTGCAGTTTTATCCCCTTAAATATCTGTGTTTCTTCATTGGGAGGAGACTTATTTGCCTGTTTCCTTATACTTCTAGGAATCTACATTTGTGCATCTGTTGAGATGGGTTCCTCTTTTTTTTTTTTTAATATGTCATGGTTCTGTGGTGAGTAGTTATCTCTTTTGTAAGGGGTCCTGTATTGGCTGTATATCTTGGGCTCAATTCATAGGCTCGGTGTAGTCCAAGCATTAATGTCAACCTCCATTGCCTCTCAGTTTGCTACTACAGACCTGCTGATTTTACTCACTCTTTGGAAGCTGCTGCAACATTGGAGTCCTCTGAGCTGCCATATTTTCTCTAGAGAACTGTTTTTATTCTTCAACAACATGAATAATTCTTATTAATGTAGTAAGCAAATAGAATATACTATGAGTTTAAAAATGGCTATGGATATTTTGTACCTTGGACAGGATAAAAAAAAAGAAAACCTTTAGTAGTGGTAGAATGTTACAGCACACTTAGAACCAAAGGTTTATATACAAATAATTTCTTTGGGTTGAAATAAATTTCATCATTAAATGTTTTTAAATAGTTTTTAGTTAAAAATGTGTGATCTTTATTTCTCTTGAGGAAAGTGAAACTAGAAATATTGACATGCTTTGAGTGACCTGTGTAATCTCTTATTCTGTAACATGATTAATAGCACTTGGAAGTCCTATCATTGTTCTTCTGTGTGCATCCAGAAGAATATGCTTTTCTACTAGTATTACAACTTTATGCCATGTATTCTGGCCATATATTTTAGAGATAGAAAATTATTTGGCAGATTGTTGACTGTGCTTGGAAATTTGATTTTAAGTGGGATTAACTATGGCTAATCACTTGCATCTGATTATGATCAGTGCAATGAAAATCAGATTTCTTTGTGGGTGAGGTAATGATCTTTTCTGAGTGATTGGATTCCATGTCATTATCAGAGAAAAACTTTGTACCAATTTAAATCTTAGGGCTGAAAAAGCAGTTCTGTGACAAAACAAAGCCGTTAGTTCTGTTAACTATATTTAGGTAAAAAGTTTAGGAATATTTTAAGAAGTTAAATGTCCAGGGTATGCATTGAACTATTCTAGGGACTGCCGTGGAATGAGGTGAAACATGATGTATTTTTTTTATGCTGGAGAAGCTACTGCTTGAAAGGCTTTTGTTTGGATTTATTTTAAATTAATTTTGTATTTGTTCTATGAATTAACTTCAAATGAAGTTGGAAGGAGGTCAAGACAGATTAACATCTAGGTATTAAAATGAAATAAGGTTAATATATAGTATAATATTCTTGATCACATTAGATTTAAGATAAATGGTATTTAATTTCTAGGAATTAGTTTAGCATATGAATTGGAGACTTTTTTTTTTTTTTTGGCACTAGGGATTGAACTCAGGTTTACTTAACCACTGAGCCACATCCCCAGCTCTATTTTGTATTTTTTTAAGACAGGGTCTCACTAAGTTGCTTAGTGCCTTGCCATTGCTGAGGCTTTGAACTTGAGATCCTCTGGTCTCAGCCTCCCAAACTGCTAGGATTACAGGCATTGGCCACCGTGCCTGCCCTCTCTATTGCTTTTTTAAAATTTAAAAAAAATTTTTTTTTTTTAGTTGTTGATGGCCCTTTATTTTATTCATTTATTTATATGCGGTGCTGAGGATTGAATCCAGTGCTTGACACCTGCGAGGCAAGCGCTCTTCCACTGAGCCACAACCCCAGCCCTCTATTGCTTTTTGCTGCACATATAAAATGTACTTGTATTTTGTGTGGTAATATTAGTAATTTTAATGGGCTTTTAGCTAAAACACCTTTATTTTCATATTGGATAATCTGTGTGTACAATTTATTAAAACAGAACATTTCATATTTTCATAAATCACTTCCAGACTTTCCTAATCACCAATGGTTAGCTTTGAATATATTTTATAAACATTAAGTAGTCTCTCTCTCAACACAACTGGGCTAAGTGAAATTATAAAGTTGGAAAATTTCTGTTGTACATTGTCATAATTAGCTGGAATTCAGATGCCTGAGGAGGAATACATGTTAGCACATGCTGCATGGATGGATTATAGGGATTGTTCAATTTTGCTCTTAAAAGTAAAAAGTAGAGGTGGAGTTTGTTCTGCATTTTGATTTGTATCTGTGATGTCTTTCATGATTGACATATGTAAATACTTTGATAGATTAGTGTGAGAGATAAGTAATCACCATGGTGCTGAGCTGTTAAACTTTCATTCAGAACTTCTTAAGCTAATACCTAAGGGGACATTTTCATTTGCTAACTTGGGAATGATGCTTAATATAAACAAATTTCCCAGATATAATATTGTGTAGGTAACTGGATTTGTCTAAATTTGTCATAATTTTGATATTGTTTCTTAGAAAACTTAAACTGAGGATTTATTGCATGTTTGTTTTCAAGTGTGTTGAAAGTCCTTACCATTATCATCTTTTTATCTGTTTTTACCAGATGGCTATGTGAGAGGCAGATTGGTCAGCAAACAAGTTCACTTGTGACCTCTCTCCATGACCCTTTTGTTTACTAAGACTCTTGAAGCTGCTGTGATTCAGTTCTCTTCATATTGTAGTACTTTTCCCACTGATCTTGAGGCTTCATAGACAAGAGTGTACTAATTCTTGAAATTAATCAATCCTATTTTGTGGATGGATTCTGCTCCTGAGAAGCTAGTTTTCAATAATTGATATAGCCTACAAATACACATTTTAAAAATTCTATCTTAAATGCTGAAAATATGTGGAGAAATTTAGACACCTCTGTGTCTACCACCCGGTATAATAGAACATTACCTCTAGCTTTGAAACTCTTTCCCAGTCTTACTTAGTCCCCCAAATTGATAAATATTACTTAAGCTTTATTTTCTCTTCTCTTTAGTTTTGAAACATGTATTCCTAAAGAATATTTTGGTTATGTCTCTTTGACTTTTGTTTTGCATATATTTTGGCATTTTTTTTGCACAAGATATTTAGAAAAACTCATGTAAATCTCTACAGCTGTCATTCATATACTTATCACATTCATGTATATATCACCACAATTTATTTATTTCAGAGATGACTTTTTTCCAAGTTTTTGATAATGCAGATGCTTCTAATATGAACATTGTTATACCTGTCATCTGTGCTTATTTGCTGAGGATTTCTCTAGAGTAATGATATATGCAGGACTATCAGCTGCAACAGAAAATCTATTCCTAAATTTGCATCAACTATAAATAATTTGTAATAGGAATTTGAGCTGCCCTGTGTCCTTACCATCACTTGATATTGTTAGGCTTATTTTTTTCCCAATAAAGTTATTAGAGAATGCTTTCTCCTTGAGTTAAAATTAGCATTTTGTTAATAGGTTGGAGATTTTTCCATATCTGTGGACTTTAGGTATTCTTACTGAAATGTGCATGTAAATCTTTTATCTTCTACTTTTTAAATACTGAGGTATAGGAACTATGACACTAACACTTGGATACTAATACTTGGCCAGTTTTATGCTATGTTCCATAAATAGTATTTTGTGATGGAAAAACTTTTGTTAAAGTAAAAATTACTAATGTCTGCATGACTTTTGTTTGTCTTTGTTTTTTTTTTTTTTTTAACACTGAGGTCATGAAGTATTCATTTTTCCTTTAAAAGTGTTAGGAACATAATTTAAAACTATTTTTTGAAGTTTATAGATTGAGTGGAGACCAATTTCATTTTTCTTTAAAAAGGTAACTCACTGTTCCAGCACCATTAATGGAATAATCTCTTCCTTACCCTGCACCTTAGTCATACATTGAGTTTTATGTATGCATGAGTCTATTGAGACTCTTGCCATTGGTCTATTTTACTACACTGTCTTGATCGCTAGAGCTGTCTAATAACTTTCCATAACTGCTAGGTCAAGAAACAACACCCTCATTTCCTTAACACTTTAACTACTTTTGTGGTCCAGTTTTTTTTTTTTCCCATGATACACATATTTGTGTGTGAATTTTGTATTCTAAAATTTTTGATTTTTAAGTGTTTTCTAAGTAGTTTGCTCAATCATTTATCTATGTGACGAGCATTTGAAAATCACTTAGGCATTTAGAGGCTCCCACCCTGTCTTTGGAATTTTGGGTTCACTACCTCCAATATTTTTCATTACCTTATCTTGTAATCATTGTCTTGCTTATCTTGTCTATTTATCTGAATCATTATAACTTTAGGGTAGGTACTATGAAAGTGTTTAAGAAATCTTTGTTTAAAGAGTATAAAAAAGGAATTGTCATTAGAGGTGAGCTCTGAATCATATATTCCCTCTTCTCTCTGGGAACTCCTCAGGACCAATAGTGTTTGACTTACATGAGGGGAAAATAATTTCAGCACATGCCAGTCAGAGGAGTAGACAGATTTATTTAGCAAAGCAGATACACATTCAAGGTAGAATGCAGGCTATCTGAAGAGAAATGCATTTCAGCTCCCCTTTTAAAGGAAACTTGATGGGTGCATATGGTAAAGTTTTTAAGATGACAGCAGTCTGGTGATCTTGAGATGGTTTATGATGGTCTAGTCAGTCTTGGGATCCTTAGGCTGACATGGTCTCTCTTATCTGATGAAAAGTCAATATGTTTCTAAAACTATTTTTGTTTGCTTTATTTATTGGTTGGCTAACATAGCACAAGGTAGTTATCACAAGTGAATGAATTCATGGTTAACTTTAAGATTTCTAACTTCCCCAGGAATTTGGGAGTGAAGGGCCTGGGAAAGGAATTAACACAGGGAGTGACAGGCCTGTAAAAGTATGTGGAACTTAAAATTTTATTTTCTTGTCCTTCCTTTGTCTTCAGTCTACCTACTTTTACTCTATTTTAGAATGAAAGCGTACATTTGGGAAAGTGTTGTAATTAAAGATTGTTAATTGGCATATCTGGATAGAGTACTGTTGGCTTACTCTTTGCCTTCCATTGCTCTACAGGAGTGCATGTGTGAGTGTTTTATTTAAACCATATAATTCTTTAAAACTAATATGAAACTGAATATTCACAATTTTGATGTAATGAGAAATTTTTAGGAAGTATTTGCAACAGGAACTGAGGTCAATTAATATCAAAGGCAATTTTACTGATTCATGTTCATTAATGGACTGAAATGTAAACAAGCACAAAACGCACTTTAGCATATTGTAACTGGCCTCTGGTAGGAATGTCTACAACCCCGTCCTTCAGCACACCAGAACTGTAAACGTTTCAGAGCAAGTATTGCATTTTTGATTTATTCTTAATTATACCAAATATAGTATTTAGAATATACAGTTACCCAATTTCTTTTAGATAATAAATATAAATCTATTATATGAACTAGATCATTGAATGAAATTGAATCTAAGATGACCGTCTACCCTTGTGCACTAAGATCGATGCTTTCTTCCTATGTGACTATATTGTGGATTTTCTGGATGAATATTTGACAATATTCTGCCATATTTTCAAAGTAGTGTTCCTATTTCCCAAACCAAAATAGCACATTACATACTTATTACGTGAGAATATACTGCTGTTTGGAAGACTTGCAACTCTTAGAGTGTGAGCTTTGAAATGGGGTTGGGAGCATTCCTCAAAAACATTAGAATTTTAAAGCTAGAAGGGCCTATAATAAAACACATGGTTAAAGTTTTTCATATCATAGAAAATAATAAACTGGCGAAGATGTTCTATGCACTGAAACAAGTTCTATTAAGTGGAATAAATGAGCCTTTATGTCATTGTTTACAGCCTATGAATACAGGCTGTTTTATCACAAGTCCTCTCATTAATGGCATGGGATTTGATTAGTTTCTTAAAACCTTTCCAGATGCTGCTTGTGTAAGATATCCTTAAAACATCCATATATTACCAGGTGATACTCTGACTTCCTTGTGTGGTCTGAGTAGTATCTAATATTTTAGACTAAGTACTGATTGACAATTTCAACAACTATTTACCCAGTGCAAGCTATGGGTCAGGTACTCTTCTGGGTGCTGCTAGAAAGACAGCTCATAATTAACATTCTAGGGCAGTGCTGTGCAGAACACTATGCAATTAGGATGAAAATATGCTAACTTTACTGTCTGGTACTATGGCCACTGGCTGAATATGACTATTGACTACTTGAAATCTTAGTATAAATGAGGAACTAAAATTTAATATATAAATGGATGTACTCCTCTAAGATGGAAATCTGTTGGAAGGTCTTGAACAAAGGAGAGAGATGATCTTATTCATCTGGACCAGAACCATTCTAGTGCTTTGTGAAGAATAGGCTCTGGAAGGACAAGAGTGAAGGGGAAACTAATTGGAAAGCTAATGGCATAGTCCAAAAGAGGATAGGTGGCTTTGATTCATACTGATGGAGACATGAAAACTGGGCAGGATTTGGGAGATTTGAAGTCAGTTGGGCTAACCAATGGATTTGTTATGAATTATGAGAGTGGAGAGAGATCAAGAATTATTTTGAAGGATTTGGACAAGAATAACTGGAAGAATAGAGTTGAAGTCTATAGATGAGGATGTCTGTAGGAGCAGACAGCCCTCTCATTAACCAAAATTTTGATTTTAATATGTTATAGTTGAGATGTTTAATTTGAACTGAGTGGCAACATTCAGTAGGTATTTTGAATGTACAAATTCCAAGTTGAAGAGAAAGACTGGGCCAGGAATATAGGTTTGGGAGTTTCCATGTAGATGGTATTTAAAGTCATGGGACTTGTGGTTATCTATGGGATGAGTGTAGATAGAAAAGTCTGGGATCTCAGCTGTGTACTATTGTACCTTTTAAAAATTTTAGGATATAATGTCTAGTATGAGAAAGTGCTTGCCAATGTTTTGAAGAGCAAAGCTAACACTCAAAATATAAGAACTACAATTGTATTTGGCAATGTGGGTCACTGTTGACCTTGGTAAATATATTTTTGTTGTGGAGGTAAGATCCTGATTGAAATGGATCCCAGGAATTCAGGAAGGAAAGAGAAACTGGAGATATATAGTAGTATAAATAATTCAGTTTTGTTTCACACATGGGTAAAGAAATTTGATGTGAGCTAGAGAAAGATGTATGATCAAAAGAGGACAGATGATGGTGGCAATGTCCCAGCATGTTTGTATGGTACTTCAGTGGAGGTGTAGAAATTGAGAAGGGATAGAAAGAGACTATTGATGTGTAGGAGTACTTGAGAGGAAAGGGGTAAAGGAATGTAAGTGTAGATGTTGGACTTTAGGAGCAGGATTTTTTTATTTTTATATTTTTCAGAGTATAACTTTTGAACTTTTTGGTTAAACTTAACTCCTATTGTTTTTGGTGCTATTGTAAATGGATTTTTAAAAATTCTATTGTTTACTATATAGAAATAAAATTGATTTTTATACATTAAGCTTATTCTATGTCATTGATTTTATTCAGTTCCTTAATGAGTTCATAAGGGGTATCTATTGTAAGATGCTGCCATCTGCAAATAGTTTACTTCTTTTGGATAGCTTCAATTACAATTTTTTATTTAATTTTCCTGGCTAAAACTTCCATACTGTTTAATGAAAGTGGTGACAGTAGATTTCCTTGTCCTTTTCCTGATCATAAAAGGAGAACATTCTGTCTTTCACTCTACTAAGCATGAGTTTTCATAGATGCTATTTATCAGATTAAGTTCTCTTTTTCTAATTTGTGTACTTTTTTCATGGAGTGCTGGATTTTGTGCAGTTTTCTGCATCTATTAAAATGTTCATGTGCTTTGTCCTTTGTTCAGTGACTATGGTGTGCGTATGTGTATATGTATGTTGAATTGATCTAGCATTGCTGGAATAAATCCCATTTGGTCATGGTGTGTGATACTTTTATATGTTACTGAATTTGATTTGTAAGTACAGTCAGCTCTCCATATCCTTAGGTTCCACATTATAGATTCAACCAACTGCAGATGGAAAATATTTGGAAAAAACTGCTTTTATATCCTGAACACATGCAGATTATTTTTTCTTGTCATTCCCTAGACGACATAGCGTAACAACCATTAACACAGCACTTATGTTGTGCAAGGTACTATAAAGAATATAGAGATTGTTTTAGTTGGCATTTTTGCCACTGATTAAAAGACAAGAACAGAACAATTATAGAGGAGGAATAGTTTTTTTTAAGGGCTCACATTTTCAGAGATCTTAATCCATAAAAGGCCGGCTGCATTCCTTGGGGCTCAAGGTGAGGCAGAACACCATGGCGGAAGAATGTAGTAGAGGGAAGCAAACTCCACTCTCCAGACACAGTGTGTATCCCATAGCCATGCCCCCAATGAACTACTTGCTCCAGCCCCACCCTACCTGCCTTCAGTTTCCACTCAGTTAATGACACCAAGGATTAATAAACTGGTTAGGTTAATGCTATAACCAAATCATTTCTCCTCCAAACCTTCTTGCATTGTCTCACAGGGGGACACCTCACATCCAAATCAGAACAAGATTTAAAGTACATGAGAGGATATGTGTAGTCATGCAAATATGTTGAAATTTAATATAGCAGACTTGGGGATCCAGAGATTTCTGTGTGCTCAGGCAGTTCCGGAACCAATCCACTGAAAATACAGTGAGATGATATGTATTATGAGGGTATTTGCATATTCATAAGGTATAATCTGTAGTTTTATTTCCTTGTAATGGCTTTGTTTTCTGGCATTAGGGCAATACTAGTTTCACAAAATGTGTTGGAAAGCTCTTAAAATTTTTTTTTTTTTGGAAAATTTTATAAAGAGATGATATTCACATTTTTGGCATAACCAGTGAAGCCATATAGGTTTGACTTTTCATTCTGGGATGTTTTTAAATTAGTGCCATAGATCTAATCTCATTTTACAATCTTGAGTTTTTATAATTTTTATCTCAATTTGTTCATTTCATCTATTCCCTAATTTCTTGAAATAATGTTCATAGTTTTATATTTCTATAAGATTCTGGTAGAAATGTCACTACTTTCATTCCTGATTTCACTAATTTGTGTCTTTTTGGTTAAAGGTTTGTCAATTCTTTGTTTTCCAAGAATCACATTTTAGTTAAAAGATGAGAGCAGAAATGAATTATTGACTTATCTGCCTTTGTTGTTTTCTTTCCAGTGTCCTGAAGTAGGAAGTTACATTTTTGACTTGTTTTCTTTTCCATAGGTTCTTACTGTTAAAAATTTGCATTTATGCAAATTAGGTGCATTCATTAAATGTTCACATATTGTCTATTTTCTTCTCAAAGTATTTTATGTTCTACAGTGATTTCTTTTTTTTTTTATATTTTTTTAAACCTTTATTTATTTATGTATTTGGTATGTGGTGCTGAGGATTGAACCCAGTGCCTCACGCGTGCGAGGCAAGCGCCCTACCACTGAGCCACAACCCCAGCTCCCTATAGTGATTTTTATGATTTATGAATTTTTAGTAGTGATTATTCTATTTCCAAATAATGGCAAAATTCTCAAATTGATTTTTAATTTCATTCTATCCTAAGCAGAGAAACTGCTTAGTATAGTTCCAGTTCTTTGACACTTATTGATTCTTGGGTTTTTTTTTGGTACTGGGGATTGAACTCGGGCACTCAACCACTGAACCACATCCCCCTCCCTATTTTCTGTTTTGTGTAGAGACAGGGTCTCACTGAGTTGCTTAGCGCCTTGCAGTTGCTGAGGCTGGCTTTGAACCCGCGATTCTCCTGTCTTAGCCTCCCAAGTGCTGGGATTATAGGCATGTGCCACCAAGCCTGACTTGAATCTTGTTTTATGGCACAGCACATAAACTGTACTAGAGTATATTCTATGTGCACTTAAGAATCTATTTGCTATTGTTGAGTGGTATATTGGATGGATGTCTGTTGGGTTTATTTGGTTTATAGTGTTTTTCAAGTCTTTCATTTCCTTATTTCCATATTTTGCTTAGTTCTATTCTTTATTGAAAGTGGGGTATTGATGTTGTCAACTGTTGATTTCTCTGCTCAATTCAGTTTTTTCATGTGCTTTGGATCTGTTAGTTGAATGTGTTCAATTCTTACATGTTCCTGGTGGATTTACCTTTTCCTTTATAAGATGGGCCTACTTACTAATATAAAAATATTTAAAGTGTGTATTATATAAATATTTTTACAGTCTTTTATGTTCAGCCTATTTATATCTTTTCCAATTGTGTGTCCTATAGATGGCATATAGTTGGATTTAAAAAAAAATCCTGTTTGACAAACTGTCTTTTGATTGAGTTTTTAAATCCATTCATATTTAATGCATTATATAGTTGGATTTATGTCTGCCAGTTTGCATTTTTTTTTTTGTATTCTTGATCTCTGCTTTCTTCTGTATTAGAGGAATATTTTATTTTTTAATGTAGCTTATTTTATTCTAATTAGTTATATATGACAGTAAAATGCATTTTGACACATCATACATAAATGTAGTATAACTTTTGGTTGTACATGATGAATCACAATGATTGTTTAATCATATATGTACACTGGGTAATAATGTCTGATTCATTCTACTATCCTTCCTACTCCCATATGCTCTCACCTCCCTTCAGTCCCCTCTGCCTAATCCAAAATACCTCTATTCTTCCCTGGCCCCCACTCCCTTAGTATGAATTAGCATCCACATATCAGAGAAAACATTCGGCCTTTGGTTTTTGGGGATTGGCTTATTTTGCTTAGCATGATATTCTTCAGCTCTATCCATTTACCTACAAATGCCAAAATTTCATTTTTCTTTATAGCTGAGTAATATTCCGTTGTGTATATGCACCACATTTTCTTTATCTATTCATCTGTTGAAGGGCATCTAGGTTGGTTCCATAGTTTAGCTGTTATGAATTGAGCTGCTATAAACATTGATGTGGCTGTGTCACTGTAGTATGCTGTTTTTAAATCCTTTGGATATAAACCAAGGAGTAGGATGACTGGATCAAATGGTGATTCCATTCCAAGTTTTGTAAGGTATCTCCACACTACTTTCCAGAGTGGTTACACCAATTTGCAGTCCCACCAGCATTTTGTATGAATGTACCTTTTCCCCCACATCCTCACCAGCACACGTTATTGCTTGTATTCTTGATAATTGTCATACTAACTGGAGTGGGATGGAATCTTGTAGTTTTGATGTGTATAGAGGGATATTTTCTCTTGGAACATTTTAATTGCTCTAATTCCTTATTTTTTTTTATTTTTATTTTTTTTTAATATTCTGAGGTTTCCCTGGAGCCCACGATAGTGCTGCCTTAATTCTAGTGAGCTATAGAGACATTACTCTTACATTGCTCTATTCTTTTTCCCCCAGGTTATTAGTAAGTATGTTATATCTGTGTCAGAAACCTCAATCCATCATTTCAATTATTAGTTTATATTGTTCTTTATAGAAGCTCATAGGAGAAAAATGTGTGTGTATAAAGTATCTTGTTTGCAGTATTTAGTATATTAATATGAATTTATGTTGCTATCCATTATCATTGCCTTATTTCTGTACACTTTTTTCCCTATTAACTTCTTTTATGCTTTCTTTGGTAAAAATATTACATTTCAATATATGATAGGCTAATAAATTAGCTATTCATTTACTTTTATAATCATTTGAAAAGGGAGAAATGTGTTTTTACTGTCTTTAGATTAGATTTGCTGTTTAGATTTTTTTGAGCATTCATTTCACATTTTTTTTGTAAGATGAATTCATTAGCAAAGCATTCTGCTTGCTTTCTGTGAATTTTTTCATTAGTGCAATGTTGATTTTGCTGATAATAAAATCTCATGGATTTTTTTTCCTTTTAGCAATGAATGTCACTCAACTGTCTTTTAATTTTCTGATAGTCAGTTTTTAATCTTACTGCTGATCTTTTGTTAATGATAAATTATTTTCTTGCTGCTTTCATGATTTTTTGATTGCCTTTGGCTTTCAATATTTTGCCATCATACATTTTGCTGAAGCTTGCCTCCAACTTGAAATCCTCCTGCCTTACTCTCCCAAGTTGCTGGGATTATAGGCATGCATCACTGTGCCCAGCTGATCAATTTTAGTTGTGTCCATCATACAGAAGAGCTTTTGATGCCAGGGTGGACTTGGAGTTTTAGCAGGGCTCTTTGAAAGTTTCATTCCCTAATCTATCATTACTCTTTGTTCCCGTTGATACCACACTTACCTGTTTAAACTCTTTCCATTGCCTGCTAATAGCTCAGATTTATTTATTTATTTTTTTAAAAAAATTTTTATTTTTGGTACCGGGGATTGAACTCAGGGGTACTCAACCACTGAGCCACATCCTTAGCCTTATTTTGTGTTTTATGTAGAGACAGGGTGTCACTGAGTTGCTTGGTGCCTCACCGTTACTGAGGCTGGCTTTGAACTCGCGATTCTCCTGTCTCAGCCTCCCAAAGTGCTGGGATTACAAGCTTGAGCAGCCACGCCTGGCTCCTCAGATTTATTTTTGATGTTGCTTGGGACATAATTCTTCTACTTAGATGCAATTAAACAGTCCCTTTTGCAAGGGTGGTTTTTGGGGCCAGTTTGGGATTTGTTCTGATCCCAGAGTGCTCTACTTCTAACTGGCCTATAGTTAGCTTTTTACTTTCATGTAGGTAACAACTCTCAATTACTTACCGTGATAAATAATTAAATTTTTTAAGAGTGCATTTTGCATTTAGCCTTGAATCTCCCTGTACTCAGTTTCAAATAAACTTAGTTCCTTTGAAAAGCATCATAGGTTTCTATTTTTAGACCTTTTTTTCTTCACTTTGAAAAGTCACTGCATTCATGCTCTGAAACTGTGGATGGGCACAGAGTCCTCTTTCTTTTGTAAAGACACCCTCCTTCGTGATCATGATGCTGCTTGGGGTGCAATGGAAGACTCTAGCTGTCTTCTTGCTCTCCTTTCCTGGCATATTGATTGTGCTATGTGTGAGCTAGAGAATCTCTTGGCCACACTTGCCAGATTTTAGTCTATGTATAGTGTTGAGGGGAATGGGGAATGCTGGCACTGTGCCCTACCCCTTGGAGGAGATGGAGCCCCATTTAAAAAAATTCTGCCTCTACCAATTAGAGCTTATGTCACACTGAGCTGAGGGAAGACCTATAAAAGAAACAGCATGGATAAAGACATGCCAGAGATACTTTAAAAAAAAAATTCAGAAGATTTTGAGTGTTACTTCAACTGCTGAATGTCTTAGGGAAAACTCTTAGAGGCTTTAAATGGTTTTTATAAACAAAATTATCTTTCACTAGTTTGCTGGCAGAAAGTCTGCAAAGCCCCTCACACTGTCATTTTGAATGTCTCATGTTCTATTTGCTCTATTTTTAAGTTCATAATTCCAATTCCAATAGTACCTACAAGTAGTTGCAGTGTAAATTTAATTTTTGCCTTAAAAAGAAGTCCATTAGTGGATATACATGTGTTTCCTTCCTGTCTTACCTTCTAACCCCTAGCAGGTGTTAGGCTTGTCCAGTTGGGTTTGCTCTTTATCGACTTACTCTTCACCTAGTTGGAATACTCTTTAGTATTTCCTATGTCATTCCCAGCTGTTTTATTTTTGCATTTATGCCTAGGCTCCAAATTTCCACTTGAGGCACTGGAAAATGGTGATGCAATTTGTAAACTGTCTACTTGGGTCACATACAAGGTTTGATTTTCAGCCAGTCCCTTGGCTTTTGTAAACTAGCATGTGGGCTTTATCTTACTCAGATGTTGGTCTCTTCAAGAGAACACTTGTTCTGTTTGTGCATTGGCTTCATGTGATATGATGCTTATGTAACAATTGCAGAAGAAAGGACATTTTGAAGTCAACATAAGGTCTGGTTAACTGCCTACCACAAAAATTTATTTTAAGGCAACTTCATCAAGGTAACTCTCTGGTAATGACAACCAGGACTTAATTACAAACAAGACCTTAAAAAAATAAAAATTGTCAGACATGAAGGTGGCCTTTTTCTTTTTCTTAATAAAGTTCAGATCCAACTATTAATGAGACAGAACTTTCATCATAGTAATGAAAATCATTGGATATTTTGCCTGAGGAACTTTGCATGGTGATTTTATGTCTGAAAGGAACCGTTTTCAAAGGAATAAGATATAAATTCATTGTTTGTGTTGTTTAGTCTCATTTTGGGAATCTTGGGGAGTTTGTTTCCTTAAATGATCTAATGTGTAAATTAAATGTTCTGGAGGCACACTAATAAGTAAACATCAATTTGCAACTCAGTTTCACAATAGTTTTTCTCCTACCCATCTTCAGGGAATACCCAATTTTATCTTAGAATCCTTTTATGGCATTTGACCTCAATGACCTGTAATATAACAGATCTGAATCTACAATGAAAATAATATTTTCTACCTCTTAGTATATGGAATAACACTGTAGAACTCATTACTGACCTGAGATAATTGACTTGTAAATTGGAGAAAGCTTTGATGGGATATTTCCTTGAGATAGCTTGTTGAAGGTTTGAATAAGCTGATTTTGAAAGTGAGATTCAGAATCTGGAGTTTACTTTAAAATGCTGCGTAGGTGAAATAAGTGTGCTATTGACTCTTTTGTTTGTTCTTTTAGGCAGCAGGAGCAGTTAGACCTCTTGTATCTACTGTCATCGGTCCCTCTGCTGATGGTTGCTTAGACTACTCCCTAGAACGTGCCAGACACAGAGCAAGTGAAATGCCACAGGCTTTTCTGTTTGATGTGATTTATGAAGCATATCAACAGGTAAGAATCCTGGGTTTTTAAGAAAGCTGTGACTATGCTATGGTTTTCCCAAACCAAAATCATGGAACTTGGCACTTAGTTGTATTCTAGGCAAGATGTATTACAGTGAAATACTAACAGTGTGTAGCTGGTTCACAAGAGTCACAGGCGATCTGGAGGAATGCATTTGGAGGCTTCCCTGTGTTGTCTCCATCCCCTGAAGGGTCATGCAGTGCACTCCTATCCCTCAGCAATGAAAATCCGGCAACACTTGCACAAGATTTCTCCCCAGCAAAGCCCATTAGAGACTTGGTGTCCAAGGTGTTTATTGAGGTTGATCACCTAGCCATCCTCTGGCTAGCATGTACAAAAATTTCCACATTCTCTGATGGAAAGCAGATGTTCAGCATGAGCAATGCTTTTATGCAAGTAGTCTAGGTAAAGCATATCAACCCTATCAGTTAACTTCTAGACATTGGCCTAGGACCTACCTTCTTAATGGGGTTTCTTTTTTAAAAAATTATTTATTTAAATGCATTTCAAGTCATAGTACATATATAGAGCTCAATTTTCCATCATTCTGGGTGCAGACAAGATAGTCTCACTATTTGTGTCTTCATACATTGCACCTAGGGTAGTGATGTCCATCTCATTCAACCATTTTTGTTACTCCCATTCCCTCTCCCCTCCTCACCTCCCCTCTGCCCCATCCAAAGTTCCTCCATTTCTCCCATGCTCCCCACCTCCACCCCCCTTATGTATTGGCATCCACTAATCAGAGAGAACATTTGGCCTTAGTGTTTTTGGGATTGGCTTACTTCACTTAGCATAATGTTCTCCAATTCCATCTAATGTTCTCCAATTCCATCCATACCTGCAAATGCCATAATTTTATTCTCTTTTATTGCTAAGTAATATTCCATTGTGTACATATACCACAGTTTCTTTATCCTTTAATGGGTTTTCTTAAGGACAATAATCTCAGGCCTGTCATGGTACATTTTTTGCACAGATACTAAGACATTTTCTTAATTAAAATCTGAGTTAAATATGACAACTGAAATGTCAAAAAATTCAAAACACAGCTGTACTTATGTAGTTTTATATCCATTAATTTGCATATTTTAGTAGACAGATATTGAATATCGTGTATTGAGCTCATCAGATTTCTCAATGAAGAAAGGTAGAGCAGCTAATTCAGTGCTTGGCTGATATGAGACAATTAGTAAACAGTTTGAGATGGATGGACTTTTAAGATTATAAGATAATGGTAATATGAATATTGACTAATATAAGCATATATAGATATAATTTGGATAGATTATTCACATGTGTTAAATTATGAATCAATCTTGGCTTCATCAGTTACTGTTTTAAAATGAGATTATGTATAAGTCCATCTTAATGATAAAAATGATCCACTGGTTTGATTTACTTAAAATTTGGAATACAGGATTTTCTTTCACGATTGGATCATTAATTATATATATATTATGCTATTATAATTTTGAGTTTTGAGTTCATATATCCTATGTACTAAATCTTAAACTACACTGCTATATTTGAGATTAACAAAATAATTTATTTCCTTTTATATAACCACTTGATGTAGAATAAATATGATATATAATAGCTATATTTTAGAAGAAACTTTGAGTGTGATTTTATGAACCTCACATTAAAGTAGCCTTTTTCACCAGCTTTTGCCATACATTTCAGGTATAGGACAGTGTAAGAAGGTTTGAGAGGCTGGAGAAGAGTGAAATCAAAGGGGAGTGGGGGCAACTATGGTTGGAAAGGACCAGGTTCCATATCTGTAGGGTCCTAAATGTGGTGATATAGGCCTCTTGATTTTACCCTGAATGAGATGGAGTCTTTGGAAGTTAATATATAAAGTCTTTTCTGGTGCTTTGTCAATTGTGGGACAATAGTCTACAGAAGAACAAGGGGAACAGTGAAAAATTATTGTGATGATCATAACCAGGTAAAAGGTGATGTGACAATTAGGACAACTTTGATAGTGGAGAATGTCATGTGAAGCCCTTGCTGAATATATTTGAAGGTAAACTAGGAAAATTAGTAGATTGTACATGGGGTTTCAAGGATAGGGAAGAGTCATAGGCCCAAAGATTTGCTTCAAAAAAATGCAGTTGCCCTTTGAGAAGATTTTATGGGAGGATATTTGGAATTTAGTTTTGACACACATGAGATTGCTTCTAGATGTACAATTTCAAGTGTTGGGTAGTTGAGTATATAAACATAAAGAGCTTTAGCTAGGGATAAATATTTGAGACTTGTCATCATGCAGGCATTTAATGCTGCAATCGTTGATTGAGATCTTCAAATGAGTCCATGTAGAGAGAAGAGGTCCGAAAGCCAAACCAAAGTTTTGAGCTGGAAGTATTGTAGTTTCCTGTTGCTGCTGTTAACAAATTACTGGAAACTTAACAAATTAAAACAGGAGAAATTTATTCTCTTACATTTCTGGAGCTCAGAAGTCTAAAATCAGTATTTCTTAAAAATTTTAGTTATTTAGAGCCTTATAGTTACATGTAGTAGTTGGGTTCATTTTGACAAAATCATACATGCAAGGAATTTGATTTCAACGTCCATTCCCCACTTTTCCTCCTCTCCTTCTATTCTCCTTCCTCTACTCTGATTTTCCTTTTCATTTTTTGTTGGTTCTTTTTAGTTATACATGACAGTAGAAACTATTTTGGTATATTCTATGCTTGTACAAATATTTCTTACTCTAATTAGGATTCCAGTCTTTGTGGATGTACACAGTGGTGAGACTCACCATGATGTATACATATATGTAGGAAAGTTATGTAGATTCATTCCACTGTCTTTCCTATTTCTAACCCCGCTCCCTTCCCTTTATTCCTCTTTGTCTAATCCACTGAAGTTCTGTTCTCCCCATCCCAAACTCCTACATTGTGGGTTAGCATCCACGTATCAGAGAAAACATTAGACCTTTTGTTTCTTGGCATTGGTTTATTTCATTTATTATAGTCTCAAGATCCATCCACTTAACAGTGAATGTCACAATGTCATTCTTTATGCCTGAGTAATACTCCATTGTGTATATATACCATAATTTCTTTATCCATTTGTCTGTTTTTTGTTTTCTGGTACTAGGGATTGAACCCAGGGGTGCTTAACTACTGACCCACATCCCCAGCTCTTTTATGCATTTTTAAATTTAAAGATAGGGTCTTGCTGAGTTGCTATTGCCTTGCTAAGTTGCTGATGCTGGCTTTGAACTCACGATCTTCCTGCCTCAGCCTCCTGAGTTGCTGGGATTACAGGCATATGCCAACACGCTTGGCCAATTTATTGGTTGATGGGCATCTGGGTTGGTTCCATAGCTTTGCTATTGTGAATTGTGTTGCTATAAACATTGATGTGGCTGTGTCACTGTAGTGTGCTGTAAAATCAAGATGTTGTTAGTGCAGTTTTACCTCTTGAGGCTCTTGGGGCCCATTTGTCTTTGCTAGTTCCCTAGGCTGCCTGTATTCCTCGTTTCTGGTTCTTCTCATGTACCATTGTAGCCTCTTGTTTTCATTGTCACTTCTGCTAGTGCTCCCTCTGCTTCTCCTGTCTACCTATTTGAAGGCTTCTTGTGATTACCCCTAGCTCAGGGCTTACCTGGATAGTTCAGGGTAATCTCATCTCATGCGTAATCTTATCATCTTGCCCAAGTCTCTTTGCCATGTGTTAATGTATCCACACATTTCAGGAATTCTAACATGGTTGTCTTTGTCAAGGGAGACATTATTCAGTCCAACACAGGAGGTGAGGAAGAAATGGCTAATGAGCTGGAACAATGGCCATAGGGACAAGGAGGTAATGTCTTAGAAGTCTAGTGCAGAAAGTGTTTTAAGATCAAAACAATGGTACGTTGTTTAAAAAGTAGAGAGAGAACTGCCCGTAAGTCAGAGCAGAATGAGATCACCAGTGTGTGAAAGTTGTGGTAGATATGAAACACTGGTTAGGGTTGATTTCAATAGGTCAATTTGGGGAGGAACATTTGTGTATATTGAGCAGAAAGATGAAGGTTGTAACTGGAAGCTGTTACAGATTGAGAGTTTTATTTAAGATGGATGATACACTGATGGAGATGATTCAGTAGACAAAGACAGTGCTGGAGTGAGGGGAGTCGGGACCCAGTAGTGGTGCTGAAGCTGATCTTGGCTAGGAGTAGTGATAGCTCATCTGTAGGAACAGAAGGAAAGGCAGAGTATGTGGATACAGAGGCAGGGGGACTAATGGATGTGGGAAGGGAGGATTTAGAATTTTGTTTTCTGTGATCTAGGCAACAGGCCCTTAGCTGAGAGTAGGGCAGTTGAGGTGTTGAGGTTTCAGAAAAGAGACAAAGTGCAAAATAGTAAATACTGCCTTTTATTCTTATATTTAGCCTAAAAAATACACAAAACTGTCCCAAGGACAAGAATGTCAGGTCTGTTTTGGGGGCATTGGTGGCAAACTAATACATTTTTAAAAATTCTGCAAAGCTACTGAATGGTTTAATCATTTATGTGGCCTTGAGATACCCATGTTTGCTTTTTATCAAGGTATAACTTTCCTTTGGGGAACTCATGCAGAAAATACATAATATTGTTTACCAGTTTGCAAAAGTTGATCAGAAATTGAGCAGTTGTAATGAAGGTCATAGGAAGTTGAATCATCTTTAGAAGAAATACTTAAGCCGAATAACCATCATTGTGTGCTGCGGCAAAATAAAAGCAGAGGTGTGCAGTTGGACATTATATATGACTCCTCCTCACCCAATGTTGGTGGAAAATCATAGAGGTCAAGATGCCATTATGTATGCTCTTCCTCTGGCTTGTTATCTAGTTTCTTCTGGTTTATCTCACACTCTGTCGTGTGTTCCTTATTTTAGTTCCTTCAGTATGAGCTTCCTCCTATCTGGAACTTTATTTCCTGTCTTGCTATTTGTCCATTACATACCAACTTGATTACCCAGAGAACCTTATCCTGTTCTGCACATATTAGTTAAGGCCAACCCATTAAATGTTTTCTGATGCTTTTTATTTTTATTTATTTATTTATTTTGGTACTGGGGATTGAACTCAGGGGCACTATACCACTGAGCCACATCCTCAGCCCTATTTTGTGTTTTATGTAGAGACAGGGTCTCACTGAGTTGCTTGCTTAGCGCCTCGCAGTTGCTGAGGCTGGCTTTGAACTCGCGATTCTCCTGTCTCAGCCTCCCTAAGTGCTGGGATTACAGGCTTGAGCCACTGTGCCCGGCTTCTGATGCTTTTTTAAAAAAGTTCTTTTCAAATTATAATTGAAAAATTATTTGAAATTTTAATCGTAAAATAGCTGATGGTTTTCCTAGACTGGTGAAATCAGGAATGGTATTTCCTTTTACTCTTTTTTTTTTTTTTGTGCCAGGGACTGAACTCAGAGGTACTTGACTACTGAGCCACATCCGCAGCCCTATTTTGTGTTTTATTTAGAGACAAGGTTGAGTTGCTTAGCGCCTTGCTGTTGCTGAGGCTGGCTTTGAACTGGTGATTCTCCTGTCTTGCCTCCCAAAGTGTTGGGATTACAGATGTGCATCACCACGTCCGGCTTACTCTTTTGATATTTACACATATTGTGTAAATTAATGGGTTTCTCTGTGACATTGCCATATGTGCATATACATGATTTGATGGTATCCATTCTCACCTCTTTTGACTTCCTCTCTTCCATAATTACCTCTGGCTCCTTTATATTTTATTCCCTAATAGTTCTTCGTCTACTTTCAGGTCATCTTTTGGTTAACTTTTTAAACGTCCACATATGAGAGAAAACATGATACTTGTCTTTTTGTATGTGGTTTATTTTGCTTATAGGGTCTTCCACTTCAGTCTATTTTTCTGAAAATTGACATGATTTCTTCTTTATGAATAATACTCCATTGTATATGTTATGGTTTGGATCTTGAGTTGTCCCTCAAAACTCATGGGTTAGGCAATACAGTAATGTTCAGAGGTGAAAAGATTAAATTATGAGAGCAGTAACCTCTTCAGTGTATTAATCCACTTGACGGCTTAGTAATTTGAACAGACTATTGAGGTGGTAACTGTAGGCAGGTGGAATGTGATTGGAGAAAGATCACTTTTGGGCACTGTATCTTGTCTCCTTTCTCTCTCTCCCTCTCTGCTTCCTGGCTGTCAGGAGCTGAGAAGCTTTTCTCTAGTGTGGTCTTCTGCAATGATCTGCCTCACCTTCACTTCAGGTCCAGAGCAATAGAGTTAGCTGGATATGGACTGAGACCTCTGAAATATGGTCTCAAAATAAACTTTTAAATTAATGTAGTGATCACAGATGGTTTCCTGTACTTTATTGTTTAGAAGCTTGCCTTCATTTCTAGCATTCAAAGTTTTAGGTACACAGAATTTTAGAAGGTAATTTGTTAATTACATTTCATGAAAATGCACACATAAGAAAAATGTGGCAGGATTCACCAGTGAATTAGGGTGTTTGTTATGTACCTTTGCTTTGATATCCTAGACTTTACTGTGAGAACATATGATATTTAACTATTATTCTGAATAGAAATAGAGGATCTGTTTTTAAAATCATTGTCTATTTAATTTCAAATAATAAAATACCTTTAAAAAAATCATTTTCCCCCCAATTTTTAAATATTCTTGCCATGTCTCTGGGTTCTGAAATACAATAAAAATAAAACTCAAGGAATACAACAGGGATTTCTATTCTTAGTACGTAGTTTGCCAATGTTCCACTAAATTACGATAAATAAGACCTGTTTCTTGCATTGTTAACATATTTGAGCTTCAGCAGCTCAGTTAACGAACTACTTTTAAAGATGAAATTTTATGAAAAGTATTTTTACATCTACCAAATATTACAATTCTCAGAAGTAGTATTCATATTTTTATAGTTTCCTATTTTTTCTCCTCCAAATCCTAGCTCTTTTCTTCCTTTTTAAAAATTAGAACTTTATAGTTGAGTTTATCCCAACAAACTCATACATGAATGGAAATTGATTTTAGTTGATGATCCCCCCCTTTTCTCTCCCCTTCCCATTCTGTCCTACTCTATTAGGCTTCCGTTCACTCATCTATTAATTTGTGTTTTCAGTCCTACCTCCTGAAGTAAGGATGAAAGCACACTGAGTTTTGAAAGAGTGTTTAATTGGGCCTGGATTTGAAGGTCACTGTGGGGAAGAAGCTCTGACTGACTAAAGCCTCGCTGGATAGAAACCTGTCACTTGGAGGGTAGGTAAGAAAAGATAGGGAGACGCAAGTCATTTTTTTATCAAACAAATTGAGTAAAGGGTCAAGGAATAAAAAGAACTTTGAGGGGAAAGGTGAATAAACAGAAATATGAGGAAAAAGGTATTTAAAGATGAAGCATTCTTAGTAATATACAACAGGGGTTCGCTTTATGCTTTGCATATAAACCCTACTGCTTGACCACTGGTGGCATTTTTAAAACTGATATTTTTCCTTCTCTCTCTTCCCCCTCATAACCTTGGGGCAAGCAAGATTAACATTCTTGTGTCCTCTGCTGAGTTATCTGCCCTTTAGCTCACTGCCCACAAGAATAAACCTCCAGACCCAGAAACTGGAAAAGCAGCTCTTTCAAGGATAAGATGAACATTAGATTTACTGATAATAATACTTGGAAAACATCCCTTGTATCCCCCTTTTTAAAAGCCCTCTGTTCCCACTGGCAGTTAGAATCACAGCCTGAGATGAAAGTCCACTGCATTTTCTCATTTGTTACCAAATCAATTTTATTTTCTTTTTCCTCAAAATCTTGTCCTCATTATTGGATCACTGTCAGGGACATGGACTAAACTTTTGGTATTCAGAAAGCGCTAACTTTAACAAGTTAGGTTGAAACATCTGCAAACTTTTGTTGTTCCACATAAATGTCAGTTATAAACCAGAGTAGCAGTTGGTGCATCTGAGTTGTTAATGAAAACATGATGTATATATTCATGATATTTCACAACATAAAACAAATTTAGAATCTAAGTTGTGTCTCAAGATTTGAACACTTTACAAAGCCATATTTTTCTCTACTTGTTATATTTCCCGTGGTTTTATATTTATCATTTTCTATTTTCTGCATTTTTTCTTCTACCAATTATTCTACTAGGTATGCTCCTATAAGCCAGGTTACTGTCTTGGCCTTAGTTTTGGACAAAACTCAAAAACTTACAGCAAAAATTCTGTGACCTTGGTTGATATTGTCTTTAGGTATAATAATCTGTACACAGATAAATTTTTTAATTAGTCTAAAACCATAAATAATTTTGATATTGCCAAGTACTTTGAATTTTAGGTCTTAAAGTCACCTCCTTTATCACATGTTGTGGTTGTATTTATTGGTGTGTGCTTTCATTTCACACTTAGATATTTAATTTATTTTGGAAGTCACTTTAGTATATTCTGCAATGTAGGGTTTGTTTTTTTTAACCTTTATAAAGTAGACTAGGTTTCCCAGCATCATTTATTGAATCATTCATTCATTTCTAATTTGTACCTCTGTTATATTGTTAATTTATAATACGTATGTAGGTTTATTTTTGAGGTTCATCACTGATTTGTTTCTTGTGAAACATTGTTTTATTTTCTTAATTACTTCCCAAATTGTTTTTAGCACAACATTCCTTAGCAAATACAGCCTTAGGCAAAGCTTAAATGCTGATACAAGATGATATATTACTGGTCTGGCCATTGCTTCACAAACACACACAGCTGGTCACTGCATCACATGGGACATATCCAGACAGGTTTATTCAAAGTGTTTGCATTCTTCCCTCCAGTGGAGCATTCTGCCAGCTCCTTTTGGTTAACATTTTCTCCCACAGAGTGAATTTCTGCTTGTGCCACCCAGCCCCTTCAGAAGGAATGTCAGATGGCATGATGAGTACCATGGTGTTTTACCGGTAGCTAGAGGGAGCAGCTAGACACAGGCTGTGTTCTTATAGAACTATACAGGTTCATATGTACTTACTCTTTTGGTGCATAAAGCTGGAAGGCAGGTAAGACTGAGAGAATCTGAGGCAGGGTATCCACTGTGTCTGATAATCTGTTTATTGATCTTTATTAGTTTTTATATAAATCAGATATCTCGAGTTAAATTCCCTCTGAAAGGTTTTTATGGGTTTTCATTGGAATTATAATCTTGAGGATTAAATTGATGTCTTTAAATTCTCATTTATGAATATTATCTCATTCAGATGTTTTACATTCTTTGAAGGATTTTACATTATTGTGTATTCTTAGTAATTAAACTACATTTTTTAAAGCTGTTATACAATATTTTCTATTGTGCTTTCTAATTGATATTTGCTGTTTTGTTTCCCTTTGCTATGCTGAGGTTATAGCAGACAAATTTATTGAAAATATGCTCTTAAATTTATACTTGAATTCTAAGTTTTCTATGCAAATGATCATGTTTGAAGATAATAAATCTATTTTTCTATTTTTCTTGATTTATCTAGGACCTTGGTATCACGTTGTAAAATAGCAAGTTTAGTGACTGTTTAATGCATGTCTTTGTGAGCATTTTCAAAAATAAGAATTTAATAGTATGAAACATGGCATGCTCTTAAAGCTTCAAATTTATTTTCCTTAAGTATTATAGAATAGAAAGTTAGACTTCACTCTAGAATACTTAAAGAACAATACTACCAAAGTTTTAGACTTTTATCCTAGTTCACACTTGTTAGGTTAGATAGATTTCCAGAAGAATCCAATGTGGCTACACTCTAATTTCAAATGTGCAAAGAACAGGAAACATGAGGCACATGGAGAACTAGAGAGGGGAGACCAAAAATTAATGTCTTTCTGTGGTTTGTCCTGAGTTCATGGCATTATACTAGACAAACAAAGGTCCTGGGAAAAGTTTATAATTGGAAGATTATTGGAAATCTTTTGCTTGTACTTTTCTCATAAGAAAGGTGGGGAATGGAATGTATGAGAAGAGGCATATAAAAGGAACATTAATTCTCTCATAAGGAGCAGGCAAAAGGGCCTTTTGGTGCTATCAGGGGCTTTTTATTTTATTTTTTAAAATCCTGATCTCTTTGTTACAAAATTTGGCAAGGAAGTCTGCCTCTCTGAATAAGTACAAATGAACTTAGAGATACAGTGTCTTTTCTTCCTGATTTACTGCAGGATTCTGCCTCTCAAATCAGGTGCTGACGTAGGGTCACTGTTAGAAAGTGGCAGGGGTTATAAGGAAGTGTAAGAAGTTACACAGGTGGACACTGGAGTACACACAAGTGTAGTCCAACTCTTGGCTTTGTATGTGGTGAGAGCCAGTAGACAGTAGGACCCACGTGATCCTCTGACAGTACTCTAAAGAGTGGCAGAGCCACAGATAAACAAGCAATTTCTTGATGGCTATACATGTGATCATATTACAAGCAAGGACATAAATACCATTATGTCGAAGGAAGAAATAAAGTTCAAAACAAAAAACATTCTGATTAATTAGAATACTGAAGGAAATCTTGGTGGAAAAAAAAATCAGGTTACATTTTGATTTATTTAGTCCTGAAGATCTCATTTAGTCCTTTGTAAGCTGACTGGTGTATATATTTGCATTTAGGCAGTACCTTAACACTGTGTGTACAAAATAAAACAAACCTATTTCCTAGGCAGATCTAAGAGCCTCAGCTCTGTATGTTTTGGTTATTTTATTTCAGAAAATTGCAGCACAATCAAAAAAGTATGATAGATCATAAATATGGATTTTAAAATAAGGATTAATAAAGATAATGATTTCATTCATGATTTTAAGTCTTATTATAGAAAATTCAGATCTTTACACGAATACTGAATGGATTGGAGCCTCCAGCAGGTACCTACCCAAAGAAGCCACTATTATGGTGTGTGTCCTCATTATTAGATCAACCTGCCTGCCACCCTACTATGTCAACCGTACTATCCTTTCCTTGTTCAAGCTTATTCCTCCAGTGATGTTAGACACAAGAAGCAATAAAGATACTGGGAGTTCAGAGTGATCCACTTATGTTTGTAGCTAATAGGCCTTGAACAATAATGGTCATAGACGTTAATGGCTCTAGGTCTGTTTCCACTTCTGTAAATGAGGTGTTTGGTCTAGATGTTGAAGATTTTCTAGTTCTGACTTTAACTCACAGTGGTAAAGGGCTGGGTAAGGCAGTGATAATCCAGAAAGCATGCAGCAGAGTTTCAAGAAACATCCAGTGATCATTTGGTTGGTTACATGAACATAATGGGCATGAAATATTCAAATGAAACAGGCTGTGATGATAGTGATTCAGTTTAAGTATAAGGAGTTGCAAAGACATTTGCCAGATAAAATCACTGCCAGGATAGTTGAAATTGTATTGGAGAAGAAACAAAGAGATTTCATACTTGGAGAATAGAACAAACTAGGAAGTTCATTTCTATGGCTAAATACTGGCCCTTTTATCCAGATCTCCCATATAATATATCTTCAGCTTATAGCACTAAAATGTGTCTAACAACTGTCACATTTCTAGTCATTGTCATACTACTTTCTTCCTGTAAAATAATTCTTAAATAATTATATCTCAGAATGCATTACTTTTGAATAAAAGGAAATAATCCCTGTTATGTGGTTCAGAGCTGCTTCTCCTTTGTGTTGATCACAATTCTGATTTGGGCGTCTGTTGTATCTAAGCTACTTGCAGCAGAATTGTTTCTTCCTGATTGCCGTGCAATTTGGGAGTTTGTATAGAGTAGGGATTGATTGGGGAGTAATATGTTCTTGAGTCCATTGCAGCTGTGAGCTAAATGACCTCTTTAGCTCCACCCTAGCATGTACTTTCTTCGCTAAATCATGGAATTTTAAACTGATGCCAGGAGAAAGGAAAACTACTTTGAATACCTATTCTATGAAAGGCCAAGTAACGACTTAGTGACAGTTCCATCTTTAACCTAAGTCAAAGTACTTACATGGGGTCAATAGCTATTAAATGACAAGTGCAAGATAAAAGTTGAAGTTTGATTATGGTACTTGTTGCATTTCCAGAAACTATTACCACAGTGACATACTTTATTCTAATAACATTTTTGATGATACATGCCTTTAAAACATTAAGATGAATATCTTTTTGGTAAGGTTTGGTAACCTGATATGGAAAATGTACAAAGCATATTGCCTTAGCTGGCTAGTGGGGAATATATTTAGCAGTGCATTTATATTTGCATATTGTCTTTTTATCTGTGGTTTTCATCTTATAGGATAAAGTGGTTTAGTCCTAATGATGAGTATATTTTCAATATACATGCTGTAGGGGAAGTGAATCTATTTGAAATATAAAAAATAAAGCTGGTGACTAATACTTGATGACTCTAGTTCAGTTAGGAGGTTCAGGAAACTCCCATTAACGGTATGTGTTTAAGGACATTAAATTCCTTCCCTGAGAAAACACTTTCCTCAACCACAGTAGTCTTTAGGGTAATCAAAACAATTGCAAGGAAAGAATTGCTATCCCTAATATCTCAGAATTGCTAAAAATGGAAAATTTTCCCTTTCCTCCTAAGGTAATCTCAAGGCTCTTTGTAAGTTTTTTAAAAAATGGAAATGTCTGAAGCTTCCTTATGCTGGTAAAGATAGGTTACATGGGTTCTGTGCAGACTGTGTTCCCTACCACAAAATATTAAATGGCATTAGGAGTATCAGGAAGTCAGTAGATGTTTTTTCCTTTCATTAAAAATAGGCCAGTCTACCTACTACATTCCTGATTCTGAGGGACTGTGGAATGCATCAATGCCCTTTGTTTTTAACCATATTACAGGTCATCATGTCATATTGTGTCCTGTGTACACAAAGCAGTGTAACATGTAGGGAAAAAAGCTCAACTGTAAGTTGAGTGCTGCATTTTAAATGGAAGTTTTTATTCATACCATGGTCTATTAATGCAGATGAATTTATTAAATTCAGTTTTATTCATAAAAGGAATTTTCTTGACATCATACCTTTTTATGAGGATGTTGTCATCTTCAGATTATTTACTTAAAATGTAGCCAGACAATATTTCTAATGAGCATTTCTGTTGAAACTGAATTTAATGAGATTGTTTTAAATTATAGGTAGTAAAATTTTAAAAGTTTAAATTATAGGTAGTAAAATCATTTTTTCTCTGGCATAGCTACTTGCTGCTGTCTATTTTTGGTTGACAGGTAATTGCATTTATGAAGTACAATATGTGTATACATGATGGGATGATCAAATCAGGCTACTTAACATATCAAATATTTCTTTTGCTGTGTGACAGATATCATGCCTACTTCCTCCTAAATGACATTTTGTATTTTGACCAATTTCCCTCCTTTCCCTGTCCTCTGCTACTGTACCAGCCAAAACTCTGATGAAAATACTACGCTTCTTCTGAGTTCAGATTTTTAGATTGTGCATGAAAGGCAGATCATGTGGTATTTGTCTTACTGTACCTGGCTTATTTCATTTAATATGTTGTCTTCTAGGTTCATTCAAATTGCTGCAAATAACAGTCTCATGCTTTTAAGGTTGACTACTATTTCATTGTGTGTATATACTGTATTTTAAAAAGGGACTAAAAAATAAAAATAAGTAAAATGGATTAAAAATCCATTTGTCCTCAATGGGCCTTTCAATAGATTTCATTGCTTTCATTTTTGTTTTTGCTCCTGGTGTATTTGGAATCATATTCAAGAAATCACTGCCTAGAACAATGTCATGCAATTTTTTACACTGTGTTCTTCTACTGATTTTATAGTTTAAGGTACAAAATTTAAGTCTTTAACCCATTTTTGAATTTTTTCATTTTTCATTTATTGTTTTTAGATTTACATGAGAGTAAGTTGTATTTTGACATATTACATATGCATGGGGTGCAACCCATTACAAGTTTGATCCCATTCTTGTAGTTGAACATGTTATGTAGTTACACTAGTTGTATATTCATATATGAGCATAGGAAAGTTATGTCTGATACATTCTACTGTCTTTTCTATTCCCATCCCTTCATTTTCCATTTGTCTAGTCCAGTGAACTTCTGTACTTCCCCTCCCTATCCTCTTTTGTCATGGGTTAGCATCTACATATCAGAATATTCAACTTTTAGGTTTTGGGACTGGCTTCTTTCACTTATGATAGTTTCCAATTCCGTCCATCGACCAGCACATGCTATAACTTCATTCTTCTTTAAGGCTGAGTAATATTCCATTGTGTGTATACGCCACATTTCCTTTATCCATTCATCTGTTGAAGGGCATGTAGGTTGGTTCCATAGCTTGGCTATTGTGAATTGAGCTGCTATAAATATTGATGTGGCTGTATCACTGTAGTATGCTGATTTTAAGTCCTTTGGGTATACACCTGAGGGAGATGACTGGATCAAATGGTGGTTCCATTCCAGATTTTCTATGGAATTTCCATACTTTCCATAGTGGTTGCACCAATGTGCAGTCCCACCAGCAATGTATGAGTGTACCTTTTTCCCCACATCCTCACCAACATTTACTGTTAATAGTATTCTTGATAATTGCCATTCTGACTGGAGTGAGATGGAGTCTCAGTGTAGTTTTAATTTGCATTTCTTTAATTGCTAGAGTTGAACTTTTTTTCATGTATTTATTGACCATTTGTGTATCTTCTGTAAAGTGTTCAGTTTCTTTGCCCATTTACTGATCTTAGTGTTTGAGTTCTCAGTATATGCTGGAGATCAATGCTCTATTTGAGGTGCAGGTGGCAAACATTTTCTCCCATTCTGTAGACTTTCTGTTGACATTCTTGATTGCCTCCTTTGCTATGAAGAAGCTTTTAGTTTGATGCCATCCCATTTATTCTTGATTTTACTTCTTGTGCTTTAGGAGTCTTATTGATGAAGTCTGTTTCTGAGCAAATATGGAGACATGAGTCTATTCATTCTTCTAGTATTCACAGGGTTCCTGGCCTAATGCCTCTGTCCTTGATCCACTTTGAGTTGAATTTTGTATAGGGTGAGAGAGATGGGTTCAATTTCGATCTACTATATATGGATTTCCAGTTTTCTCAGCACCATTTTTTGAAGAGGCTCTCGTTTATCCAAGGTATGTTTATGGTGCGTTTGTCTAGTATGAGAAAACTGTATTTAAGTGAGTATGTCTCTGTATTCTATTTTGTTCCATTGGCCTTCAATTCTATTTTTCTGCTGGTAGCATGCTGTTTTTGTCACTATTGCTCTGTAGTATAATTTAAGGTCTGGTATTGTGATGCCTCCTGCTTCATTCTTCTTGCTAAGGATTGCTTTGGCTATTCTAGGCCTCTTATGAGAAATGAATCTCATAACTGCTTTTTCATTTCTACGAAGAACATCCTTGGGATTTTAATGGGAATTGCATTAAATCTGATTAGTGCTTTTGGTAGTACGGCTATTTTGACAATGTTAATTCGGCCTATCCAAGAGCATGGAGATCTTGCCATCTTCTAAGGTCTTCAGTGTCTTTCTTTAGTCTTCTGTAGTTTTCATTGTAGAGGTCTTTCACCACTTTTGATAGATTCATTCCCAAGTATTTTATTGAAGCTATTGTGAATAGGATAGTTTTTCTGATTTCTCTTTCAGCTGACTCATCATTGGTGTATAGGAATGCAGTTGATTTATGGGTGCCAATTTTATATCCTGCTACTTTGCTGAATTTGTTTGAGTTCATGAAGTTTTTTGGTAGTTTTTTGATCTTCTAGATAAAGGATCACGTTGTTGGCAAATAAGATAGTTTATTCGGATCCCTTTTTCTTATTTCTCTGGCTAGGGTTTCTAGGACTATGTTGAATAGAAATGGTGAGAGAAGGCATCCTTGTCCCAATTTTTAGAGGGAGTGCTTTCAGTTTTCCTCCACTTAAAATGATGTTGGTCTTGGGTTTCCCATATATAAATTTTACAATGTTGAGGAATGTTCCTACTATCACTAGTTTTTCTAGTGTTTTGAACATGGATGCTGTATTTTGTTAAATGCCTTTCCTGCATTTATTGTGATAACCATTGATTCTTGTTGTTTAGTCTACTGATGTGATGAATTAGTTACTGATTTCCATATGTGGAACCAACCTTGCATTCCCTGGAATGAACCCTACTTGATCGTGGTACAGTATCTTTTAAATGTTTTTGTATGCTATTTGCCAGGATTTTATTAAGAATTTTTACATTTATGTTCATGAGGGATAGTGGTCTGAAACTTTCTATTCTTGATATGTCTTTGTCTGGTTTTGATATCAGGGTCATCCTAGCTTCATAGAATGAGTTTGGAAGGGTTCCCTTCTTTTCTACTGCATGGAATAATTTGAGGAATATTGGTGTTATTTTATTGAAGGTCTGGTAGAATTTGGCTGACTGTACTGGGCTTCACTTTGTTGGTAGGCTTTTGATGCATCTTCAATTTCATTACTTAAAATTGATCTGCTTAAATTTTATATATATTCCTGTTTCAATTTGGGTAGGTTATATATCTCTAGAAATTTGTTGATGTCATCATCATGATTCTGTATTTTATTGGAGAAGAGGTTTTCAAAATAGTTTATCATCTGAATTTCAATAGTTTCCATGGTGATATTTCCTTTTTCATTATAAATTTTAGTAATTTGAGTTTACTTTTTCTTTGTTAGCTTGGCTAAGGATCTGTTGATTTTATTCATTTATTTAAATTTATTTAACAATAAGATGTGTTTTGACATAGTACACAAGTGGAGTACAAATTCTCATTCTTCTGGCTGTACTCAGTTCAGAGTTACTCCAATAGTGTAATCATACATGTAAACAAGATAACAATGTCTGTCTCTTTGTACCGTTCTTCCCATCCCCACAACTCCAAGCCTCCCCTTATTCCCCTCTACACAAACTGAAGTTCCTTCATTCTTCCATATCCCCCTGTCCACTATGGATCAGCATACACTTATCAGAGGAAACATTTGGCCTTTGTGTTTTGGGGATTGGTTTATTTTGCTTAGCATGATATTCTCTAGTTCTATCCATTTACCTGCAAATGCCATCATTTCATTCTTCTTTAAGGATATTCCATTGTGTATATGTACCACATTTTATTTATTTATTCATCTGTTGAAGGGCACCTAGGTGTGTTCCATAGCTTAGCTATTGTGAATTGAGCTGCTATAAACATTTTGTCACTGTAGTATGCTGATTTTAAGTCCTTTGGATATAAACTAAGGAGTGGGATCACTGGGTCAAATGGATCCATTCCAAGTTTTCTGAGGTATCTCCGTACTGCTTTCCATAGCAGTGGTATCAGTTTGCAGCCCCACCAACAATGTATGAGTGTACCTTTTTTCCCACATCCTCGCCAGCACATATTGCTTGTATTCTTGATAATTGCCATCCTGACTGGAGTGAGATGAACTGAGTAGTTTTAATTCATATTTCTCTATTGCTAGAGATGATGAACTTTTTTAAATATGTTTGTTGATCAATTGTATTTCTTCTGTAAAGTGTCTGCTCAGCTCCATAGCCCATTTATTGATTGGGTTATTTGTGGTTTTTTTTTTTTTTTGGTGTTGAGTTTTTTGAGTTCTTTATATATCCTGGAGATTAGTGCTCTGAGGTACATGTGGTAATGATTTTTGCTCATTCTGTAGGCTCTCTCATGTTATTGTTTCCTGTGCTGAGATGAAGCTTTTTAGTTTGAATCCATCCCATTTATGAATTCCTGATTTTATTTCATGTGCCTTAGGAGTCTTTTTCATGAAATCAGGTCCTAAGCCAACATGAAGATTTGGGCCTACTTTTTCTTCTGTTAGGCACAGGGTCTCTGTTCTAGTGTCTAAGTCTTTGATCCACTTTGAGTTGATTTTTGTGGAGGGTGAAAGAGGGAGGTTCAGTTTTATTCTGCTACATATGGATTTCCAGTTTTCCAAGCACCGTTTGTTGAACGGACTATTTTTTTCTCCAATGTATGTTTTTTGGCACCTTTGTCTATTATTAGATAACTGTATTTATGTGGGTTTGTCTCTGTCTTCTATTCTGTACCATTGGTCTACATGTCTATTTTGGTACCAATATCATGCTGTTTTTGTTACTATTGCTCTGTAATATAGTTAAAGGTCTGATATTGTGATGCCTGCTGGTTGACTCTTCTTGCTAAGGATTGTTTTGGCTATTCTGGGTCTCTTACTTTTCCAAATGAATTTCATGATTGCCTTTTCTAGCTCTATGAGGAATGTCATTGGGATTTTTATAGGAATTGCATTAAATCTGTATAACAGTTTTGGTAGTATGACTATTTTGACTATTCTGCCTATCCAAGAATATGGGAGATCTTTCCATCTTCTGAGGTCTTCAATTTCTTTAGTGTTCTATAGTTTCCATTGTAGGGCTCTTTCACCTCTTTTGTTAGATTGATTCCCAAGTATTTTATTTTATTTTTTGAGCCTATTATGAATGGGGTGGTTTTCCTAACTTTTCCTGCAGTGGATTCATCACTGATGTATAGAAATGCATTTGATTTATGGGTATTGATTTTATATTCTGCTACTTTGCTGAATTCATTCATTAGTTCTAGAAGCTTTCTGGTGAAATTTTTTGGATCTTCTAAATATAGAATCATGTCATCAGCAAATAGTGATAATCTGAGTTCTTTTCCTATGCCTATCCTTTTAATTTCTTTCATCTGTCTGATTGCTGTAGCTAGAGACTCAAGGACTATGTTGCATAGAAGTAGTTAAAGAATATCCTTGTCTTGTTCCTATTCTTAGAGGGAATGCTTTCAGTTTTTCTCCATTTAGAATGATGTTGGTCTTGGGCTTAGCACAGATAGATTTTACAATGTTGAGGTATGTTCCTGCTATCCCTAGTTTTTCTTGTGTTTTGAACATGAAGAGATGCTGTATTTTTCCTCTAAACACAGCCTGGGGGCTGGGATTGTAGCTCAGCGGTAGAGCGCTTGCCTCGCATGCGTGAGGCCCTGGGTTCGATCCTCAGCACCACATACAGAGCAATAAAAAAAAAATAAAGACGTTGTGTCCATCTACAAAAAAAAATTTAAAAAAAAAAAAAAAAAAAAAAAAAACACAGCCTGGTTCAGTTTGGGTAGGTCATATGTCTCTAGAAATTTGTCAGTGTCTTTGGGGCTTTCTATTTTACTGGAGTATAAATAACTGTTTTCAAAACAGTTTCTAATTTTCCTCTGTATTTCAGTAGTGTCTGTTGTGATATTTCCTTTTCATCACAAATTTTAGTAATTTGGGTTTTCTCTCTCCTTTTCATTAGGATGGCTAAGAGTTTGTCAATTTTATTTTTTCAAAGAACTAGCTTTTTGTCAATCTTTTGAATTGTTTGTTTTGTTTCAATTTCATTGATTTCAGCCTTGATTTTAATTATTTTCTGTCTTTTATTACTTTTGTTGTTGATATGTTCCTCTTTTCCTAGGGCTTTGAGATGTAGTGTCAGGTTGTTTGTTTATTGACTTTTTCATTTAATGAATATGTTTAATGCAATGAACTTTCCTCTTAGCGCTGCCTTCATAGTGTCCCAGAGATTTTGATATGTTGTATCAGATGTCTTATTTACTTCTAAGAATTTATCTACTCCCTAATGTCTTCTGTTATCTATGTGTCATTCAATATGTATTATTTAGTCTCCAGGTGTTTGAGTAGCTTCTATTTTTCATTTGGTCATTGATTTCTAATTTCATTCCATTATGGTCTAATAGAATGCAAGGTAGTATCTGTTTTTTTAATATTTGCTAAGAGTTGTGGCATAACATATTGTCTATTTTAGAGAAGGATCCATGTGCTCCAACTTAGAAAAAAGTGTATTTGCTTGTTGATGGATGAAATATTCTGTATATGTCTGTTAATTCTAAATTATTGATTGGTTTCTTTGTTTAGATTTTGTTTGGAATATCTGTCCAGTAGTGAGACAGATGTGTTAAAATAACTCAGTATTGTTGTTTTGTGGTCTGATTCTTGAAATTGAGAAGGGTTTGTTTGATATATGTGGATGCTCCATAGTTTGGGGCATAGATATTTACAATTTTTATGTCTTGTTGTATAATTCCCTAAGCAGCATGAACCATCACCTTTTTTTTTTTTTTGGTACAGGGATTGAACTCAAGTACTCTGCCACTGAGCCACATCCCCAACCCTATTTTGTGTTTCACTTAGAGACAGGGTCTCACTGAGTTGCTTAGTGCCTTGCTGTTGCTGAGGCTGGCTTTGAACTCGCAATTCTCCTGTCTCAGCCTCCCAAAGAGCTGGGATTACTGAAATGACCTTCTTTATCCCTTCTGACTAACTTTATCTGATATGATGATGGAAATCCCTGCTTGTTTACTTGGTCCATGTGAGTTATATGTTTTTTCCCTATCCTTTTACCTTCAGACTGTGGATATCTTTTCCTATAAGATGATTCTCTTGATGACAGCATATTGTTGGGGTGTCTCTCTTTTTTTTAATCCAGTCTGTCTTTTATTTGAGTTTAGTCCATTAACATTCAGTGTTATTATTGAAATATGGTTTGTATTCCTGGTCATTTTGGTTTATTTTTGGTTTTTATCTTGCCTTGGTTTCTCCTTTGATTGGCCTTGCCTTTATTGTATTTCCTCCCTTTACTGATTTTCATTGTTTTTCATTTCTTCCTCCTGGAATATTTTCCAAGAAAGTTCTTTACTGCTGGCTTTCTCATTGTAACTTCTTTTTAACATTTGTTTATCATGGAGAGTTTTTATTTTATCATTAAATCTGAAGCTTGGTTTTGCTGGATGTAAGATTCTTGTTTGGCATCCATTATCTTTCAGAGATTAGTATATGTTGTTCCAGGACCTCCTAGCTTTGAGGGTCTGGGTTGAGAATCTGCTGAGTTCCTAATTGGTTTCCCCTTATATGTAATCTGAAACTTTGCAGCTTTTAAAATTCTATTCTTATTGTGTAGGCTAGGCATTTTCATTATAATGTGTCTTGGTGTGGATCTTTTGTACATTTGGTGTTTTGGAAGCTTCTTGTAGTTGATTTTCCAATACATTCTTCATGTTTGGGAAATTTTCTGATAATATTTTATTAAAGTGATTGTGTATTCCTTTGGTTTGTATCTCTGTTCCTTCCTCCATTCTGATCATTTTTAGATTTGGTCTTTTCATGTTATCCCATAATTTGAATTAGTTTCTCCTTTGATTGACTATTCCTTTATTGTGGTTTCTCCCTTTGCTTGTTTTCAGTTTTACATTTTATTTCTTCATGAAATATTTTATTGAGTATGTTTTGCTGTGCATACTTTCTAGTTGTGAATTCTTTTATCTTTTGTTTATCATGAAAGGTTTTTATTTTATTGTCTAAAGCTTAATTTTGCAGGGTATGGTATTCTGGGCTGGCATTCATTTTCTTTCAGAGTTTGGTATATGTTATTCCAAGACCTCCTATCTTTGAGGGTCTGGGTTGAGAAATCGAGATTCACATTGTTTTCTCTCTAAATGTTACCTATGGCTTTTCTCTGGCAGGCTTTAAAATTCTATCCTTATTCTGTATGTTAGGCATTTGCATAATAATGTGCCTTTGTGTGAGTCTGTTGTAATTTTGTATATCTGGGGTCCTGTAAGCCTTTTGTATTTGGTTTTCCATTTTATTCTTAAGATTTGGGAAATTCTCTGATACTTCATTGAAAAGATTGTACATTCCTTTGGTTTGTATCTCAGCCTTCATCTATTCCAGTGAATCTTAAATTTGGTCTTTTCATGTTATCCCATATTTCTTGAAAGTTTTGTTCATGGTCTCTTAACATGTTTCCCCTATGGTCAGTTTTATTTTCTAGATTATATATTTTGTCTTCATAGCCTGAAATTGTCTTACAGGTGATCTGGTCTGTTGGTGATGCTTTCCATTAAATTTTAAATTTGCTTTGATTCCTTTGTTTTGAAGATTTCTGACTGATTCTTCTTCAGGATCTCTATTTCCTTGTTGACATGATATTTAATTTCTTGTATTTTCTATGATTTTATTTCTTCATCATCTTTGACCTTGCAAATCAGTTTAATCATAAACTTTCCAAATTCTACATCTGACATTTCCTCCACTGTGGTATCAATGGAGTCTACTGTTGAGGTACTCTGTGTTACTTGTGATGGTTTGTTTGCTTGGTTTTTAATACTGTTTGTGTGTCTACCCATCTATCTGGATGGATCTGATGCTGTGGAGTTTCTACCTTGAGTTTATGATGTCCTTGTATGTTACTAGTACCTCACAGGTTGGGGAGCCCAATGATAGCAACAATGTATGTAAACAATATATAGCAGTAGACTAGGTCCTTTGTTCCTATCTTGACATCTAGTGTTAATTGGCATAATCCATAAGGATAGTAGGATCAGCAGTTTCCATCAATAAAATGGTATGTAATCATGTATTATGTCTGGCTTAAAATCAAACAACAGATATTGTCTATACCTTCTGCTGTATTATTTCTGTGACATTGGTGGGTAAGGGTAGATGTTACATTCCTCAATTAGTATTAAGAAGTGTTCAGGATAGAGTTGAGTATGTGTACAGAGACAGGTTAGAACAGTGTTTGCAGTTTCAAAGGGTGAATAGGGCAGATGCAGTGGTAACTTAAGATATGTAGTTAGCTTGAAAGGGGATTAAAAAATAGAAGAATATAAAGTAGAAGAGGAAGAATAGAATTTGGGTGTTAGGAATAGAGAAAAGAGAGGGAGATGAGGGTGATAGAATAGTTATAAGGATGATACAAAACAAAATCAAAATGTGCTAATCCAAAGAGGTACTGGACACCTTTAGGGACACTAAGTCCATAGTGGAAAAAGTCTGCTGCCTTAGATCCATACTGTTAGTTGTGTAGGCACATAAACAACATGAAAAACAAGGAACAAAGTGCCCCAAATAATTCAAGATACTCAAATAACAGAATCTATCAACAACACCACAGTGGAAGAAATGCCATAGGAAGAGTTTAGAATGTATGTGTTAAACTGATCTGCAAAGGACAGTAGAAGGAGTGAAATCAGAGGAAATATAGAAAGTGAAAGATCACTTCAATAAAGATTTTGAAAAATCCTCTAAATGAAGGGACCAATAAATCAAATTAAAAATTCAATTGAAAGTATCAGCAACGGACTAGATCACTTGGAAGACAGAGTTTCAGGCAATGAAGACAAAATATATAATCTTAAAAAAAGTTGACCAAGGGGAAAAGATGTTAAGAGACCATGAACAGAACTTCCAAGATTTATAGGGTAACCTAAAAAAACAAATTTAAGATTTATTGGGATATAGGAAGCCTCAGAGATACAAACCAAGGGAATGCACAATAATTTCAATGAAATACCAGAAAATTTCCAAAACCTTAAGAATTAAATGGAAAACCAAATACAGGAGGCTTACAGAACACCAAATACAAAAAATTACAACATACTCGCACAAAGCCACTTTATTTTGAAAATGCCAGAGAATAAGGAAAGAATTTTAAAGGCTGCCAGAGAAAAAGTACAGGCAACATTTAAAGAGGAGCCAGTCTTTATATATCCTGGAGATTAATGCTCTGAGGTACAGGTAGCAATGATTTTTCCCCATTCTGTAGGTGCATTCTTGATTATGTCTTTGCTGTGAAGCTTTTTAGTTTGATTCCATCCCCTTTATTGATTTTTGACATTACTACTTGTACTTTAGGAGTCTTGTTAAGGAAGTGAGTTCCTAAGCTGACATGATAGTTGGACCCACTTTTTCTTCTGGTATGCACAGGTCTCTTGTCTAATGCCTCAGTCCTTGATCCATTTTGAGTTTTTTGTGCAGGATGAGAGAGGGGAGTTTAATTTTATTCTGCTGTATGTATATTTCCAGTTTTCCCAGCACCAATTTTTTGAAGAGGCTATCTTTTCTCCAATGTATGTTTACGGTGCCTTTGTCTAGTATGAGATAACTGTATTTATGTGAGTTTGTCTGTTTTCTCTTTTGTACCATTGGTCTTAATGTCTGTTTTTGTGCTAAAACCATGCTGATTTTGTTACTATAGCTTGGTAGTACAATTAAAGCTCTGGTATTGTGATGCCTCTTTCTTCACTTTTATTGCTAAGGGTTGCTTTGGCTATTCTGGGCCTCTTATTTTTCCAAACGAATTTCATGACTGTCTTTTCTATTTCTATGAGAAGTGTCATCAGAAGTTGTTTTAGTCAGCTTTTTTTTTTCTTTCTGTGATTAAAAGATCCAACCAGAACAACTGTAGAGGAGGAAAAGTTTATTTTAGGACTCACAGGTTCAGAGGACTGAGTCCATAGAAAGTTGGCATCATTCCTTGGGGCTCAAGGTGAGGCAGAACATCCTGGTGTAAGAGTATGGAAAAGGGAAGGAGCTCACATGATGCTCACAAAGCAAAGAGGGAGAGACTCCACTTGACAAATACAAAATATATGCCCCAAAGGCTTGTCCCCAGTGATGCACCTTCTCCAGCTACACCTCACCTGCCTCCAATTTCCACTCAGTTCTGTCAGGTGATTAATTTACTGATTCAGTTAAGGCTCTAACAACCATTTCCCCTCTGAACCGTCTCACCTTGTCTCGCATGTGAGCTTTTGGGAGACACCTCAGATCCAAACCATAACAGAACCTTAATAGGAATTGCATTAAATAGTGCTTTCTGTAGTATGGCCATTTTGACAATGTTCTGCTTATCCAAGATCATGGGAGGTTTTTCCATCTTCTAAGGTCTTTGAATTATTTCCTTAGTGTTCTATAGTTTTCATTGTAGAGGTCTTTCATCTCTTTTGTTAGACTGATTCCCATATATTTTATTTTTTGAGGATATTGTGAATGGGATAGTTTTCCTAATTTCTCTTTTTTATTCTTCTTTGCTGTATAGGAACTCAATTGATTTATGGGTGTTCATTTTATATCCTGCTACTTTGCTGAATTCATTTATTTTAGAAGTTTTCTGGTGGAATTTTTTGGATCTCTATAGAATTGTGTCATCAGCAAATAGTGATAGTTTTCTTTTCCTTTTCCTATTTGTATCCCTTTAATTTCTTTCATCTAATTGCTCTGGCTAGAGTTTCAAGGACTGTGTTGGATAAGAGTGGTGAAAGAGGGCATTCCTCTCTTGTTCCAGTTTTTAGAGGGAAAGAATACTTCCAATTATTCTCCATTTAGTATGATGTTGGCCTTGGGCTTAGCATAGATAACTTTTACAATGTTGAGGTATATTTCTACTATCCCTAGTTTTTCTAGTGTTTTAAACTTGAAAGGGTGTTGTATTTTGTCAAATGCTTCTTCTGCATCTATTGAGATGATCATATGATTTTTATCTTTGTCTATTGATGTGATGAATTACATTTATTGATTTTTGTATGTTGAACCAACCTTGCATCCCTGGATTGAACCACAATTCATCATGGTGCATTATCTTTTTAATGTGTTTTTGTATGTATTTTGCCAGAACTTTTTTGAGAATTTTTGCATCTATGTTCATCAGACATATTGGTCTGAAGTTTTCTTTACTTAGTTTGTCTTTGGCTTAGGTATCAGGATAATACTAGCCTCATAGATTGAGTTTGGAAGGGTTCTATCCTTTTCTGTTTTATGGAAGAATTTGAGGAGTAGTGGTATTAATTCTTTGAAGGTTGTGATGCAGCTGGGAAATTTTGGATACTGTGTACGTATTCCAGTTTCTTTTACTCAGTGCGAAGCTGAATGTGAGCATTTGTCTCCCCTCTCTCTGCATTAAGCTGGGAGCAGATCTATGGGAAGTGCTTATACCTGCATTTAGGTTGCACTCTTTGATCCTTGGAGGTGGCTGCTGAGCATGGGACCATTGTATATCTACTGCTGTTTTGTGTATGATCTTGGACAGCTCAGGAATGCAAAGATCCATTGGCCAGGGCTAGGTCATTGAAGAGAGAGTTCCTTGTGTGGGAGTATATGTGGAACCCCATTTGTTGAAAGACTTTTTCAGAAAGAATAGGTAGAATTGTATTCATTCTGCCCTTTTAGCTCCTTGATGCATGCTCACTAGATGATAGGCTATGAGGTAGCCACTGGAGGAGCATGTAGTAAAAACCTTTGAGAGAAAGAGTTTCTACCTCCCATTCTTTCTGCAGTGCTTTCGGTAGCCTCTGAATGTGCTTGCATAGCCGTTTAAGACATCCTCTTGGTTCTTTGATCTAGCTCTTAGTACCGTTACCTTTAATTGTAAAGATTGGGACACTCAGTGTGTGACTTAAACTCCATTGTAAAGAAACAGGGAGTTGCATTTTTGGAGCCCCTCCCCTACACTTCGAGAGCTAAATCTGCAAGAAATGCTTGTGCACCTTTAAGTATTTTTTTCTTTAGTCTAGAGATACTTGCATGTATCTAGTCCTTTATGCTCCTAGAGCCAAGAAGATTAAGGTGCAGTCCTTTGTGTGGAAGATGTAAAAGCTGGGGTGCTTGATGCATGGTCATACTTCTTCCAGGAAGGAGTAACAGAGTCATCACTGGGTTAGGCAGCTTGGGAAGCACTGATTGGCTTCTCTGGCTGCCCGAGGGCTACTTGGCTCTTTATCTCCTCAGTGTCAATCAGAAGCCAGACTGCTAAGTAACCATAATGAATGTGTCATAAGCCCTGTCTAGGGAGTTGTATTCTTTAAAGCCCTCTGTGTGCTGCTTTTAGAGGATGAGGCTCTGGAATGCTTGTGTACCTGCCACTTTCCCCTGTAGTCTAGAGAGGAAAAATATTTTCTTTCTTCCTATTGTCTAGAGTGAACCATGTATTCTTAATCTCCTTTGCTCCTGAAATTGGTGAACTAAGAGCCAAAGCTCACAGAATGTTAGAATTAGGGCACTGTGTGTGGTCTGAACACGTTTCTTCACAAGGAGAAGCTGGGTGTTAGAGATTCCTTCCTAATTCCATGGGTAGATTCTCATTGTTTTTTGACTTTTTCTTAGAATATTTCTGTGAATATATATATATATATTTAATGCATCCATGGGTAGGGGGAGAGTTTGGAGCTGGTGTTACCATCTCTAGTTAGTTACTGTTTTCTGAAAAATACAGTAGTGGCATTATTTAAAGTGGTATGAAAACTTATTAGCGCTTTCTTTAGTTTGTGTCCATATACAGCAGATCCCAACCGAAGCAAGAACAAGTAGAAATGCGAACCTCTTATTTTTTTTATAGTTCACTTCTATAATTGCTATATAAGTAGGACAAAGATACATTTGTTGATGCTAATGTTAGTAGACTTTAACCACTTTGAAGGGAAAATATCACAGTGAAATTTTCATGTGACTTAAGTTAGGCTGACTGGGTTTGATCTTACTGTGACTGTTAGCAGGTTATTTAACTTGCCAATCTCAGTTTATCTGATAAATACAGCTAAAAGCAGTATCTCTTATGGGATTGATGTTAAATTTGGATGAACTAATCCATCCATATAAAATGCCTGTAAAGTATGAGTACTGTGCCTGATACTTCAACTTTGTTAGCTTTTTCCTGCTGTGACCAGAATACCTGATGTATACTATTTAAAGGAGGAAAAGTTTATTTTGGCTCATAGTTTCAAAGGTTTCAGTGTATAATTAGCTGGCTCCATTGCTGTGGGTCTGAGGTGAGGAAGAACAGCATGGTGGAAGGGCATTGCAGAGGAAAGCTGTTGGCTTGTGGCAGTCAGGAAGCAGACACAAAGAGAAGGGACTGGGGACAGTGCCCAAGGGCACACCCCCAGAGGCCTCACCTGCCTACAGTCCCTCACCAGCCAGTAGTCCACACAGTCGTAGGAAACAAGTCATTTTTGTTTACCAGTGTTCAGGTTGACTGGGTGATGGTTGATCTAGGCTGTGCTTGACTAGCTGAACATGTTTCCTTACTGAGGTTGTACTCTTCCTTCTTGGTTTCCTCTGGGACCCAGGGTAAAGGGACAGCAGCTTGGATTGGCTATTAACAGCATTGACAGGAACTGCAAGATTATAAATGAAGAGTTGTTTCTGTAGAAAGAATAGGCATGGAATGAGCACGCTGTCACTTCCACTCACATTCATTTAAACAGAGCAGGCCATATGACAAGCCCAACATCAGAGCTGTGAGATGGAACACTTTGCATCCGTGAGATGGTAGCAGGAATGTGGGTATATCATACTGCTTCAAGGAGATGAAAAAAGTGACCAATTATTCAATCTACTATAACAGTCAATAAAAGGCAACTAGTTTCTCCTGCTATTTTGATTGTTCTTAACCTCTTCCACTTTTCATTTGCCAAGAGTATTTTGGCATTAACAACATTGTTGCTGATCATGTAACATTCTCGTGGTTTTAGCAGGTGTTACAAGCCTCAACTGACACAAAGTGTTTTTCTTACTCTTACTCTACTTAATTTGAACCCTGTAGTCATAGACAAAATATCAACTCCTTGTGAAGCCTTCTGACCTATGCTTTTTCTTACTATTTTTGTACTTCATTTCCTTTGCAGTACTTATTTCTACCAGTGATAATCCAAGTGGTTGGTTTACTTACTTGTATGCTACCTTTCTCTTCCTGTAAAATGTAGTCCATGAAGGCAGGGACTTTGTCTTGTTCACTGTGTTATTCTCAGGGCTAGGTATGGTGCCTGACCCAAACTAATTACTCAGTGAAAATTTTGTTCTCTGTAAGAATGAAACATTTGGAAGATGGTGGAAAGAGATTTATGTGTTCAGTTAAAATTAATTACTTTCTGTAGATTATCTTATTTTGGTATGACCATTTGAAAGTGTTAAGTAAAGCATTAGGATACTTGCACATAAAATAAAGGACTTTATTTGTGAAATACTATTTTTTATAAAGTAGTAAATTTAGCAATGAGTAAATGAGAGCTTTAATGAGGCAGAATATTAAAGCAAATCCTTAAATTCAAAAACTTGAGTGAATGCTTCTGTTCTAGTAGTAGATTTCTTATATTATTAGAAGGATTTTCATATATACAAAATATTATATGGTGGAGAGTGACATTACAGTAAAGTTGGCAAACTGGTGGCTCAGGGCTAAGTGCTGCTTGCAGATAGATGTCTGTGTATCCTATCATTTTTTTAATTGAGAAATTTCAGCATAAACCAACTTTTAAACATAACATTCAGCAGTATTGGGTTCTCAATACTCTACACTATGGTATATTATGGAAATTAAATATTTGTAGATTGTGTACCTTTCAATATTTATAACTTTTGCTTTCTATAGTTGTCTTTGAAATCAGAATAAAAAAGGGATAAATTAGAAATTCCTACATATAAATACATATAGCATGAGTATATATACTGTATATTTATGTGGTTACTTTTACTGGTAACTACATTATTTCTTCATTTAGATTCAGGTTATTGTCCAGTGTCTTTTGACCTCAGCCTCAAAGACTTCTTTTGCTGTTTCCTATAGAGCAAATTGACTGACAACAGATTCTTCAAGTTTTTACTTACCAGGGGTGTCTTATTTTTTATCCTTCATCTAAAAGTTTATTTTACTGGATATAGAATTCTTAGTTGACAGTCTTCTTCTTTTCTTTTTTTAAATCAGAGCTTTATAGTTATACATATAGTAGTTGGGTTCATTCTGGCAAACTTATATACACACAGAATTCAGTTTCAGTTCATGATTGTGAGTTGTGCTGCTATAAACATTGAGGTGGCTATATTGCTATAGCATGCTGGTTTTAGATCTTTTGGGAAAATACCAAGGAATGGGATAGCTGGTTTATATGGTGGTTCCATTTCTAGTTTTTTGAGGAATCTCCATACTGTTTTTTACAGTGGTTGTACTAGCCTGTAGTCCCATTAATAATGTGCAAGTCTACCTGTTTTCCCCACAGTAGCATGTTTTGATCATTGCCATTCCTACTAGAACAAGATAAAATCTTAGTGTAGTTTTGATTTGCATTTCCCTGATTGCTAGAGATGTTGAACATTCATATATTTTTGGCCATTTTTTTTTTTTTGGTACCAGGGATTGAACTCATGGGTGTTTAAACACTGAGTTGCATCCCTATCCCCCTACTTTTTTTTTTTTTTTTTTAATTTGGAGACTCGATCTCATTGAGTTGCTTAGGGCTTTGCTAAATTGCTGAGGCTGGCTTTGGCTTTGAACTTGTGATCCTCCCATCTCGGCTTCCCTAACCTCTGGGAGGTTACAGTTGTGCAACACTGTTTCTTTTGCCCATTTGATTGGGTTATTTTTTATTTTTTGGTGTTAATTTTTTTTGAGTTCTTTGTATATTTTGGAAATTAATCCCCTATTGGAGTAGCTGGCCAAGATTTTCTCCCATTCTGTAGATTGTCTTCATGCTCTGTTTCCTTTGCTGTGCAGGAGCTTCTTAGTTTGATCGCACCCTACTTATTGATTCTGGATTTTATTTCTTATACTTTAGGGGTCTTATTAAAGAATTTAGTGCTGGTACCTATATGATGGAGTGTTGACCCTACATTTCTTCATGCAGTTGCAAGGTTTCTGGTCTAATTTCTAAGTCTTTGATCCATTTTGATTTGAGTTTTGTTTAGGGTAAGAGATAGAAATCTAGTTTTCTTCTACATGTGTATACTCAGTTTTCCCAGAACCATTTGTTCTGAAAGTCTGTTTGAAAAGGCTGTCTTTACTCCAACATACATTTTTTTACACCTTTGTCACCTGGAATGAAATGCACTTGGTCATGGTGCATTATCTTTTTGATGTGTTTTTGAATGCAGTTTGCCAATATTTTATTAAGGATTTTTGCATCTGTGTTCATTAGATATTGGTCTGTCTTTTTTTTTTTTTTTTTTTTTTTTGCTTAATGTGTCTGTCTGGTTTTGGTATGGGGTTATACTGGCTTCATATAAAGTATTTGGGAGTATCCCCTTTCTTTAAATTCCATGGAATAATTTGAGAATGACTTGTGTTAGTTTTTCTTTAAAGGTCTGGTGGAACTTAGCACAGAATCCATCAGGTACTGAGATTTTCTTTTTTTGGAAGGCTTTTAATTGCTATTTCAATTTAATTAGCATAAGTCTGTTTAGGTTTTCTGTATCTTCCCGATTGAATTTGTGAGGTCATTAGTGTCTACAAATTTGACAGTATGTTCTAGATTTACCAGTTTATTACAGTATAAATTTTCAAAATATGTTCTGATAGGGTCTTGGTGATATCTCATTTTTCATCTCTTGTTGATTTGCTGCTTATTCTTTCTTTTGTTTCGTTTAGCTAAGGGTTTTTCAATCTTATTTCTTTTCAAAGAACTCTTTGTTGCATTGATCCTGTGTATTGTTTTCTTCTAAATTTTATTGATTTTTGGCTCTGATCTTATTTTCTTTCTTCTGGTTTTGGGGTTCTTTTTCTAAGGCCTTGAGTTGGAGCCTAAGCTTATTTAGGATCTCTGTTTTACTAATGTAGGCACTCAATGCTATAAATTTTAATCTTAAAATGCTTTAATAATGTCCCAGTGATTTTGATATGTTGTATCTCAGTTCTTATTCATTTATAAGAATTTTTTTGATTTCTGTTCTCATTTCTTCTTTGATCCATTCTTTTATTCTTCATTTAAGAGTGTTTTTGATATTTGTGTCATTTCTATTTTTCTTGCTGTTGATTTATAGTTAAAAATAGATACATTTTTAGTAATATATTGAGTTGAAAATTTATAGGACATATAATCAAAGGTCCACTGGGTAAATATGGGCCGATTACTAAAACATAGATGTTGTCATGAACCAATCGTTTGAATTTAAAACTTGTAATCAATTTTATTCATTTTAGTCGAATTCTTCACTTCATTTGAGGTGAAGGGAAGATATGGATGAGTAAGTAGTGGCAAGTAAAGATAATCATGCCTTTTGTACCAATTAAAAATAAGTAAATGGAAGGCCAATAGAGTAGAGGAAGGGGGTCAGGGGAAGAAGGAAGGGAAGGAAAATAGTAGTACTGGGATATGAAATGGAGAAAACTTTTATATGCATTTATGAATGTCAAAATGAACCCGACTCCTGTGTTTAATACAATAAAAAAGTTATAAAGCTAAAGAAAACAGTATTACATTGACAGATACACTGAAAGGAAGGTACAGAGATATTTCATATAGTCTCTACCTCTGGGTATGTATCACTATTTTTATTGCCAATGTCCTTCACTATACTTCTGTTTCATTTAATGAACCTTATATTGTGACCACTGTTAAAATATGCAGATTATTTTCACTGCTCTAATAATCCTCTGTGCTGTATTTATTCCTGCCCTAGATAATCTAAAATTATCTTTTATATTCTCTTCATGAACTTGTAATTTATATTTTATTATGCATTAAAATTAATAATAGCACATTTTAGACATTTGTTACATTTGAGTTAATATAATTATGTTAACAAATGCTACCCACCACATTCTTTTGATGCTTTTACTTTGTTCATAGCTTGCCTTTGAAGAATATCATATAGTTGAAATCACAGTGTATACTATTTTCAGATTGGATATTTTGACTTAGTAATATGTATTCATTGTTTCTCCATATTTTTCTTGGATTGATACACATTAATTTTTAGCAGTGAATAATATTCATTGTCTGGATATTCCACAGTTTATATATCCATTCTCCTACTGAAGGATATTTTGATTCCTTCTAATTTTTAGCAATTATAAATAAAACTGTCTATATATGTCCTACTGTAGGTTTTTGAGTGGACATAAGTTTTCAACTCCTTTGGGTCAGTGTCAATGAAGGAGATTGCTGGAACATATAGTTAAGAGTATATTTGGTTTCATAAGAAATTGCAATACTGTCTTTGAAAATAGATGTATTATTTTGCTTTACCACTATCAAAAAATGAGGTGGTATTCTCCACAACCATGTCAGCATTTAGGGTTTTTTGTCTTCTGAATTTTTGCCAATATATTATCTCATTGTTTTAATTTGTTGACCATCCTTATTTCTTATATCTTCTCTAAGGTGTCTCATATGGTCGTGGGTTCATTTTTTTGGGGGGGGGATTGTTTTCTTAGTTTTATCCATTTTCTCTGTGTGTGTGTGTGTGTGTGTGTGTGTGTGTGCATGTGTTTTTTTTTGGTGCAGCACTGGGAATTGAACCCAGGACCTTGTATTTGTAATTTCAGCTTTAGTTTCCATAGCTCTTCAGCTCCAAGAAAAGTACATGGCATAGGGAAGTTTGACTTCTTTTCCCAACTTGGAAATTGTTTCATTGTGTTCTAGGACAATTTCCCTGCAGATGGTACATAATTTACTTGACTTTGTCAGCCAGTTCATCTAGATTATAAATCACTGATCATCAACCGACTGCTTTGAAGAGTGGTCTTCTGTAGTAGATCACTTAGAAAATCTATGGAGTGGAGTGGGGAGAGAATGACAGAAAATAAACACGGTTGACACTTCCTTAGCAGGTACTGTGACCTTGTTATTTCCATTAATAAAAGGGAAGGATAGAGAAGAGCTCAATATAGCCAACTCTAAAACCTTTCAAGTGTAATATATGTTTTAAATATCAGAAAAAAGCAAATAAATTCAGATGAAGATTGAAAAGCACCTTCACTATTAGGATTGAAAATGAGAGGTAAAGTCAGAATTAACAGTATTTTATAATTACACAATTATATGAAGGGCAGAATATATAAGGATAATCAGATTGTGATTGTTAGTAGTGGCACACAACCTATTTGCATTTTTATACTATTTGAGCTATAGAGCAACTGCCTTCAAAATGGCAAGGGCCAAGTTTCTTGAACATATTGGTCTTGTTGGGGTATAATTGCACTGAAATTTAGTGTCCAAGTTGGGTATATTGGCACCAGGGGAGTTGATTGTGGCCAGTGCTATGCTGTGCTATTCCAATGGTATAATACACACAATGTGCAGGAAAGGGATACTTGTTAATCTGTGTTCATTCATTTGCTCATAGTAAATCAAATGAAATGATTTCAATTCCTTGATGTTAAGGAGACTTATGAAGTTTCCCTAAATAGTTACTTATTAAAGAATTACTGCAATCCAAGTGTACCTGGATAACCTGTCACTGTTCTCAGACAATGCTGATCTGTAATGGCTGAGTACTTCATCAGTCTGCAACTCTTTGCTATGGAGTTTATCTTGTTCTCTGATAGTGAGGGAGGGGCATTAAAACTTTAATTCGTTTTCTGCCAGAAAGGCTTTTGTATTATGTGTATGAATGTGTGATATCACATATTCCTTAGCATATATTATATACACTTCGTAAATTTATCTAAGGACAGGTAATGAGCATTTTACTTTGTGTTCATCCAGTTAACAGGCTACAATGTTGCCTGTATACCATTTGATATTTTCAGTTTGTTTTTCCTGTTTGCATTCCTGTTCCTTATATTTCCTTCCTTTCTATTTTCCTTAATTTTGTGTTAATAAATTTCCTCTAGTTTTAGCATATCTGTAGATATTTCTAAAATTGCTTAGTTTTGTTTTATATGGGCAAGATCATACTAATATTTTTCTGTGACTTTTTTTTTGCAAAATGTTTTTGCTGTTGCATATATTTATAGTCTATTTTGAATTGTGTTAACTGGGGACTTTTATTCATTGAATTCTTTCTAGTTTTGGGCTAATTTGAAACAACTTTCAAATTTTAAATTTCATGTTATGCAAATGGTGTGTAATAAAAAGTCCAGGAAGACAGTAACTAAATGAAAATGTATGCTCATGCTTCTGTGAGTTAGGTGGGACTCTACTGATATAGAATGGACTAGGCTAGACAGCATTGCTTTACACTACAGGTTAGGACAGCTCTCATCCATGTTTTTCATTCTTCTTTGACAGGTAGACTATCCAGACATGTTCTTATGGAGATGAAATAAGTATAAGAGGAGAAACCTACAAGGCCTTTTAAAGTCTAGATTTGTACTGGCACATTGGCATTTCTGCTCCATTGTATTGGCTAATGCAAATCACATGACTGTACTTAAAATCAAGGCGTAGTAAGTCAGATTTTATGCCTCAGTGGAGAGATACATAAAGGTACTTGGCAAATAGTATAGCTATGGGCAACTGTGGGTTTGAGAGTCTTTGGGGAGGTCGGAGGTAGGTTTTATTTCCTCAGCTGTCAAGTTCTGGGCTCTCCACCATCCTTTTGCTTTCTCCTTATACACTGGACAATCCCAGCTGTTTTCATCCCTGTAGTGCCTTCACAGACTCACCTTAAGCCAGCCCATGCTTTCTGCATTTCCCCTGGAAGCCACCCTGTCTCAGTTCATAAGTCAATTATATAGATTTTCTATCTTCCACGTTACGGGTAAGCCTTTCTGTAGACTTTTTTCCTCCCTAACTAGAAAGTTAGTTTCTTTGCCTCCTGATGCCAGGTTTCAAAACAAGTTTTTTAGGTTTTGGTGCTATTGTTTCTGCTTTGTTTTGAGGGAGCATGTACTAGTTTCCTAGAGCTGCCATAAAAAGATTCCAAACCTGAGTGGCTTAATAAAACCAGAAACTTATTGTCTCAAATTTTAGGAAACCAAAGGTCCAAAATCATTGTGTGGGGAAGGATGCTCTCTCTGCTGACCCTAGGACAGAATATTTCATTGTCTTTTCTAGCGTCTGGTGTTTGCCAGTAGTTCTTGCCTTTCTTGGGCTCATAGCTGCTTTGCTCCAGCAACTTAGCCATCTTCTCCTTGTGTGTTTTCATGTTCTCTTTGGGTGTGTTTGTCCTTGTCTAAATTCTCTGGTGTTTATAAGGATACCAGTCATTAATGACTTTATTTTACTTGATTGCCTCTGGAAAAAAATATTTCCAAAGAAGTTCACATCCTGAGTGACAGAGGTAAGCATTTTACCATAACTTTCTGAGGGGATGCAATTGATATTCATGTGAGTTTACTATTGCTACACAAATATTAAGTAAAAAAATCATCAAAATCAGTGACCTAAAACAAAAATCATGTATTTAATGGATCAGTTATAGTTATGTTTCTCCCTTCGCATGGGAAGGCTGGGTGGTGCAGTGCAGCTTCATCTCTTTCTAGTCAGAGTTTTAAGGGAGGCTGGCAGAGGCATAAGAGGGCAATACAATCATGAGAGAACCCTTAAAGTTTAGGCTTGGAACTGGCACACTATTCTTCTTCTTCATTCTATTGACCAGCTAAGTCTTAGGCCATACTTAAAGTTGAAGGGCAGGAAAAAACACCCTCCACTCATTTAGTAGAATTACAAAGTCACATGGCAAAGGTCATTGATAGTTATTGTGGAGATGGAACAAGAAGTTCCACCAACTCTAACAGTTCTCTGTGTCTCCCAAGCCTATGTGAAATATATACTTAGATATATCTATGAGAGGAATTTATCATGTGAAGCATGTACACTTAAGTTTACTAGAGATGCCAAAGTGTCTTGCAAAGTGGTGGTGATGCCTTACACTCCAAGCCATGGATGTGAAAGCTCCCAGTTTTTTATACTCAATACTTGCTATAATGTATATTTAAACCAATTGAGTAAAAGGTAAATATTATCTCATGAATGTTGAGTTTCAGATATGTATAGAGCATTTGTGTTTTCTTTTGTAAAATCTCACTAATTTTTATGTTGACTTCTTAATTTTTTTTTTACAAAAATAGAGCTCAACTTTTCATTTCTTTGGTTGTGCATGATGTAGACTCATACCATTCATGCGATCATACCCATATGTAGGGGTAATAATGTCCATTTCATTTAACCATCTCCACAGCCTCACCCAACCCCTCCTTCCCCTCTGCTCAGTCCAAAGTTCCTCCATTCTTTCCTTGCCCCCACCTTCACCCCATTATGGATCAGCATCCACTTATCAGAGAAAACATTTGGCCTTTGTCTTTTTGGGATTGGCTTAGTTCACTTAGCATGATATTCACCAACTCCGTCCTTTTACCTAAATTTAGGACCTCACTTTAGGAGTCTAACAAGACTCCTAAAGCACAAGAAATAAAAATCACGAATCAATAAATGGAATGGATTCAAACTAAAAAGCTTCTCAGCATTTACGTAAATGCCATGATTTCATTTCTCTTTAAGACTGACTAATATTCCATTGTGTATATATACCAGTTTCTTTATCTGTTCATCTGTTGAAGGGCATCTAGGCTGTTTCCACAGTTTAGCAATTTAGCTATTGTCAATTGAGCTGGTACAAACATTGTGGTGGCTGCATCACTGTAGTATGCTGATTCTAAGTCCTTTGGGTATAGACCAAGGAGTGGGATAGCTGGGTCAAATGGTGGATCCACTCCAAGTTTTCTGAAGAATCTTCATACTGCTTTCCAAAGTGGTGGCACCATTTTGTAATTCCACCAGCAATGAATCAGTGTACCTTTTTACCCACATCCTCGCCAACACTTACTGTTGCTTGAATTCTTGATAATTGTCATTCTGACTGGAGTAAGATGAAATCTTGGAGTGGTTTTGATTTATATTTCTCTAATTGCTAGAGATGTTGAACATTTTTTCATATATTTGTTGTTTGTATGTCTTCTGAGAAGTGTCCGTTCAGCTCCTTAGCCCACTTATTAATTGGGTTTTTTTTTTTTTTGGTATTAAGTTTTTTGAGTTGTTTATATCCTGGAGATTAGTGTTCTATCTGATCTGTGTGTGGTAAAAATTTGCTCCCATTTTGTAGGCTCTCTGTTCACCTCATTGATTGTTTTGCTGAGAAGAACCTTTTTAGTTTGAATCCATTCCATTTATTGATTCTTGATTTTTGTTTCTTGTGCTTTAGGAGTCTTGTTAAGGAAGTTAAGTCCTAAGCTGACATGATGAAGATTTGGGCCTACTTACTCCTCAATTAGGTGCATGGTCTCTGGTCTAATTCCTAGGTCTTTGATCCACTTTGAGTTGAGTTTTGTGCATGATGAGAGATAGTGGTTTAGTTTCATTTTGCTGCATATAGATTTCCAGTTTTCCCAGCACCATTTGTTGAAGAGGCTATCTTTTCTCCAATGTATGTTTTTGACATCTTTGTCTCGTATGAGATAACTGTATTTATGTGGGTTTGTCTCCAGGTCCTCTGTTCTGTACCATTGGTCTACATGTCTGTTTTGGTGTCAATACCATGCCATTTTTCTTACTATAGCATTGTAGTATTGTTTAAGGTCTACTATAGCATTGTAGTATTGTTTAAGGTCTGGTATTATGATACCTCCTTAACTCTGCTAAGAATTGCTTTGGCTATTCTGGGTCTCTTATTTTTCCAAATGAATTTCATGATTGATTTTTCTATGAGTAATGTCGTCAGAAGCTGTTTTAGTCAGCTTTTTTTGGTGTTGATTCATTTTACTTTTTCTAGGGCTTTGAGATATAATGTTTGGTCATTTATTTATTGACTTCTTACTCTGTTAAGGAATGAACTCAATGCCGTGAACTTTCTTTCCTCTTAGCACTGCCTTCATAGTGTCCCAGAGATTTTGATATGTTGCATCAATGTTCTCATTTACTTCTAAGATGTTTTTAATCTCCACTCTGATGTCCTCAGCTATCCATTGTTCATTCAATAGTATGTTATTTAGTCTCTAGGTGTTGGAGTAGCTTTTATTTATTTTATCACTGATTTCTAATTTCATTCCACTATGATCTGATAGAATGCATGTAGTATCTCCATTTTTTTTTTGTATTTGCTGAGAGTTAGCTTTGTGGTGTAACATATGGTCTCTTTTAGAGAAGGATCCATGTGCTGCTGAGAAGAAAGTGTATTCACTTGTTGATAGGTGAACTATTCTATATATGTCTATTAAATCTAAATTATTGATTGTATTGAGTTCTGTAGTTTTGTTGTTTAGTTTTTGTTTGGAAGCTCTATCCAGTGTTGAAAGGGGTGTGTTAAAGTCACCCAGTATTATTGTATTGTTGCCTATTTGATTCTTGAAATTGAGGTTTGATGTATGTAGATGCTCCATTGTTTGGAGTATATATATTTACAATTGTTATTGTCTTGCTGATGTATGGTTCTCTTTAGCAGTATGAAACGTCCTTTATCCCTCTAACTTTTGTTTGAAGTCCCCTTTATCTGATATAAGGATGGAAACCCCTGAAAACCCCTGCTTGTTTACACGGTCTATGTGAGTGGTATGTTTTTTCCCAACTTTTCACCTTCAGTCTGTGGATATCTTTTCCTATGAGATAACTCTGTTGAAGGCAGCATATTTTGGGTCTTTTAAAAAATCCAATCTGCTAGTCTATATCTTTTGATTGATGAATTTAGGCCATTAACATTCAGAGTTGTTATTGAGACATGGTTTGTATTCTCTGTCATTTTGGTTTATTCTTGATTTTTGAATTGATTTTTCCTTTGATTGGCTTTTCCTTTAGTGTGGTTGCTCCTTATGCTGATTTTCACTGTTTTTTATTTTCTCCTCCTAGGATATTTTGCTGAGGATGTTCTGTAGTGCAGGCTTTCTAGTTGTAAATTCTTTTAACTATTGTTTGTCATGGAAGGTTTTTATTTTTTCATCACATCTAAAGCTTAATTTTGCTGGATATAAGATTCTTGGTTGGCATCTATCATCTTTCAGAGCTTGGTATATGTTGTTCCAGGCTCTCCTACTTTTGAGGGTCTGTGTTGAAAAATCTGCTGAGATGTGAATTGGTCTCCCCCTATATGTAATCTGATTTGTTTCTTTTGTAGCCTTTAAAATTCTATCCTTATTTTTTATGCTATGCATTTTCATTATAATGTGCCTTGGTGTAGATCTGTTGTGATATTGTACATTTGGTGTCTTAGCAGCCTCTTGTTTTTGGTTTTCCAATTCATTCTTCAGGTTTGGGAAAATTTTCTGATATTTCATTGAATAGATTGTTCATTCCTTTGGTATGCATCTCTATGCCTTCCTCTATCCCAGTAATTCTTACATTTCTTCCTTTGGTGTTATACAATACTTGTTGGATGTTCTGCTCATGGTTTCTTATAATCTTTTCTGTTTGATCAACTTTATTTTCAAGAGTATATATTTTATCTTCATTGTCTGAGGTTTTATCTTTCAAGTTATCTATTCTGTTGGTAATGCTTTCTATTGAGTTTTTAATTTGGCTCATTGTTTGCTTCATTTCAAGGATTTATTTTTTTCAGAATCTCTCTATTGAAGTAATCTTTTACTTCCTATATTTGTTCATGTAGCTGTTTATTAAAGTGATCTTTTGTTTCTTGTGTTTGCTTTCTTATGTCATCCTTTAGATAGCAAAATATTTTCATGACGTATATCCTGGACTCCTGCTGGCCATGGTTTCTAGTAAAGTAGTATCTTGGCTTGTTTGGGGTACTTTCTTCCCTTGTTTTTTCATGTTGTTCATGTGCCTTCCCTTCTAACAATGCAGATCTGAGGTATTTCAGTTTTTACCCTAAAGACTTATAGTGGCTCTAAAAGTTTCAATACCTCTCCTTTAAGGGGGAAATCAATATTATGTGGTGAGGGCTATGATGATGGCTGCAGTGATTGAAGATGGAGTAGGGCTGGGGAAGCAATGTGCTGGTAAATGGGGAACCTCAGTGTGGTCCTCCACTGTGCTCGGGGGTGGTCATGAGCCTGGGTTCCTGGGTGCGTGGCGGGGTGTTCCTGGATGTTGACCTGGGCCTGGGCTTTGCGGGTGGGGGGGATGGTCCTAGGCCTAGGCCTGGGCCTGGGCTCTGGTGTGGGTCAGCAGGTTGGCAAGGGTGGTCTTGGGCCTGAGTTAGGCCTCGGCTCCCATGAGGATGGCGGGGTTGGTCCTGGGCCTGACCTAAGCCTGGCCTCCTTGCAGGTGGCGAGGGCAGTCCTAGCTCTTATTGATTTCTTAGAGTCCTTTATATTCTAGATAAACATTATTTGTCATAAGTGTTGCAAATACCTTCTCTTATTTGGACTTCTGTTTTTCAGGCTCCTGGGATTTTTTGGATGAAGAGAATTTCTTAACTAAAATATACTTGAGAATATTATTCTTTTCTTTTAAGAAATTCTTCTCTGAGGTTATAAAAATATTCTATATACTTTTTTTGTGAAGTTTTTCATGTTATTTGATGTACAAAAAATTTATTTTTTATAGTGATAACCAATTTTACTAGCAGTATTAACAGAATAGTTCCTTATTACCTTCCCGCTTATAGTACCAGTTATATGTCTAATATTTGTAAACAAATGAATCCTTTTATGTTAGAGTTCCATGGGCAATTTTTCATTTTTATTAGATTCCATGTTAATTTCTATAGCATTATAGTATTTAATATGTCACAATGATAGTGATGCTGTGCTAATGTGTTATAAAAATCACTTGTTTAATTTTAATGGCAATATAATTATGACATACTTAAGGCACATCATATTTTCTCATTTTTCTCATTCAAACGTAATATCATTCAAACCAATTTATCAAGTTTCATGAAGATCATTGTTGGGATTTTGATTTGCAGTTTACCTGTGAATCAGCTTGGGAACAGTCATCTTTGTAATAGAGTATCTATGTCTAATACTCGTGTTTCTTAAAAGATATTTTTGAAACATCAATATGATTTTAGTTCTCTCCCTAGAGGTCCTATACTTCTTAGGTTAAATGTACTGCTAGGTAGCTTGTTGTTTTGTGTTCTTGTTCTTATTATGAATGTTTTTATTTTATTTCCTACTTGGGATTTACTGAGATAATTTATATGCAGTAAAATTCATTCAAATTGTTCAGTGAGTATTGCCAAAGGTACACTTTCTGGCAATCCCTGTCCCAGTCCACCTAAAGAATGCTTGCATCACCTTGAAAAGCTGCCTTATGCCCCTTATGGTTGGCTCCCTTTCACCAAGACTAGGCCCTTGTACACTATTGATCCATTTATAGTTTCTCTTTTCTAGACTGTTGTATAAATGAAATCTTGCTTTTAAAACATAATTTTGAGATTGATTTGTGCTGTTGATTGTGTCTATTCATTCTATTTTATTGCTGAATAACTTTATTTGCTTAGTATTCATCTTGATGTCCCAGTGTTTGTGCAGTTTTAATTTTTGTTCTGTTATGAAATCTGTCCTGATTAAAGAGCATAGACAATAGACAACAAAGGAAATACACTTCTAAAGCAAAGGAGCTGTGTCGTTTGGCAGATCACAGATAGTTTCATAGATAATTGTTTTAGTCTAAGAGTTGATGGTGAGGAAGCTAGATTCCAAAGGGAGACTTGCAGGAAGGATTTCAAAGTATGTGAAATGAAAACTAGAGGGAAGGCAGAGGTCAGTGTTAGCATGAGTAGATCCACAAGGGGCAGCTACTCTAGCTGTGTAGAAATTGGTAAAACTATTTGAAATCTTTGGTAAATAAAAAAGAGCTACTTTCTGACTGGTGTTTAAAATATATTGTTTTCATTATACTAAACTCACTTTAAGTTTGGTGCAATTTATGACACAGCAATTTACAAAAGGAAGGACTTGATCTAGTAAAATCACTGTTGCCTCTTGAGTTCCCCCAATGTGTGAACATATCTCCCTTAGTACAGTGATTATCTCATTTACATTTGCTTGTATGATTTTCCCCCAGCCTTACTCAGCCTTCTCAGCACAGTACCTGGCAAATATTTCATAAACATTTGCTTAGCAAATGAGTAGATGTTTCCTAACTTTTTCAATAATTTTTTTTTTGTTTGTTTCTCACATAAATCCTGGGAATATATTTTGAATTGCCTACGAGTATTTTTACTAGATGTCCTACTGGTAATTTATATCTAACTGATCCACTAACCCAATGAGTAGATTTGATTTTTTTCTCCCTGCGTCATCTATCTTGATATTATGACCAGTCCTATTGCTATTGAAATGATTTCTGGATCTGGAACCTTCTTTATACTACTTGGACTTATTTCAGATTTTCGTAATCTAATGATGATGATATGGCAAAAGCCTTTTTCTTCAAAAATTTAAAACTTTATCTCTGGGTTTCAATGGTGTTGTAGGTTTTTGACCTTTTCCCTTTAGTTTTTAATTGGGATTAGATATATCACATGATATAGCTATTTAAATTCATTGTTACATAAGGTTAGTGATTTGTTTCAGGGCAATATCTTAACTTTTATTGCCTAACTTTTCAATTGGTTTACTTTATCAAAAATAAGGAAGTAAATCAATCCAATGAAGTTATTTTTATAGTGTTTGACAATATTTGTGAAGGTCAGCAGAAATGGCTAATGTGTAATTTGGAATTACTGGTGAAATTGTTTTTTGTCTTCTCCCAAATTATTTGGATACATGAAAAAATTTTTCCAAGTAATGTTAACTGGCAGGTATGATGGTGTTGCCTGTAATTTCATAATGCATTTGGTTGTATAGACCCGGCAAAAATTTAAATAAACTAATAGGTTTATTTTTCCCCACTGATAGGTGATGAAAAGCCTTATGTGAACATAATTCTGTGTAAACTCATTTAAAAATTTGTACCTAAAGACATCTTCACCTTAGCCAGATCATTTGTACTTTTATTTTTTATAGAGTGAAGGTTGTATCTGTATTATCAGCCTCATACAGACTTAGTCAGAAATTGTTTATCTACTCATAAAATGATCTGATATATGAAAAAAAAAGCTTCTTGGACAACTGTCTCATGCAATTCTAAAATACATTGCATAATTCAAACAATATAAATGTATGCAAAATATTTCAGGTTTGATTTCCAGATGATAAATTGAATGCAGGTGTTCATTGTTTACCTAATTGTAAGATGGTCTGTTTTGTTTCTACTTGAAATGCTCTGAGCATGGCTCTGTAACAGCAGAGTGGGTAACCTGTGCATGCATGCCTTTGATTTACTTTTTCTCTAATGTATATATTGTTCTTTGTTGGGCAAACTTCTCAGGCTGCCTTGCCAAAATAGTATTGTGCATGATGTTTAGGCTGGAAGGATATATAATCAGATTATTTGTAGCCACAGATTGTTACATGATTACCATAAAACAATGGTTCCTAACTATTTTGTGTTCTAAAACCTATGAAAGTTGTGGAATCCCTTCCCAGGAAAATAATTGTATTATATACCAAATGTTTTTCAGAGGTTGTTTTTGATCCCTGTTGTTCATATTCATTTACCTCATGTTAAAAACCCGGCACATTTGCATACATTGTTTATGGGAACATAAACTGAAACCAACTTTATGGAAGACAGTTCGGAATATTTATCTAATTAGAATACACATACTCCTGTTTCTGAACATTTATCTAATTTTGTTCATTACTCAACCCTCATTAAATTTACTAGGAAGGGATTAAAAGTGACATAAACCCTCAATAACAAGAATAGGAGAGATGACAATGACAAACAAAGAAAATAGCTGGAAAGCAAATGAATTAGTGGTGACAGGCTCAGAAGATCTGAGAAGGCCAAATTATAAGCAAATGATGGGGCAAGTGAAGTTTGTCTACTGTGGAATTCTCAAAGTTCAGACCCTGGCTGCATCAGGGACCTCTGGAACTGACTGGAAGGAGCAATATAAAGACAGTTTGTTAAAATCTGCTTAAGTAGCAGTCTGATCTCTAAATCACCTTCCCTACTCTAGGACTCCCAGGAGTGGCAGGTGGGGGTGAAGTACCGTCTGTGCCCTGGGAGAGTATTGGCTTCAGTGAGGGCCTGAGTGCCTTGCCAGGGTCCATGGCTCATAGCACATGCTCTCTGACTACTGGAAGGGGAGGCCCATGGCTTCTCCCACTCATCAGCCAGTATCTTGGCGATGGAGTTCTTTATCATGGTGAGGGATTGGAATTTTGTTTGGGCAATCTGTCTAGTCTAAGAAGGAAGATCTAAAAATACTAACCTCAGAGGTTTCCATAAACACCTCAACACAATCACTCTATGGAAAGCTATTGGAGGATTTGTTCCAGGAAAATGTGTCAGTTACAAGAAAATTGCAAAGAATTCATGAGGGAACAGAAATGAAGTATCTTCCCAAGATGATAGTCTAGGAGTCTGAGGGAGATCACTTTTCAATTGGCAGAGAGGATAACAACTAGTCCAAGTTGAAAAATGTTAGAAGATTCAAAGGCTGCTACTTTATGAATATAAAACTGGTGACATGCCTTATGTACTAGAACACTCAAGAATAGATTTAGCTTAAATCTTTGATGCTGAGTGAGTCATAAGCATATAGAAGTTTAATCACCTGAAACAAGATGATTTATAATCAGGAAAACAGTGAGTTATTCAAGAAAGAATTTGTCATGTGATTCAATTATGGCAGTTAATGATGTAAGCACTCAGTCAATAATGTAAACACTCCATTGATTTAATCTAAAGTGTGATATCAAAAGGATGGGAAATGGGAAGTGTATGTACTGTAGTGAGGTTGAGAGCAGAAAGGAAAAAAAATTTTTCTTCCTTAGATAATGAGCAAAATAGAAATTAAAAAACATTATCTTAAGAATGTTAGAGATTATGTATAGGTAAATGGCCAGATTCTTCATCCTCTGAAAAGTGTGCTTTACTTTTGTACCCTTGCCATGGCCTCCTGGTGTATGAAGTATCTTTTATTCTTGATTCTGGATATGACTGCCTGACTTGCTCTGAACTGCATTTTACCTGTGCAATATGGGAAGAAGCTTACAATGTGTTTGTGCTGTTGGGTTTGTCATCCTGTGTATTGTTGGTTGCTCCTCCTCAGTCTCAGTTGTACAGTAATCACATAGATAAGACCTCCTACAGGTCTGCAGCTTGAAGCAGCGTCATCTCTGCCATTCCACAGCTATTTGAGTGACAAGTAACTTTATTGCAGCATGACACTGAGATTCTCTGCATTTGTTACTCAGCAAAAGTTGACTGTCAAACATGGACACATAGACTAGGAAAGTCGGAAGAAGGAATAGCAATTGCCTCTAGGAGAAATAAAATGGGGTAAAAGATATGGAGTGAATGGAATGAACACCTTTTCATAACAAGTCTTGTAGGGATGTTTGGTTCTTTAAACCATGTGTGTGTATATAAGTGATGTGTGAACTGGAAGTTAAAATAGATATGTTTGATTTGAATTGATACTGAAGATCTAGTGTCTGTATAAAGAGTTAAAGAAGTTGGGGTTCTAATAAAATTCTTCAGTCTGATAACTTGTTAGATTCAGCACCACAATTGGAACCCAAGTCTGCTTGATTCTAATATCACTTAATTGAAAATAGTGCTGCATATTCACTCAGTGTGTATACAATTGTATTAATTAAGCAAAATGTATTTAGAGACATATTATAAGTTTTAAATGTGAACAGTTTGCATATATCTGTTAGATAAAGTAATAAGTTGATGTGAGAAAAATACCTGGTGTTTATCATAATGGTAGCCAGATTTAATATTTTTTATATAGCAACAAAACAAATGCTATTTTTAGAATTGGGTATTTAGATATTAAATGTTCTGCAACTTATCACTAGGACATTGGATTGATTTATTAAACATTAAATATGTTTGGAAACAAAACCATAACTCTTGTAAGGATTTATTTTTGGGGAATGTAACATTTCTTGCTACATAGCACAATATACTACATAAACATTACATAATTAAGGCAAGAAGTAATAGGATATTGTATATGTGGCAAAGGGTACAAAAATAGTCTTGATGCCAACCCTCTCTCTTAATGTTCCTTTCCAGAGGCAACTAGTTTCTTCCAAGACCTTCCAAAGAGATTTTTTTAAATGGTACCAGGAATTAAACCTAGAGACACTTAACCACTGAGCCATATCCCCAGCCTTTTCTTTCTTTCTTTCCCTTCTTTGTCTCTTCCTTACTTCCTTCTTTCCTTCCTTCCTTTTTCTATAATCTATTTAGAGACAGTCATGTTAAATTGCTGAGCCTGGCTTTGAACTTGGAACCCTCCTGCTTCAGCTTCCCTAGCCCCTGGGATTGCAGGCATGTGGCCCTGTGCCCAGTAGATTCTATTCATTCTTAACATCTTATCTGGTTTCTCATTGTACTTCCCATACAGTAATCATCTTGAGACTTCAATACTATTTTAGATATTCCCTTTGTCCTAGTCCTATGTAGTATATATGCTTTCTATACCCCATGTCTTTCCTTTTCTCGTCTTTCTTTCCTAGTTTTGTTAACTACCATCTTCTGTAGCCTCCTGAGAAGAGAGGATATGTAGACTTCTAGTTTTCTTTCTGGCTTGGAAGGAGGTTAGAAGTCATTACTCCATCCTCACAGCATGTAAACATGCGGAACAAACTAAAAGAACGACTCTTGGTTCATTAAGGGAAGTGATGTCACAGGACAAACTCGTCCCTGAATTTAGAGAGAGGTGAATACAGAGAAAACTTGATGGAGTATGAAATGTAACTGGGAAGTAGTGTCAGGGTAGGAGAAACTAAACTGTAGTTGAAGCATTGCTGGAGACAGTGTGGACATGTCTGATAATTAACATTAGGGGGACCCAGTCATAAGTATACCTCTGTGCTCTTATTTTTATCCCCAGGAGCTTGATATATATTTCATATATTCTTGAACTATATTTGTTTTCCATTGACTTGTCTAGCACAATGCATGGCTGGCGGGGCATAGGATCCAGGATGTTTCCCACCTGAGACAGGATTCCCACCACTGCTCTTACAAGATTCTTTCAATATGCATTACATGAGCACTAGTAAAGCTTTCTAGGGATGTGCTTATTATCTTGGAATGCAGTGAGTGAGGGAAAAAGTCGAGATCATCACTACTTATCTTTGGGATTTAATCATGTGGTAAGGAGAGAACTGTTTACTATATAAACATCTCATTCACATACTACTAGATAATATGTGGATGCTGAAAGTACAAAGCAGAGTTATACCAAGTTCAATTACAACTTATTGAATGCAACTACTCTTGATAATATTGTATTAAAAATACCTAAGAAATATATCAAGCAATATACCAAAAGAAGATGTAAGTTGTGACTCTTCTGGTGACATAGGGACTCTATATTTGGTTTAATTTTCTTGTTCATTAGTTTTGCAACCCACTACATTTGGGATATTATCTTTGGCACAATAAGGTATGTTTCACCAATGGTGCTAAATACCATATTCATACTTGTTGTTTTCCTGCAGTCATTTTAACATGCTCACACACTCTAAAAATTCAAAGCTACCAAATATCTCAAATTTCTGTGTCTTTGCATGCACAGTATTCCCTTGCCTCCAATTTTATTCACTCACTATGATGGAGATCAGAGACCATTGCCTCTGATAGGCCTTCCTTGGTGCACTCATACAAAATTATTTTTTCCATTGAATGCTCTGTAGATGTTCTTCTTGTGCTGTGAATTACATTCTCTTACAAATTATTGCTTGCCTCCCTTTCTAGACTTGAGTTTCTTGAGTACACAATACATATGACATTAATTTTTATATGGCTGGTACTTAGTACAGAGCTTGGAGACGTGAGAATCACTCAGTATTTAATTAAGTTATATTGCATGGTTATTCTTTGTCTTAAAAAATTTTTTGACAGTCCTTGGAATTGAACCAAGGGCCTTGGACATACTAGGCAAGTACTATACAGTTAAACTACCTCTCTAGTCACTATTACTTGTTTGTTTTGATGGTTATGCTTAAAATGCTTAAAAATGTTATTTTACTGAATCTAGGAAAACTACATTTTTTTTTATTTTTTTTTTATTTTTTTTTATTATTTTATTTTTTTTCCCAAAAGTTGCATTTTAATACATGTTGGCAAACATAACAGAAAAAAACAAATTATCAGAAGCTGTACACACTATTCACTGAAAACATTTGTTGAGGCAAATAGAAAACTACATTTTTAATACAATGAAAGACTAAACTGTTTCCATGTTTAGAAACAAAATGTGAATCTTTTAAGGAGCATATGTTAATATTTTAAATATTAAGCCATTAAGTCCCACCATCTCTCTTATGGAATATCTAAACTCAAACTTAGGAACAAGCATGCTACTATGGTCACTTTAAAATAATTATTTTTAGAGTCTTATTCTATTGAGAAAAGTAATAGGTGAATGATTAGTGCTAATATTCATTAATATTGATAATAAATTATAAATGCTTGATTATGATTTCCAACCCATTTTAATATACTTGTTCAATTTCATTGAAATACCATTATATACTTGGGACTTAAGAGAGTTAAAATGAATAAGAGAACTGTAACCTTGATATAAGATAGGGGATTTGGATAAATGCTTATTAAATTAAGATTTCTGATACAGTAATTCCTGAGTCACATCTTCAGGCATTTTATAAGTGAGTTTGAAAAGGTAACCTGTGACAAATGAAATATTTATCTAACACCTGAAATTACTGAGGGAGCTCAAAACCGTTAAGGATAATTGCAGCATTTCTATTAACTTTGTTTTTGCTTTACTTTTTTTTCTGTGTGTGTGTAATAGCTATGAACCAAGAAAAATGACTTTTATAATCTTGAACCTTTACTTAGTTATAAATTATATCCCATTTGAGATCACAGTAATTTTTACAACAAAAATCAATTTTTTGAGCACAACTTTAAATGAGCTGAAGCCTAGCCTATTTTGTAGCCATTCTAACATGGAATAAGGTGGAAGGCAAAGCCTTTTCTCAGGTTAAGGTGGAGCTCTTCACAAATAATACAACATTAAATCTCAACCATGAATCAGGAAGGCCAAGAGCTTTTCACTCTTTTTGTGGAAAAAGTGCAGAATTGCCTCCATGTTTTACAATGTCACCTTTAAACAGATCAGTCATCTTCCAAAGTGCATTTTAATTCCAATTCCAGTTTGAAGAGTAACAATTGTATACATAACTTATTGACAACAGGTTACTTCATCCATCTATAAAACATCAAATGACATGAATAGAATTATGGCATTTGCAGGCAAATGGATGGAATTGGAGAACATTATGCTAAGTGAAGTAAGCCAATGCCAAAAAACCAAATGCTGAATGTTCTCTCTGATTAGTGGATGCTGATACGTAAGGGAGGTGGGAATGGGGAACATAAGAGAAATAGAGGAACACTGGATGTGGCATGGGGGAAGTAGGGGGCAGGAAAGGGGAATGGGCATAGTAAAGATGGTTGATTAAGATCGTCATCACTACCCTTGGTGCATGTATGAAAACACAATTGGTGTAACTTTATCTGGTTTGCAACCAGAGAAATGGAAAAACGGAGCTCTCTATATGTGCTATGACTTGAAATGCAATTAAATAAACTAATAAAAAAATAAAAAAAAATTATAGCAAAAGTCTGATTTGTATAGAAATAACAAATTGCTTTACTTTTAGGGGATAGAGAGGATAATTGTATAATATAATCAGTAACTAATTAAATGGTTTGTGAATTCTCTAGGCTTTTGTTTCAATTTTTGTGAAATAAAAGACTTAGTTTTATTTAAAATTATATTGCAGTTGGTTAACTTTAACTTCTTCTTTCCTGCCCCCCTCTCCCCCCGCCACTTACACACCAGTGTAGTGACCATGACTTGGAATTTGGAACGGAATGTTTACACTTGGCTCTAAAATACTGTCACATTAAAGCCAAACTTGTAGAAGGATCACCTGACCTCTGGAAGGTAGGAGATGTTTCTTGGCTCTAGTTCTTCTCTGCTTGTGTGTGCACATGTGTGTGTACTTAGATTTTAAAATGGGAACTTTGCAAAGCAGTAAGTCTCACTTGGTTTCCTGGGCCATTAAAGTGTGAGATATATGTGAATATGTATATGTATTTTTTTTTTTGGCTTGGCCTAATGAAAATTCACTCTTATAATTAAGACAAGTTTCATTTTAGTTCGTAAGTTTTGTTTTCTCCTTTTTTTTGTTGTTCTGTCTGTGTAGCCTCTTATTCTGTTTACTCAATTGAATTAAAGCAGCAACTGTGGTGCCACAATAGCAGCATTTCCTCCTAGGCCTGGATGGTGGCTCCAAGTAGATTGAAAGTACACCTGCCACAGTTTGGACCAGTAGGGCAGTGGCCAGACCCTCTTTTGGCCCTGTAGGAAGGATTGGATTCCTTGCTCTGGTGAGGCCCAACTATTCTAATGCCAAGTTTTGTTCTTTTGGAGGGGATGGAGTGATTGCTGGAAACAAGGTAGTAGCACTGTCACCCTACTCCTTCCTTTTGAGACAGGCACATTTTGCAGGGTGGCTTGCCATTGTTTCCTTATATGAATCCATAGTATGTTTCTTCATTGAGGTTACATGGGTCCATAGTGTATTTCCTCATTGATATTTGGAACAGGACATCCTATTAATTGGGTATTTTCTGAGTAAGAAGATGGCCCTTGCTCCATTCTGAGGTTGTCTCAGACAACCTCACCAAAAATATTGATGTGTTTGGATTGGTTACCTTGCAGAGAAAATGTGTAGAGTATTGTTCCTCCTTTAAGGACATCTAAATGTTATCTGCCCAGCAGGTGAGCACTTTTTCATTTTATATTTTGTATAGATAGCTTCTGTGGGCTTCTCTTGATATGCACTTCTGAGCACTTGTAAGGCTATTTAGGGATGTGTTTAATATCTTACCTCTGGAATTAATCAGGGAAAGAGTTATTACTAGTCATCTCTGAGATTTAACCGCATGTCAAAAACTGTTCAATGAGCATGCATCTCACTTATTATTTGCTTACTACTAATAGAGAACTAGCATAGTTCTATATGATTAGTATGCTTCTAAAATTTGGTGACATAAATAGTAATTATGTGGAACTTAGCAATTACCTATTAGGTGTTTTGTTAAAGATCTAGATCCACATTAGCAAAACTCTTTGACTACCTGGCTAGAGCTAGTTTGAAGACCATGGAGAAAAGAAGAAAAATAGCAACTCTGAGGCATTGCATTGTTACTAATATGTTCAATATCTCTGGCCTCACTTTTGACTTCTGAGTCAAAAGTGAGGTGTGATTATTTGCCTCTTGTGGGTATTCTCACCCTGCATCAAGCTTGTAAAGCACTCAAGTTTGTGGATAAAAGGAATGCTTGGCTCTGGCTCTTCTCTGCTTGTGTGTGTAGAGACGTTGCTCTTTGAATTTTTCACTCCATCTTCACAAGTCTGTTTCCCTCATTTTTTTGGTGAAGTGCTAATATTTCATTATTGTCTCCAGCAAGAGAATTATACCTCAGACAGCTTGACTCTCATGTCAATGCACTGTAACATGTGGTGGATCTTTCCACAGTGCCTTTGGTAGCACCACACAGTGACAGATGTCAGCACATCCTGTTCTGTGGGTTAAATGATCTCTCTCAAACAAGTATGTTCAAGTCCTAAGTCCTACCACCTGCGAATGTGACCCTATTTGGAAAGAAGCTCTTTGCAGACATAAGTTAAATAAGTTATAGTGCCCTCTGAAACAAATGCCAAGGGGTTGACATACTCTTTAAGGCCTCAAGTGAATCAGGATCATAGTATTACTTCCTGAACCAGAACAGAGGCAGAGAGCGTGACTCCTAAGGATGAGATTTGAATAATGATGTGCATCAAAGGGATGTTGGATTTGAAAAGGCCTGGAATTTGGTAGACTGGGTAAAAATGTCCTACTAATCACTGTGACAACTTTTAGATGCCACATTTCTTCTGAGTGAGAGGAAATTATGTGAGTACAAATATTCCAGGTATTTTAGTTTCACTGTTTTCTTTTTCTGCCTCCTGTCTTGTTTTTTTATCTTTGGTGGTATTTTATTAGTTGTTTAGCCTTTATTTAGTTCCTCTCAGTGGCAATGTATGATTTTCCTTTAAAAATTTAAATTTCCTTTGTGATATGATTTTTTTTTGTGAATAGAGAGTATTTGTTTAAACAACAGCAATCAAATATATATTTTGGAATCAGTATAAAATTAGCAAAGTGACGTCAAAGTTACTGCCATTTAAAAAGTGGGCCTGAAAAGTCTTAGTGATGCCAAACTGCTAAAATTAGTACTGGATGTAGGGCTAAGTACCTGGAACTCTGATGTAGAAAAAGACATGTTTGGATATAATTGAGAGGCACTTCACAACCATAGAACAGTAAAGCAAGAGAGGATACTGAAATACCAAGCAGTCTGCCAATATGTAGAATTTAGGGACTCCACAGTAGTGGAGAATGACCAGAGATTTTTGATGTCTGCATATAGGACTACTTTAACTACTATCTGACGTTGGAGGAGGATTATTTTAAATTTGATACATGTATTTTGGTAAAAAGTAATGCAAAAAATAGACATTCAGGGTCAATGCCAACCTTCCTGGTGTCTGATGAAAGTGGATTTTTAATTTTTAAAATTTGTGCTAATTAGTTATACATGATAGTAGAAAGCATTCTGACACATCATACATAAATGGAGTATAACATCTTATTCTTCTGGTTTTACATGATGTAGAATTACACAGGTCCTGTAATCATGTATGCACATAGGGTGGTAATGTCCAATTCATTCTACTACTATTCCTACCTCCATACCCCCATCCCCTCCCTTCAATCCCTTCTAATCTAAAATGTCTCAATTCTTCCCATCCTCTGGCCCTTATTGTGAATTAGCATCTGCCTATCAGTGAAAACATTTGGCCTTTGGCTGTTTGAGATTGGCTTATTTGGCTTTTTTCTCTAGTTCCATCCATTTACTGGCAAATGCCATAATTTCATTCTTCTTTAAGGCTGAGTGATATTCCATTGTGTATATATACCACAATTTCTTTATCTATTCATCTGTTGAAGGGCACCTAGGTGTGTTCCATAGCTTAGCTATTGTAAATTGAGCTGCTATAAACACTTTATGGCTGCATCACTGTAGTATGCTGATTTTAAATCCTTTGAATATAAACCTAGGAGTGGAATGATTGGGTCAAATGGTGGTTCTATTCCAAGTTTTCTAAGGAATCTCCATACTGCTTTCTATAGTGGTTGCACCAATTTGCAGTCCCACCAGCAATGAGTGTACTTTTTCTCCCACATCCTTGTCAACATTTATTGATGCTTGTATTGTTGATAATTACCATTCTGACTGGAGTGAGATGAAATCTGTGTAATTTTGATTTGAATTTCTCTAATTGCTAGAGATGTTGAACATTTTTTATATTTGTTGATCAATTGTATTTTTTCTTATGTGAAGTATCTGTTCAGTACCTTAGCCCATTTATTGATTGTAATTTTTTTTGTGTGTGTTTTTTGAGTTCATTAAATGTCCTGGAGATTAATGCCCTGAGGTGCACGTAGCTCTCTTCAAGTTATTGTTTCCTTTGCTGAGAGGAAACTTTTTAGTTTGATCTATCCCATTTATTGATACTTGATCTTACTTCTTGCACTTTAGGAATCTTGTTAAGGAAGTTGTTTCCTAAGCTGATATGGTGGTGATTTGTGCCAACTTTTTGTGTTAGGTACAGGGTGCCTAAGTCCCTGATCCATTTTGAGATGATTTTTCCAGTTTTCCCAGCACTATTTGTTCAACAGGCTATCTTTTCTCCAGTGTATGTTTTTGGTGCCTTTGTCTAGTATGAGATAACTGTATTTATGTGGGTATATCTCTGTGTCTTCTATTCTGCACCATTGGTCTAAATGTTTTTGTGTGAATACCATGCTGTTTTTGTTATTTATGGTGCCACAGTATAATTTAAGGTCTGGTATTGTGATGCCTCCTACTTTACTTTTCTTTCTAAGGATTGCTTTGGCTATTCTGGGCCTCTTATTTCTCCAAATTTTGTGATTGCTTTTTTTATTTTTAAGAATGAGAATGGGATTTTAATTGGAAGTGCATTAAATCTGTATAACACTTTTGGTAGTATGGCCATTTTGACAATGTTAATTCTGCCTATCCAAGAGCATGGGAGATCTTTCCATCTTCTAAGATCTTATTCAATTTCTTTCTTTAGTGTTCTGTAGTTTGCAATGTATAGGTCTTTAACCTCTGTTGTTATTGATTCCCAAGTATTTTATTTTTTTTTAAAGCTATTGTGAATGGGGTAGTTTTTCTAATTTCTTTCAGTTGATTCATCACTGTTATATAGGAACGTATTTGATTTATGGATGTTAATTTTATATCTTGCTATTTTGCTGAATTCATTTGAGTTCTTGAAGTTTTCTGGTGGAATTTTTTTGATCTGTAAATATACAATCATGTCATCAGCAAATAGTGATAGTTTGAGTTTTTATTTTCCTATTTGTATCCCTTTAATTTCTTTCATCTAATTGCTCTGGGTAGAGTTTTAAGGACTGTGTTGAGTAGGAGTGGTGAAAGAGGGCATCCCTGTCTTGTTCCAGCTCTTATAGGGAATGCTTCCAATTGTTCTTCATTTAGATTGATGTTGGACTTGAGCTTAGCTTAGATAGCTTTTGCAATGTTGAGGTATATTTCTACTATCCCTAGTTTTTCTAGTGTTTTGAGCATGAAAGGTTGTATTTTGTCAATGTTTTTTCTACATCTATTGAGATGATCTTATGATTTTTATCTTTGTCTACTGATGTGATGAATTACATTTATTGATTTTCGTATGTTGTACCAAACTTGCATCCTGGGATGAACCACACTTGATCATGCTACACTATATTTTTAATGTTTTTGTATGTGATTTGCTAGAATTTTATTGAGAATTTTTGCATCTACATTCATCAGGCATATTGGTCTGAAGTTTTCTTTACTTGATGTGTCTTTGGCTTGTGTATGAGGGTGATATGATACTAGCTTCATAGAATGAGTTTGGAAGGGTTCCCTCCTTTCTATTTCATGGGATAATTTGAGGAGTATTGGTATTCTTTGAAATTCTTGTAGAACTCGTCTGTGAATTTGTCTGGTCCTGGGCTTTTCTTGGTTGGTAGGCTTTTGGTGATGTCTTCTATTTTATTGCTTGAAATTGATCTGTTTAAATTGTCTATGTCTTCCCAATTCAGTTTGGGCAGATCATATTTCTCTACAAATTTGTCCGTGTCTTACAGATTTTCTATTTTATTGGATTATAAGTTTTCAAAATAGTTTCTAATATCTTCTGTATTTCAATTGTGTCTTTCATGAGATTTCCTTTTTCATCACAAATTTTAGTAATTTGAGTTTTCTGTCTCCTTTTTGTCAAGATGGCTAAGGGATATCAATTTTATTCATCTTTTTCAGAGGACTAGCTTTTTGTTTTGTAAATTTTTTTCAATTGTTTGTTTCAATTTTATTGATTTCAGCCCTGATTTTAATTATTCCTGTCTTCTACTTTTGTGTTGAGTTGTTCTTTTTCTAGGGATTTGAGATGTAATGTCAGATCATTTATTTGTTGCCTTTTTCTTCTTTCAATGCAATGAACTTTTTATAGTACTGCCTTCATAGTGTCCCAGAGATTTTCATAGGTTGTATCAGAGTTCTCATTTACCTTTAAGAATTTTTTTTTATCTCCTCCTTGTTGTCTTCTATCCATGCATCATTCAATGGTGTATTATTTAGAATCCAGGTATTTGAGTAGCTTGTGTTTTTTATTTTATCATTGATTTCTATTTTCATTCCATTATGGTTTGATAGAATGCAGGGTAGTGTCTCAATTTTTTAATATTTGCTAAGAGTTGCTTTGTGGCACAACAGTGTATGATTTCTTTTGTTCTATGATTTCTTTTGTTTGGAAGATCTGTGCAGTGGTGAGAGAGGTGTGTTAAAGTCACCCAGTGTTACTGTGTTGTGGTCTATTTGATTCTTGAAATTGAGAAGGATTTGTTTGATATATATAAATGCTCCATTGTTTGGGCCATAAATATTTGATTGTTATGTCTTGTTGATGTATGATTTCATTAAGCAGTATGAAATGTCTTTTTTTTATCTCTCTAACTTTGGATTGAAGTTCACTTATTTGATGTGATGATGGAAATCCCTGCTTATTTACATGGTCCATGTGAATGGTATGCTTTTCCTCATACTTTCACCTTCAGTCTGTGTATATCTTTTTCTTTTTCTTTTTTAAAATATTTTTTTAGTTTTAGATGGACACAATGTCTTTATTTTACTGCTTTGTATGTGGTGCTGAGGATCGAACCCAGGGCCCCATGCATGCAAGGCAAGCACTCTACCACTGAGCTACAATCCCAGCCCCCAAATATCTGTTTCTATGAGGTGATTCTCTTGAAGGCAGCATATGCTATTTGGGGGCCTTTTTTTTTTGGTACCAGGGATTGAACTCAGGGATACTCGACCACTGAGCCACATCCCCAGCCCTATTTTGTGTTTTATTGAGAGACAGGGTCTCACTGAGTTGCTTAGTGCCTCACTGTTGCTGCGACTGGCTTTGAACTCGCGATTCTCCTGTCTTAGCCTTCCAAAGTGCTGGGATCATAGGTGTGCACCACTGTGCCAGGCTATTTTTGGGCCTTTTTAAATCCAATCTGCCAGTCTATATCTTTTAATTGATGAGTTTAGGCCATTAACATTCAAGGTTATTATTGAAATATGGTTTGTGTTGGTTTTTTTACTGAAATTGTTTTCTCCTTTGATTGGTTTTTCCTTTTGTGTAGTTCCTCTCTTTGCTGATTTGCACTATTGCTTATGGAATAAACAATACGGAATATTTTGCCAAGAATGTTTTGTAGTGCAGGTTTTCTTATTGTAAATTTTTTCACTTTTGTTTATCATGCAAGTTTATTTCATCTTTAAATTTGAAGCTTAATTTTGCTGGATATAGGATTCTTGTTTGGCATCCATTTTCTTTGAGAGCTTGGTATACGTTTTTCCAGTATCTCCTAACTTTGAGTGTCTGGGTTGTGAAATCAGCACAGATCTGAACTGGTTTCACCCTATACGTAATTTATATTTTTCTCTTTTAGCCTTCAAAATTCTGTATGCTAGGCATTTTCATTTTAATGTGCCTTGATGTGCGTCTGTTGTAATTTTATACATTTGGTATCCTGTAAGCCTCTTGTATTTGACTTTCCATTTAATTCTTTAGATTTGGGGAATTTCCTGACATTATTTTATTGAAAAGATTATGCATTCCTTTGCTTTGTATCTCTCTACCTTCATCTATCTCAATAAATCTTAAATTTGATCTTTTTTTGTTATCTCATAGTTCTTGAAAGTGCTGTTCATGGTTTAACATCTCTCTATGGTCTACTCTATTTTTAGGATTATATATTTTGTCTTAACTGTCTGAGGTTCTGTCTTCCAGGTGGTCTAGTCTTTTGGTGATGCTTTCTATTGAATTTTTAATTTGGTTTTTTGTTTCCTTCATTTTGAGGATTTCTGCCTGTTGTTTTTTTTTTTTTTTCGAGAATCTCTGCATTTCTATTGAAGTGATCTTTCATTTCTTGTATTTTGTCTTTGATTTCTTTCCTAATACCAACCTTTACTTTGCAGATCTGTTCAACTATGTGTGTTCTAAACTCCTCTGACATTTCTTCCACTGTGTTGTTGATGGATTCTGTTACTGGATTATCTTGGTTTGCTTGGGGTGATTTTTTTTCCTTTGTTCTTTCATGTTGTTTGTGTGTCTACCCATTTTACAGTATGGATCTGAGGCAGTAGAGTTTCTACCTTGTGCACTTATAGTGTCCCTGAAGGTTTCTAGTACCTCACTATTAAGAGGAGAATGGAATAACAACCAATCCAAGCAATATAGAACATTAAACCAAATAGTTGCTTCTATGAGGTCTGCAATGTTAATTATCATAATAAATAGAAATTACATGATCAGTTATTGCCTATAATTAAAACAGCAATTTTTCAAATGGGTTTATAGTTTCAAGTGGCGGACAGGGAGAGAATAGAAGTGATATAGGATGTGATGATTATGAGGGAGGATGAGAGAACACAGAAGTAAAAGATTCAAAGAAGAGTGAAACAAAACACTAGAGGTTGGCTGTTAGCAGAAGAAAAGAGAATCGAGGGAAACACTAGGAGAATAAAACATATAAAGTAAAAATTTAAAAAAAATAAAAATGAATAATGAATAATACAAATAATGAATAATACAAATTAAAAAATACTAATCAAACATCTTACTTCACAAAAAATTAATGCATGTAAAATAACTGTCTTCAAAAATGTTTGAAATGAAAAAAAAATGAAACTATTAATATCCATGTACCATCAAGGTCACAATTAAACAGAGAAAAAGAGTAAAAAAAAAGTAAAAAATCTTCATGGATATTTAAAGAATATTTTCTGTTGCAGTTGAAAACATTTTCAGCTTTCCTTCTCATCAATGTTAAGTGGGATTGTCTGGAATGTGATGCTTGCTCCATCCTCAGGGTGAGGTTGCTACAGTGGTAGAGGTAATCCCATTGGTGGAATTCCTGGAGGCAGCATTTAGGCTTAGGGAGGCTATAGGCTCTTTGCTGAATGTCAGTTAGTTGGTCTGGAGATTTTAAATCAGTATACCTCCAGTGCCACGTAGCTGCTGGTCCACACTGGAAGACTGTACCCAATGGATCTCGCATGTGTTCTACTCGTGTGGTAGGGGAGCCAATTCTTAGTCCACTATGTCACCTGCAGATCTCATGTTACTGGTCTTGGCTTTAGTCTCCAAACAATATCTCCTGCCCCCATCCTTCTGAGTTCCTGGCCAGATATATCTGTCCCAGCAGGTCCTTCAAGCAGTGATATTGGAGTGGGAGGGGTACTGCTGGGTTTCTGTGACCACTTGTCCCCCGTGTAAACCTCCCTTCACATTTGATTTTCTCCTGATCACTTATGTTGTGCAATGTGTGTTTACTGGGCCTATATTTCAGGCCAAACTTGGGCTTGCCAGGAATTGGCTCTATCAGGTGATGGCCCCGTGTTGCAGCTGCAGAATTGTTCCTTCCTATGACTACGTTTTTCCCTGCACATGCATATTCTGCAGTGTGTCTTTTAGGTTTCTTAAGCAATATCCTTGGTCTCAAAATGCTCTGTATGCTGATACCCCTCAGGCCTCCCCAAAATGAGGTTCCTCTAATTCCTTTATACCTCTACTATGCTCCCAGAAGGACATTTCTGGTTGGAGCTTCTGTCCTGACTGGCAGTGGCTGTGCTTCTGAGGATTTTTTCTTTATTTTATTATATCTAACATCCTGTGTCTCTTTCTGCTTTGAATGTCCAGTTTTAATTTCCACTAAATTTTTCTCTGCCTTTTTTTTGTTCAGCCATCTTGCATAGAACCTGCCTGTCTGCTTTGTAGGTTTCAAACCATGGAGTAGCCAGGAACGCAGACCTCCTCTATTCTACCATCTTTAGCTGACCTCTGCCACCTGTAGCTGACAAGATTTTTAATTTTTTCCCCCTTTATCACCACCAGGATAGAGAACTGTCTTCCCAAATGATCAGCTTTCCACCCACCTCACAAGAATGATGAGCTACAGGAAGTTCAGCATTGGTTCCCTGAAATGGGGATTGGCTGGCCCTTGTGCTTTTCCTAAGTTGTGCCATGGCAAGGCCTCAGTAAACATTTTTATTTTGGGAAGATTTCATGTTGCCTACATAAGAACTTAAATTTATAGTTGTACCACATTTTTTGGTCTAATATACTTTTAGATACTTTGCTGGGTTACTTAATACACTGTTCGGTCTTAATAGATTTCTTATTTCTAAATGTCAGAACCATCTTCAAGGCATGAGATTTATAATAAGTTATTGAAGAAATTTAACAACTGTGTTCCATTGTCTGAAAATGCTTCTTTAGAAGGAGTTTGAAGTGTTTGTGTCATCACAGTATTATTGAAATGAATGACTTGAGAACTCTTTTTGATGAGGACTACATTTTTTTTTAATGATCCAAGTATTCTGGCATCATTGTATAACAACAAAAGAAACAAAACAGTCTTGTTCATTTTTTGCCCTCAACAGTACAATGTGGTGATGTTTCCTTTTTAGAAGTTTTTTATACAGTTATCTAGTCTAGACAAAAGAATATTTTCTAGATGTACATAATTGAAATGGAAACCAAGTTCCAAAAATATGTTTAATAAGTATTCTTTATCTTTAAAATAAGTTTTGTAGCTTTTTCGTAGTATTGTGGTTACACATTCATTATCCTGAGAAGTACAATATCAGAACATTCAGCACATTCTTAATCAGGGAAGATCCTAACCAATGGGATGTGACTCTATTTTGAAATATCTGTTTTACTGTTTTGTGTCTTAACTCAGAAGGAGCAACAAAATTTAAGTTTAAAAGGTACAGTGGGAATGTGCCTTGATGTAGCTAAGAGAATTCTGTCGAATGAAAAGACAATTATGCCTGTAGTTGTAAGCTTCAAGTTTTTCCTTCATTGAATTTGTTTTTCAATTAAACTCATTACTAAGATTAATTTTTGCACAGATGCACAAACAAAACAGACAAAAAATTGAGGTGAACTAGGTGAATGGCAGATGTTAGGCTGCAGTCTCACCTGCACAGAACTCTGTTATTGCCCTTGATGTGGTACCAGAGGCTCCAGGGAGCACAGTTTGAAAACAAGTCAATGAAAGGATTGACTTCTAGCCCATCACTACAGGAATTTTTTAAAAAAATAATTTCCATAATAGGGTATTGTGCAAGGTCAAAAGAAAAGTATAACTCATACTGACAGAAGAAAATCAACTTGAAAACTGATTGTTAGGGTGTCTTTTTTTTCTAATTAAAACTAAAAGGACAACCCATAGTACTGTAAAAGTTAGAAAAATGAATAACTCATGAATTCAGAGTTACCACATTTTCCAGAATACTCCCTTTGAAGTATATTTGCAGTTTGATTTAGGGAAAAAAAGGCTGTTTTTAAAAAGATACTTTTAAAGTTTCTTAAGTACTTTCTGTAGTTTATTTTCATTAAATCTATTTATTTTGAGAGGTGCAGCTGAGGTATTCAAGGCTTTATGAAGAAGATGCTAATCCAAATTGAAAAGCCTTAATCTTTCTTTAATAGATATCTCTAGCCCATAGGATGAAGTAACAAAAATAAATTTAGAAGCCTTTGTTTTTATACAGTTAATTAATATTAGATGAGTGTAAACCTTTAGGTAATAAAAACATTTATTTGTAAGACTGGTTTCTATGCAAAGATTTTCATGGCAGAATTCTAGAAGTTATTTTAGTTTTTGGGAATAACTTTTGTGTAAGTTTAAAAATGCATTACAAATATTTTTAAAAAGTTACTTTTATAATAATATAAAACGTTTTACCCTTAAAGCAGGGAGGAATAGAAAATGAATTATAGTAATTCCATATCTTCCCCTTAACTGTCCTGAGTTTATCATATAGATTAATGGAGAAAAGTATTTTCTTTTTTAAGTTGGAAAAATTAATTAGGTCTGATTTCAGATGTGTAGTTAACTTTGAAATTTTGAGAGAAAGTTTAGAACTAGTTTTATTCAATTTCAGAATAAACAGTTCTTGACTAAAATGTAGTTGCTACAGGTTAAAGATTTTTCTCACTCTTCATTGCTGTATTCCCAGAACTTAGAACAGGGCCTAGAACATAATAGCTTGATAAATACTTGTTGAATGAATGAATCTGATCAGTAATTTGATAAAGTCTATGGTGTGAACCTATTGATGTATTCTCTATTGTTTGTTTTCCAGATAACAGGATTGTATTGGGGATCAGAAACTAAAATACTGAGAGTCAGTAATTTGGTCGGCATGTGCTTGTGTTAGAGATAAGATCATGATACTACATTTGATTTTCATACATTAGTTGACTGCTTGAACAACTTACCATTGGTCTTACTAGTACAAAGTTTTAACACTACTATTTAATAATTAAATTTTATACTGGAAGGCAGGAATTCTCCATATAACAAAAGTCACCAAACCTCATTCTTAGTTGAAGTTCTCAAGGCTCAACTCATATTAAAAGAGACTTCATTCTTTATTTAGTATGTCTTTACATACTATGATTCATCTTGTCATATTTTTATTAAAATGTGGCTCCTA
>CM053407.1:67343134-67374362 GCA_028644305.1 Xerus rutilus | reverse complement strand
TAGGAGCCACATTTTAATAAAAATATGACAAGATGAATCATAGTATGTAAAGACATACTAAATAAAGAATGAAGTCTCTTTTAATATGAGTTGAGCCTTGAGAACTTCAACTAAGAATGAGGTTTGGTGACTTTTGTTATATGGAGAATTCCTGCCTTCCAGTATAAAATTTTATTATTAAATAGTAGTGTTAAAACTTTGTATACTACATTTTCTTTGATTAAAAGATTTCAGTTATATTAATAAGAGTTTATAAATGATACATAATACTGAATTTATTCAAAGATTAAAAATAAAATACCATTTGTAGAAATAGAATATGATTTAATATGGATTTGCTAAGGCTATTTTCTAGTTTAGAAATTGTCAGTGTTATGTTTATAGTTTCTCTCAAATCAAGAATTTCCTCAGGGGCATTATTTTATTGCTTTCACATTCCTTCCTGCTCTGTTAAGTCTAATGAAGTTTATCTGTCCTTTAGGTGACCTACAAACGAGATCTGTATGCAGCTGAATCGATTATTAAGGGTATGTTTGGCCTTGTGACTGTCAGTTCCTGTGTTTCAAAAAATGTAAGCCAGTTCAGAATTTCTCATGACAGTTTAAATCCCAGCCATCAAAGAGGGGTAGATGCCTGTAGGCCACTGAGGTCTCCGATTTGTTTTTGAAAATAATTACATTTTATTGTGTTTCCTGCTTGTGAAATGTCGCCTTAGTTTAAATTTTTACAAAAGAAAGACTTTATTAATTTAAGTATGGGGTATTGATACTATTAGGAAGGAAACAGTGAAAGTGATATTTTAATAAAATTTATAATGGTATTCTCATGTTTACTAGTAAGATAACTGCCTCTACCGCTTAACACTGTCATATCAGTGAATTAGATATCATCTTCCACATGAGAAAAATATTTTCCACAAATTTGAAGAGCTTGGACTGGGTGATTTTTTAAAATTCCATTTTTTGTTCTCAGAATGAATGCAGTTTACTTTTGTAATTTTAGATATTACATGTGATTACCCCGTTTTATTTTTCCATTGCTGTGACTCTAAATTCCATCTACAAGATAGTCTATTTAATACTGACTACATGTGAAGCTAGTTCTAAATTTAAACTTATAGTGAAGTAGGAAAAAATGTAGTGAATCTGAATATTGAATGCATCAATTTAAAGTTTTAGGAAAACCTCTTTAACACTCATTTGGTTTATTTGAAGCCAATTGACTTGGTTTCACAATTGTGCTTAACATTGTGCTAGGAATGTAATCAAGATTCAGAAGGGACATTCTTTCTGGATTTCTGCAGGCTTTATCATTTAAATCAGATTTCTCAATCTAAGTGCCATACTGACATTTGAGACCAGATCTTTGTATAGTTTGGGTCTCTTCTGTGCATCCTTCATTGTTCAGTCCTATGACTGGCCTCCACTTTCTAGATGCCTGAAGCACCCTTCCTTTCTCATCTACTGCTGTATGTATTCAAGATATCTCCTGCCAGTGCCAGATGTCTTGGATGTCATACAGTTTCCCCTAGTTGAGAACCACTGTTCTAAATATAGTTTTAGCAAGATCAGAGGTGTCCCACCTCCATCTTGAAATAAATGTGGTGCTTTACAATAAGTAAGTTGATTTTTATCAAAATTGTAGATAGAACAATTTGCTCAAATTTTGATTGAAATGTGAATTTCTAAATGTAAATTTATTGGTAGAAAAAAGTACTGAATATTAATTTTGAATTCATCAGTTTGCAGTTTTGGGAAATCCTATTTAATAATTAATTGGCTTCATATGCAGAAAACTGAATTCTCTTCTCTGACCATGACACTGTATTTGCAGTTTACCCTCAAGTTCTTGTCTTTCAAGCATATTTCATTTCAAACCATTAGTGTATTGTAATTTGTATATCTGTGTGTAAACATATCATCTATGACCATAAATCAAAGTGTTGACATATTTATATATCAGCCTGGAATGTGTGACTAGTACTCTGGGATATGCTGGCTAAATCATGATGTGGTTGGTTATACTCTCAATGTAAATGTAAATCTCACTTTGTTGGTGGTGCAAAGTTGTATCTCTGTTACTGAGGTAAAATGAAAATCGTCTCTTTTTTGAACAGTTACTAGTGTTTCAATGGAGAATCCTACAAATCTCAATACATTGTGTACAGATAAATATTATCAGAGCAAACCTCTTACAATGTAAAAACCTACTTTTTTCATTTTAATTCTAATTAGTTATACATGACACTACAATACATTTTGACATATCATACATAAATGGAGTATAACTTCCCATTCTGGTTGTATATGATGTAGAATTACACTGGTGATGTTATCATATGTACACATAGGAAAATGTCCGATTCATTCTATTGTCCTTCTCACTCCATTTTAAACATAATTGCAGAGGCTGTGAGTTTGGAAATTGTTACCACAGAGAAATAGTTTTTCTTATTTAAATAACAGGTTCTTGTATACTATTATTTTAAAACTATTAAAGAAGTGTTCTGAGAGGGCCCAGATCCTCCCTCAAGAAACTCCACGGGTGTCCAGCCAATAGGAGACCAGGGACTGTTAGCCGCTAGCCATTGGGGAGCCCAAATTCAGGGTAAGAGTCACTCCAGAGACCCCAGTGGAGGCAGTCCCACCCAAGGGCAGCCTGGGCCCACCTCAGTTCAGCTCCAGAGATCCTGTGGACTGGCAGGAGCCGCAGAGGGCCCTGATCCACCCTCAGGAACCTCCACAGTTGTCCAGCCAAAGGGAGACCAGGGACTGCTACCTCTAGCCACCGGGAAGCTCAAATTCAGGGCAAGAGTCACTCCAGAGACACCAGCACGAGGCAGCCCCGCCCAAGGGTGGCCTGGGTCTGCCCCAGCTCCACTCCAGAGTTCCTGGGGTCCGGCAGGAGCTATAGAGGGCCCAGATCCGCCCTCAGGAAACTCCACAGGTATCTAGCCAACGGGAGACCAGGGACTGCTAGCCACTAGCCACTGGGGAGCCCAAACTCAGGGTAAGAGTCCCCGCAGAGACCCTAGCGCAAGGCATCCTCGCCCAAGGGCAGCCTGGGCCCACCCCAGTTCCGCTCCAGAGTTCCTGTGGACCGGTAGGAGCCGCAGAGGGCCCTAATCCACCCTCAGGAACCTCCATGATTGTCCATCCAAAGGGAGACCAGGGACTGCTACCTCTAGCCACTGGGGAGCCCAAATTCAGGGCAAGAGTCGCTCCAGAGACACCAGCGCAAGGCAGCCCCACCCAAGGGTGGCCTGGGTCTAACTCAGTTCCACTCCAGAGTTCCTGGGGTCCGGCAGGAGCTACAGAGGGCCCAGATCCACCCTCAGGAAACTCCACGAGTGTCCAACTAAGGGTTGACCAGAGACTGATAGCTACCAGCCACAGAGGAAGGCACACTCAGGGTAAGAGTGGCCTGCAGAGATCTCAGTATGAAGAGGCCCCTTTTTGGATGTCAGCATTGCTGGTAATGTGGGCTGAACCTACTTTAGATTGATTCAGTGAAGGTGGGAAGAATCATATTTTTGTTTCTTTTGTAGCCTCTAAGTTGGGTTGAATTTTGTGGTACATTAACAGGTATAGCTATATTTTCTTGTTAGTATAAAAGTTCTAAGTTATGGGGATATGTGGCCTTTGCCTCACTGCAACATTCCACTTGGTTCCAAAAGATCACATTGGGATCCTGTATATGTATCCCCACCTATACAGTATATGTATCCCTACAGTATATGTATCCCTACGTCACATACCTTTCTAAAAATTTTCAGATGTAGAAATGGTGTAATGCTGTCAAGACTTAAAAACCAGGACATAAACTCATGCCAGATGCCTTATGTATGTTATCTCTTTTATTTTGTAAAATAATGCTATAAGGTAGATATTGTTCCTATTACATATGTAGGAAAATTGAGACAGAAAATTTCCTCTGGTTCACAAATTGGTAAGAATAAGATTCACAATTTAAGTTCAGGCCTCTCTTGTCCTTTACTCTGACTCTATTCTGGGACATGACCACTTTGTACTTCTGAATTATGCCGCCACTCTGGCTAACCACTGGAGTTGATAACAGACTCAGTTTCTCAGTGGTTTCTGCTCTTCATTCTGCTGGGCTGTGATTTGTTTGGGTTAGGAACTGTAAGTTCAACTGGCCTGATGAAGAATGATTGTAAAGTTTAGACTCAGAAGCTCCTTCCTGCCAGACATGATGGCACATGCCTGTGATCCTAGCACTTTGGGAGGCTGAGACAGGAGAATTGCGAGTTCAAAGCCAGCCTCAGCAATGGCGAGGTGCTAAGCAACTCAGACCCTGTCTCTAAATAAAACACACAATAGGGCTAGGGATGTGGCTCAGTGGTCAAGTACCCCTGAGTTCAGTCCCTGGTACTCCCCCCCTCCCACAAAAAGCAGTTCCCTCCCAGTGCTTTGCTAAGCATGCTGTTTAGTCTTAGAGAGTTAGAGAGGTTCCAAGATGGTGGCCTAGACGGACGCGGTCCTTGTCTCTCTAGAACCGGAGTTTGAAGTAGTGGAAACACCATCTCTTGGCCAGTTTCTGGACAACATCCTACAGCTGCCTCCACAGGAATTTCACTCACATGGGTGCAGGGCCACTAGGCACCAGCAATTGCAAAGGGCAACAGCCACAAGCAGCACGACTCCAGCCGCAAGCGGAGGACTCCCACTGCAAGTGGAGTCGGAGCCCCAGGCCAGGGCTCCAGTTTGGGATTTGCCCCGGGTGGGGCTTGCTTCTACATGGGATCCCTGGCTCCAGCGCCTGCCCAACCACGCAAGACCCCTAGCAGTTGTTTCCGTGGACCCCCGGCTCCAGCGCACGGGACCCCCGGCTGCTGTTCTTGTGTGGATCTCCATCTATCAGGGCAGAACTTTCTATGCCACGGGGACTCCGGACAGGAACTGGAGACAAACTTTCACTTCAATAAACTTTTACTTCAACACAGCACACCTTAAAACTGGATCTCCACTGCATACAAGACCACTGAGCGGTCCAGCCCTTCACCCTGTTAATGAAGAAGGTGGCCTCTTTGTGAGACTCCACCTGTGACAGTCTTCACCTGAGTGGGGAGATACCAGTAAGCAACAGACAACTCCACCTACTGGAAGTGAAAGGAAGCAATCCTGTTTATTTACACTGAGATTTTGTATTTTTTTATTTTCCTAATATTTCTTTTTTTTTCTTTTCTTTTCTTTTTCTCTCACTCTTTTCCCGCTTTCTCATCCCCAACATCTGTGAAACCAAGTATTTTTTATGCAGTAGGATACGGTAGACTGGGATATCTGATTAGTATACTAGAGTTATATTATACAGTCTCATAACTTCCGCCTGTACATGTTTTATTTTTCTTAATTTTAATGTCTCCTCATTAGCTGTACTCTTTTTTTCTTCCTTCTTACTGGTCTTTCCCAACTCTCTCTCTCCTTTCTACTAGCCAACTTCTTTTGGATTCATTTTTTCATGCTTTCTAGGATCTAATAACTATATCTTCACTTCTTACTGCCCTGATATCCTATCCTACACTCTACTCTCAATTCTATCTAGCCCACCAGCAGAAACTGTAGACCCTTGATCAAACCTATTGTTTATATAATAGATGTTAATTGAACTCATAATTTCTGTATATTGTGACTAAATTGTAAATATATTTAGGAGCTATTAGGAGCTACTTGGATTGAAACTATATATTGTTTTTATTGAGATCTCTCAATATTGGTCTCCCTCTTAAAGGAGAGGTATTGAAACCCTGCAGGACTATAACCCTATAGGATAAAAAACTGTAACACCTTGGATCTGCAGAACTAGAAGGAAAGATACACAAACATCATGAAAAAACAAGGGAAGAAAGTGCCTCAAACAAACCAAGATACCACATTATTAGAATCCATGGTCAGCACAGCAGAAGAAATGACAGAACAGGAATTCTGGATGTACATAATTAAAATGTTCTGTGACTTAAAGAATAATATAAGAGAGCAAGCTCAGTCAGTAGATCATTTTGAAAAAGAGATACATAGGCAAATACAAGAAGTAAAAAATCACTTCAGTAAGGAGGTAGAGATTCTAAAGAAGAACCAAACAAATCCTCAAAATGAAAGAACAATAAACCAAATTAAAAACTCAATAGAAAGCATCACCAACAGATTAGGACATTTGGAAGACAGAACCGCAGATAATGAAGACAAAATATTTAACCTTGAAAATAGAGTGGACCACACAGTAAAGACAGTAAGAAACCATGAAGAGAACATCCAAGAATTATGGGATTACATTAAAAGACAAAATTTAAGAATTATTGGGATAGAGGAAGGCATAAAATTTCAAACCAAATGATTGAGCAATCTATTCAATGAAATAATATCAGAAAATTTTCTAAACATGAAGAATGAATTGGATAATCAAATACAAGAGGCTTACAGGACACCAAATATACAAAATAACAACAGATCTACACCAAGGCACATCATAATGAAAATGCCTAGCATTCAGAATAAAGAGAGAATCTTAAAAGACACAAGAGAAAGGAATCAGATTACATATAGGGGGAAACCAATTAGGATCTCTGCAGACTTCTCAACCCAGACCATAAAAGCTAGAAGAGCTTGGAACAATATATACCAAGCTCTAAAAGATAGTGGATGCCAACCAAGAATCTTATATCCAGCAAAATTAAGTTTTAGATTTAATGATGAAATAAAATCTTCCATGATAAACAAAAATTAAAAGAATTCACAGCAAGAAAGGCTGCACTACAGAACATTCTCTGCAAAATATTCCATGAGGAGGAAATGAAAAACAATGAAAACCTGCAGAGGGAGGAGCTACACTAAAGGAAAGGCCAATCAAAGGAGAAACCCAGTCAAGTTAAAAACTAAGAATAAACCAAAATATCCAGGAATACAAGCCATGTCTCAATAATAACACTGAATGTCAATGGCCTAAACTCAGCAATTAAAAGACATAGACTGGCAGATTGGATTAAAACAAAGACCCAACAATATGCTGCCTCCAAGAGACTCATCTCATAGAAAGAGACACTTAGAGATTGAAGGTGAAAGGATGGAAAAAAATCTATCACTCACATGGACTGTGTAAACAAGCAGAGGTTTCCATCCTCATATCAGATAAAGTAGACTTCAAACCAAAGTTAGTGAAAAGGGATAAAGAAGGTCATTTCATACTGCTTAAGGGAATCACATCAACAAGATATAACAATCTTAAATATCTATGCCCCAAACAATGGGGCAGCCATGTATGTCAAACAAACCTTTCTCAACTTCAAGAATCAAATAGAGCAAAACACAATAGCACTGGGTGACTTTTTAACACTCTCTCTCACCACTGGATAGATCTTTCAGACAAAAACTAAACAAAGAATCTACAAGACTTAATAGAACAATCAATGGTCTAGACCTAACAAACATATACAGAATATTACAGCCTTCAACAAGCAAATACACTTTCTTGTCAGCAGCACATGGATCCTTCCCCAAAATAGATCATATGCTATGCCACAAAGAAAGTCTTAGTAACATTGCTGGTGGGACTGCAAACTGGTGCAATCAATCTGGAAAGCAGTATGGAGATTCCTTAAAAAACTTGGAATGGAACCACCATTTGACCCAGCTATCCCACTCCTCGGCCTATACCCTAAAGACTTAAAAACAACATTTTAGAGTGACGCAGCCACTTCAATGTTTGTAGCAGCACAATTCACAATTGCTAAACTGTGGAAGCAACACAGATGTCCTTCAATAGATGAATGGATAAAGAAACTGTGGTACATATACACAGTGGAATATTATTCAGCAATAAAAGAGAATAAAATTATGGCATTTGCAGGTAAATGGATGGAAATGGAGAATATGATGCTAAGTGAAGTAAGCCAATCCCAAAAAGCCAAAGGCTGGATGTTCTCTCTGATTAGTGGATGCTGATACATAAGGGGACTGGGGAACATAGGAGAAATGGAGGAACTTTGGATGGGGCAGGGAAGAGGTGGGCGGAGGGAAGGGGAAATGGGTGTAGGAAAGATGGTTGAATGAAGTGGTCATCACTACCCTAGGTGCATGTACGAAGACACAAATGGTGTGACTCTATCTGGTTTACAACCAGAGAGATGGAAAAATTGAGCTGTATATATGAACTATGAATTGAAATGCATTTAGATAAATTAATTAATAAAAAAAATTTGTTGCTGGCATGATGGGTGTGTGGGAAATAGATCATAGTGAAACAAGAGATTTTTAGACAAGCCCATGAAAGAATAATAAAAATTCAATATCACAGTAATAGTTTTAAAATGACCAGTTGAGTACTATTTGTTTTGATAAATTTGATAGCCTAATATTCATTATATAGACACAAATTTTTCCTCTTTTAGGACTTTTTTTTCATACTGTGATATGAATGTTAGTATTCTATAATTAGTCACCCCTGAGTTGCTTTTTCCCTTGAAGCCTAATTATTGATGGTCAACAAATATGCTGATAAAATTATGTATTCTGGTCAGTCTTAATTTACATTCAAGTCAGTGTCTTTGTAGCATGGAAATTTAGATGGTGGGAAAAATATAATCTCATTGATATTTGAAGTTAGGTTTGCTAACTTCAGGCTAGCTTTTGACAGAAATCTCTCAATTTTAAGTAAATTATGAGTCTCCAAATCTTATTTTTTGAATTGTTATTTTTTGTACAAGGATTTGAATCCAGGGGGGCTTAACCACTGATCCATATCCTCATCCCTTATTTTATATATTTTTAAAAAAATTTTGATACAGGGTCTTATCAAGTTGCTTAGAACCTTGCTAAATTGCTGAAGCTGGCTTTGAACTTGTGATTTTCCTGCCTCAGCCTACTGAGCTGGTGATATAGGCATGCACTACCATACCTGGCCAAATCTTATTTTTGAATATTTTATATTGTTGATTTTTAAGTTTATTTTAGCATTAATATTTACTTGAATTTCCATTTATGATGAACTATTATTAATAAGAAACTTTATAGAAAGTGGTACTTTTGCGTTTGTCTTTTGTAGGGCCTGGGTTAAAATACTTAATCACAATTTGTTAAAATACAGTTAATCACAATTTGTTATAACTATGTAAAACAAAGTAGTTTCAACATTTCTTTTTACTCAGAGTTGGATTTGGTTATTGTTCTTTAATGTTTAACTCTTTCAAGCTTCCACGGAGTGAAAATGAAAACAAACTTTTCCAGAGTACTGTGATTAATTGGTGCTAGAAGACACAGAGCTGACTGATAAGCTTGTAAACATCTATTTAACAAAGAAGTATTGTACTTTTGTCCTACAAACTGGTTGAGCCCACCCAAGCCTGTTCTGCATGCTCAGACGAACCCAAACTATATTAAAGTGGTAACAGATGCCAGTGGTAACATACTTTATCTAGATTTACATAAGCCATACAAACAGTCCCAACCCACACTTGATTTAATATGCTGACCATATCCTGGCAAAAGAGTGAATATTCTAAAATTTTCTAAGAAGAAAAGCCCCTATGGAATTTCTAAATAAAAGATTGTATTTATTTTCTACCACTATCCTTCAGCAACCCTCTAATATATTCAATTTTGTGGCTGAAGAGTGTTGTAACAAACAATTTCATTCTATTTGTTCCTGATTATAATTGTATGAACCCAAGTAAATTCATGCTATAAAAATTGCCTATGGTGCCTCTTTATATTTTATATAGTAGTTTTTATAAAAATGGAAAAATAGAAATTAAAATTGAAAATCATTTCAGTCTTAACTGACTTTAGTTAAAATTAGTTATTAATGTTCATGTAAGAATTCCTGTCTTTTCCTAGTCATTATGTGATGTTTTACATTTGTTAAACATTTGTTTTATTTTGAAGGAAATTAATTGAATGATTTCTTTGACATAGAACATCTTTTTCTGGCTCAGAAATTTACATTTTATTTGGAAAATACAGTGGTACAGGTGGATTTCTTCCAGTAAGTTTTTAGGAGCAGTAAAGCTTTATATCTTTATACCTGCTTTTTAACCCACAATTTGCTTTCCTACCAGAATAAGTTTTTAAAGAAAAACGATTGAATCTTTTGTGCTTAGACCTTAAAAATAGATGAATGTACTTTTACACTAACTGAAAGAAATGAAATAAGATCATGTGAATAAACTTGGTTCAGTATTACTGAAATTTAATAAGATACTGTGTTGAGTATGTATGAAAAACCTAGTACTTCCTTTTTTAGTTATTCTTTAACAACTTTTACTTATAATTGTGATTTGTTTTAAGTGCAAAATATTTTGAAACTTGAATCAAGTTGAAAAAATGAACAACTTAAATCAAGTTTTCTACATGTGTAACTGGACAATGTTCTGCATCTGGTATGTACTCATCAGATCTTTTTTTTAATTAAACACACAGCCATGGTGCCTTTTATGTTATTAAGCATGTTTTTCTTTTTTGAACAATGTAAAGTGACAGCTAAGATTTATCTAGAAACTTCAAGGTTTTTTTTTTTTTTTTTTTTTTTTGATATTGGGGATTGAACTCAGGGGCACTCGACCACTGAGCCACATCCCCAGCCCTATTTTGTGTTTTATGTAGAGACAGGGTCTCACTGAGTTGCTTAGAGCCTCGCCGTTGCTGAGGCCGGCTTTGAACTCGCGATTCTCCTGTTTCAGCCTCCCTAAGTGCTGGGATTACAGGCTTGAGCCACCGCGCCCAGCTTGAAACTTCAAGTTTTGATGTTTTTTGGCTTTTGACTGATACTTAATTTTCAAATTTTCCCATTAATACCCAAACTACTTTGTACATAATGGTTTTTGTTCCTCACTTTCTTGAAAATAGTACTGTGATTGTGTCTTACGTGAGTGTATAAGAACATTGTGTCAAGTTTTAATTAGTAAGAACAGGAGGGCTGTGAAATGATTTAAAAGGAGTTATATTTCCTTGGAATTTTATTGTAAAAAATGATGTAAATTGGAAGTTAAATACTTGGGGCAAGATTAGAAAAAGTAGAGTTCACTTGTTTGATTAATCTTAAGATTTTCTTAATTTGTCATCAGTGAAATGGTAATTCAAGCATAGGCAAGTAAGTCTGTCATGTTCAAAATCTTGGAAGGTCACAGTTAGTTATTAAGTAACTAGTTAAATAAGATTTGATAACAGACAAAAGCCAGCTACTTACACTTTCCTCTGCTGTAGGTAGTGAACACCCAAAGACTAAAACCTCAAGTATAGGGTTTATTTTTAAAGCAATAATACATTTTGTAAATGCCCTAAATTTATATATTCTTTCTCAGCTATAGAAATAAGAAAAGCAAAAATGTATGGTATCATTCACTTGGAAACAGAAATATGCATGTTCTGCTTACACATAAAAATATGCATGAGAGAGACAAGAGGTTACATGCCTGTTTCTTACTTTTGGTTCTAAGGCAGGAAATTTCATTCTGTATTCTGTGACTCATGTAACAATGTGTTTAAGATCTGATAATATATGAAAACATCTTTAAAAAATCTACCTATATATGATTCCCCTCCAGTTGAAACATGTACACTTAGCAATATAGCTAGCTACTCGGAAGACCACTTGACCCCTTAATGTGAGTGTGTATACTTAGGAGTTTTTTGGCAAGTTTTTATTCACTTTCTGCTTGTCTATAGTTATGGCTTGTTGACTGCTTTCACTTTGTTTACTGCCTGCCCTCCCCATTCTTAAACTAATAGCTTCTTGCATCAAGGTATTGGGAGGAACTTAAAATACCTTTCAGTAGTTGGAACCTTGTAGTGAAACTTGTAGAGACATCAAGGCTCAGTAATGGTAATTATAAGTAATATTACTTTAAAATCTTATAAGTCCATAAGACTGGCTTTTAATTCAGGGCAATGGAAGGTACTGCCCTCATTTTGAAGGATCAGAACTTGAAACATCTTTTGGAAATGACTTTTGGATTAAAATAGTTCTTACTTACCTAAGAACACTAAAACTTGAGAAGTCAGTACAGTGAACAGTTGAGGCCCAATGGAAGTACTGGATGAGTCCAAGAAAATTAAAGGACAAACTTCTGGATTTTTACCCTACTTGCTTATGGAACTAACCTAGTATTTTATTTGTCTGAATGAAAATGAGGAAAATTTGAAAGATGAGTATGTGGCAAAGCAGATTTTGATTTCCTTCATATGCTTTAAGATTTATACATTATCACTCTTGCATCTGAAGTATTTTTGTTAAATAGACACTGGAATTAAGCTTTTATGAAATGATAGTGTATATTACTATATATCACTATACTTTTATCCTAAGAAAAGGTATGAGATTTTAGATTGCTAAGAGCATTTAGCCAGAGTTTGAAAGCCCTAAAGAAATTCTGTTTACTTGCAACTTGTTATGGTTTGCTTATGAGGTGTCCCCTGAAAAGCTCATGTGTTAGGCAATGCCGGATTATTCAGAGGCCAAATGATCAGATCATGAGAGCTATAACCTAATCATCGGATTGATCCATTTGATGGAGTAATAATTTGAATAGATTACTGGGTGGTAATTGTAGGCAGGTGGGGCATGGCTGGAGGTAGTAGTTTACTGGGGGTGTGCCCTCAGGGATTGTATTTTGTCCCTGGCTCTTCTTTCTCTCCCTGCCTCCCAGTTGCCATGAGCTAAAAAGGTTTTCTGCAACCACATCCTTTTGCCATGATGTTTCTGCTTTGGAGCCAGCCAGCCATGGACTCATCCTATGAAATCATGAGCCAAAAATCAACTTTTCTTTCTTGAAATTGTTCTTGTCAGGGATTTAATCACAGTGACAAAAAGCTGACTAACACACAACATGACAAACTTGAGAGAATTTCAAAGAAGTCTGACAGATGTAGCTATGATGTTGCAAATTTTGATGTTTAAGATATTAAGCTAAGCATTTTTCAATGCACCTTCCAGGTGATATTCATTTATTCTAACTTTATAGAATCTTTAGGATTTTCTATGTAGAACATATTTGTGAACAAAAATAATTTTACTTTTTCCTTTACCATTTGGATGCTTTATTTTTCTTCTTTGGCTAGAATTTCCAGTGTTTGGCTTGATGGATGTGGCTGAAGTGGACATTGTGTTCGTGCTCCCGATCTTAGAGGAATGGTTTTCATTCTTTCACAAAGTACAGGTGGATCTCTTATCCAAAATATTTGGAACTAGAAGTGTTTCAGATATTTTTTAAATTTGGAAGTATTTGTGTAGACATTACCATTGAGTATCCCACAAGTCTGAAAATAATTCAGCTTATTGACAGGGTTATATACTCTGGCCAAGTAGGATTTATTCTGAAATGCAAATATTATTGAACATAAGAAATCAATCACTATACCTACCTCATTACCAAATGAAAAAAGGTTTCATCTCAATGAAGAAAACAATTTTGGCAAAATCCTTTTATGTTAACATTCAAATGAAGAAAAGAAGGAAATTAGCTCAACATAATAAAAGCTATGTATGAAAAACCTACAGTTAATATTATCCTGAATTGCTCCTTACTTAAAGGAGGCTAATAGGATCTTTGTATTAGTAAATTGCATTAGAGTTTAAATTTCATTTTAAGGTACTGAGGGCTTTAAGGCTAAAAACTACATGAAAATAAAAGTGCCTTTTTTCTTATTTCATGTTTTCAATAGTTTTAAGTCAAACTTTAGGAAGTTTCTACATTATTTTTGTAGTGTGTGCCACAGATCTTTGTGTTTTGTAAAATAACCAAGACCTTATTTTGTCTCTTGATCATATATAAAGATATTTCTGAATGAGAAATAATGTGGGTGACAGCATTAGTGTATCTGCAAATGATTTTTTCTGTTTGTAAAGCTATCTTAATGTCAAACTGTAGATGCAAAAATCCAAACCAAACAAACCTACAAAATAATACACATATTTGCATAACCACTCAGATGAATAATGTTATCATCCATAGAAGAAGCCTTTCTTGAACCTTTGCCTAACTAGGAACTACACCCTTCATCAAATTAGCAGCTATCCATCCTCCTCTTCACCTTTTTTAGGAGTGCTATCACACACATGTGATTTTTCTAGAGACTATATTTTAGGTTTTTTCTTTTTTCTTTTTTGTGGTGCTGGGGATTGAACCCAGAGCCTTGTGCATGCAGGGCAAGCACTCTACCAACTGAGCTATATCCCCAGCCCCAGTTGTGGTATTTTTTAAAAGGAGATGCCTTTTTAAATCTCATTTAACCTAGAGTTCCCCTATTCCTTTATTTTTCTTAGTTTGTCTTGCTGAAGCCAGTCCATATAGCCTGTAGGTATTATGTTCTGAATTTTGATCAGTGCATAGTGCATGATATAGTTATGTACCTTTCTTCATCTCTTTGCCCTCTATAAAATAGCTGTTGGATCCTGGAGCTTGATCCAATTTAGATTCATCTTTAGGCAAGACTAGAGATGGTGTGTATTTTTATCAGAAGGCATCTAATGATAACCACTGATATTTAATGCCTAACTTCTCCCATGATGTGGCAATTGGAGTATTAATCATATAAAGGGAGTATAAATCATATTTTAATGATATTAATTGGTTTTATGTATTATAAAGACATGTTTCTTGTTTAGGTAGTGGTATAGTTTTCACTGGAATGGTAAACACTTGGTTATTTTTCAAATGAATGAATTCTGTATCTGAAGTTATCAGTTTTGTTTGTGTATAAAGAAATGCCCTATGAGCTCATAATGATACTGCTGATTCAACATTATCTTAATTTTTCCTCTTTGAGATTCCTTGTTTTCAAAGACAGGAATAATAGGATGTTTCATAATTATTCATTTGTCTTAATAAAGGCAATAGTTACAGTATATCAATAGTTTCACCATCAATATTATTTCAGTAAAGAGTTAAATCATTTTTCCACATCTTATTGCCATTGACTCTGTCCTATATTGTATGTTTATGCTATATTAATGAATCATTACAGAGTGGGGATGAAACTGTGTCTCAGTGTTAGAACATTTATCTAGCAGGCACAAGTACAGTACAGGTTCAATCTCCAGGATTACAAAAGAAAAGAAAATTTGACTACATAGAAATTGATTGATCTTTAGTTTCTCCTTTAAGTTGATGAATGTGAAATACTGCTAGAGTATGAACATACTAATTTCTTCATTTAACATACTTAATTTTATTTGTACAAAACTTTAAAACTTGTATTTTCCTTAATAACTTAATATTATTGAATGCCTATCATGTTCCTTATGTATTGTTAAATATATATACTGTTCCAAATCACTTCTATAGTATTGGGAGATAAATTGCTAAACTGTAAAGCCCAGTGAGATATGTAGATAACACTAGTGATGGATTGGTTTGTAGGTTTCCTTAATAGTTTTATATAAGGAACATCAAAAAGTCTTTGTGCAATGAGTGACTGACTACTTTCTAAACTCGCCATATTCCAATTGCCACATCATGGGAGAAGATTAAATAAAACTGAAAAATTACTCCCAAAGGGTTATACCATTTGGGGAGGAAAGTTAATCAGCTATAGTGACCAATTTATATATTTTTAAAAGAGAACAATCTATATTGTTTTTCAAGGAGAGAAACTCTTATAATCTCCTCACATGCAAATGAAAATTAGTCTACTTAGTAAGCAGAGGCTTTCAATATGACTGTACATCAGAAGCACTTTTGGACTTCTCAAAAATAATGTTGGAATCCTTTTTTTGAATTTCTGCAAATTAGGTATACATGAAAGCAGAATGCATTTTGATTCATTGTACACAAATGCAGCACAACTATTCATTTTTCTGGTTGTACACGATGTAGCGTTGCACCATATGTGTAGTCTTACATGTACCTAGGGTAATGATGTCCATCTCATTCCACCATCTTTCCTGTCCCCATATCCACTCCCCTTTGACCAGTGTTTCTTCATTTTTCCCATGTGCCACACCCTCATTTTGGATCTGTATCCACTTATCAAGAGAACATTTAGCTTTGGTTTTTTGGGATTGGCTTACTTCACTTAGCATGATATTCTCTAATTCCATCCATTTCTCTGCAAATGTCATAATTTTATTCTCTTTTAATGCTGAGTAACATTCCATTGTGTATATATACCACAGTTTCTTTATCCATTCATCTATTGAGAGGTATCTAGGTTGCTTCTATAGTTTACCAATTGTGAGTTTTGCTACTATAAACATTGAAGTAGCTGTGTTATTGTAGTATGCTATTTTTAAGAATTTAGGGTATAGACTGAAGAGTGGAATAGCTGGGTCAAATGGTGGTTCCATTCCAAGTTTTCTAAGGAATCTCCATACTGCTTTCTAGATTGGTTGCACCAATTTGCAGTCCCACCAGCAATGTTTGAGTGTGCCTTTTCTTCCACATTCTTGCCAGCACTTTGTTATTTGTATTCTTGATAACTGCCATTCTGACTGGAGTGAGATGAAAGCTTAGAATAGTTTTGATTTACAATTTTCTAATTAATAGAGATGTTGAACATTTTTTCTTATATTTGTTGATTGTATTTCTTCTGAGAAGTGTCTGTTAAGCTCCTTAGCTCATTTATTGATTGGGTTGTTTGTTTTTTTTGGTGTTAAGTTTTTTGAGTTCTTTACATATTCTGGAGATTAGTGTTCTATCTGACATCCATGTGGCAAAAATTTGCTCCCAAAATGTAGGCTCTCTGTTCACTTAATTGATTCTTTTGTTGAGAAGAAGCTTTTTAGTTTGAATCCATCCCATGTATTGATTCTTGATTTTATTTCTTGTGTTTTAGGAGTCTTGTTAAGGAAGTTGCAGCCTTATCCAATGTGATGAAGATTTGGACCTACTTTTTTCTCTATTAGGTGCAATGCCTCTGGTCTGATTCCTTGGTTCTTGATCCACTTTGAGTTGATTTTTGTTCATGCTGAGACGAAGGGGTTTAGTTTCATTTTGCTGCATATGGATTTCCAGTTTTCCCAGCATCATTTGTTGAAGAGGCTATCTTTTCTCCAATGTATGTTTTTGGCACCTTTGTCTAGTATGAGATAACTGTATTTATGTGAGTTAGTCTCTGCATCTTCTATTCTGTACGATTGGTCTACGTGTCTGTTTTGGTGTCAGTACCATGCCATTTTTGTTACTATAGCTTTGTAGTATAGTTTAAGGTCTGGAATTATGATGCCTCCTGCTTCACCCTTCTTACTGAGGATTGCTTTGGCTATTATGGGTCTCTTATTCTTCCAAATAAATTTCATGATTGCCTTTTCTATTTCTATAAGGAATGATGTTGGGATTTTAATTGGAATCACATTGAATCTGTATAGCGCTTTGGGTAATATGGCCATTTTGATGATATTGATTCTGCCTATCCAAGAGCATGGGAGATCTTTCCATCTTCTAAGGTCCTCTTCAATTTTTTTGTTAGTGTTCTGTAGTTTTTATTGTAGAGTTCTTTTACCTCTCTTGTTATATTGATTCCCAAGTATTTTATTTTTTATTTTTTTGAGGCTATTGTAAATGGGATAGTTTTCCTAATTTCTCTTTCAGAGGGTTTGTCACTGATGTATATAAATGGATTTGATTTATGGGTATTGATTTTATATTTTACTTTGCTGAATTCATTTATTCTAGAAGTTTTCTGGTGGAATTTTTTGGATCCTTTAAGTATAGAATCATGTCATTGGCAAATAATGTTAGTTTGAGTTCTTCTTTTCTTAATTGTATCCCTTTAATTTCTTTCCACTAAATGCTCTGGCTAGAGTTTCAAGGACTATATTGAATAGAAGTAGTGAAAGAGGCCATTGCTGTCTTGTTTCCATTTTTGGAGCAAATGCTTCCAATTTTTCTCTATTTAGGATGATGCTGGCCTTGGGTTTAGCATGTAATTTTCACAATGGAGAGGTATGTTCCTACTATTGCTAATTGTTCTAGTGTTTTGAACATGAAAGGGTGCTGTATTTTGTCAAATGCATGCTAGAACCTTGTTGGATACCTATAAGCCTAGGTATTTGAAAAATGGAAATGCAATACAGATACTCAGCTAATTCTAATGTGCAACCAGATGAAAATCTCAATTAGAGAATTCATGATGATTTTGAACTTAGTCTAGTCTTTGACTATAAACAGACTAAGAATTTGTCATTAGTAGTAGAGGACATATGCATATTCATACAAGAAAACAGCCAGCCTGGCATACATCTTTGTGGGATACAAATATCTTGAAATGTCAAGCAATGAACTAACAATATAGAAACCACTATTGGAAATCAGTCAAATTTATTGTGTTACTTGGATTCAAATCTAGAGCATTATTTATGTTTTTCTCCCATGATCTTTAATGATGGTAGAGTTGAATTTTAAGCCTCCTGTTAAAGTGCTTTCATATCTTTTTATCTTTTTGAAGAGACTACTTTTTATTTTAGTGTACTTTCAAACTTAAAACATGCAAGAATAGCATAGATAACTTCCATGTCTTTTTACCTAGATTCAGTAATCCACCAGACGTTCCTATTTTGCCTGTTTTGTTGTATGATTTCTATGCATGTCCAAACCCCCACCTATATAACCATGTAGTAATTAGTTGTTGGTAGTTTTTATTATTTATTGATTTTTCTTTAAATCACTACTTGACAGTAGAGATATACATAATGATTTTTTAAATGATCAAATTTTGTTTTGTTTTTTCTAATTATACATGACAGCAGAATGCATTTTGACACGTCATAAGTAAATGGAGTATAACTTCTCTTTCTGGTTGTACATTTTTTAGAATCATACTGGTTCTGTCGTCATATATGTACATAAGGTAATATTGTCTGGTTTGTTGTACTATTCTTCCTACCACTATAACCCCTTCCCTCCCTCCACTCCCCTCTACCTAATCCAAAGTTACTCTATTCTTCCTTGGCTCCCCCTTCCCCCTGCTTATTGAGAATTAGCATCTACATATCAGAGAAAAACATTTGATCTTTGGTTTTTTGGGATTGGCTTATTTTGCTTGGTATTCTCTGGCTCCATCCATTTACCAGCAAATGCTATAATTTCATTCTACTCTAATTTTCTATCTCACTCCAGTCAGAATGGCAATAGTCTAGAATACAAGCAACAATAAATTTTGGTGAGGATATGAGAGAAAGGGTACAGTCATACATTGCTGGTGGGACTGCAAATTGGTGTAATCATTTTGGAAAATTGTATGAGGATTCCTCAGAAAACTTGGAATGGAACCAACACTTGACCCAGCTATCCTACTTCTTGGTTTATTCCCAAAGGACTTAAAATCAGCATACTACAGTGACATAGCCACATCAATATTTACAGCAGCTCAATTCACAATAGCCAGACTACGACAGGACCAACCTAGATGCCTTTAAACAGATGAATGGATGAAGAAAATGTGGTATATATACACAATGTAATATTGCTCACCCTTAAAGGAGAATGAAAATAGTGGATGGTAGTTTAAGCCATTTTATTTATGGTAATTTGTTACAAAGCACTTCATTAAAAATTTTTCTTTGAAAACATGAATGAGTAATATCCTGCCAAATTAATCAGAAAAACATTTAAGGCTTAAGTAATTAGTATCAAATGAAAAAAGCATTAATGGAACTCTTATGGACATTGAAAGAAAGTATTATGAATACTTGATGTTAATTGTCATGATAATATAGATAAAATGAATATGTTCTTAGGCAAATACAGCTTACTAAACTGATATGAGAATATGAATAGCTGTTTATACTTTTATGTACTGCATTTATGAGTGAAGGCTCTCAGACTCTCCAATAGATGCAGTTGCTTTTGGAAGCAAATTGTACGAAAGCATTCAAAAGAAATGATAGCAATCTTTAAATTTTCTAGAGATGATGAATGAATGTTTTTCAACTTTAAACAGTTTGATTGCTTAATGAAATAAGAGAGGGATTCATAAGGAAGCAAAATACTGAGTAATTTTTCTCCTGAATATGGAGGCAAAATTTTGAGTTTGTCATTATCAGATAAAATTAAAGTTTGGAAAGAAGGAAATAAGAATATAATCATAATATATTTGTATATTAGAAAATCCACACTAATGAATAAAACATTTTATATATAAATCTAGCAAGTTTACTGATTAAAAGTTCTGCATAAAATTTATTTTTATGTAACAAATAGATGAAATTAAAAAGTCAATATAGAGTAGCATCAACAATTAGAGTTCTTTTGCAGTTTGTTACATTTACTTCTACTTCTGGGAACCACTATTCAAATGAATTATGGATGATTTTGGAAAGTGGCAGATTATATCATGTTTATTAGAAGGCTTGCTATTTTAAAGACGTCATTTCTTTCTGAACCCGAGTTTCAGAAATGGATTGAAAACCTTACACAGCAATGAGATTCCTAAACAAAAAAAAATTTTCTATTTAGGATAGTTGAAACATGACATAAGATAAATAAATACAAATAAATTTTGCCTTTTTTCATTTTCTTTGTATTTCTTAATTTTGTAGGGTGATAATATACCAGTTTTTTCCTATTTTATTTAGGTTTACATGATATCAGAGTGCAGTTTGATTTATTGTACACAGGATAATATTTCATTTCTCTGGTTATAAGTGATATAGAATCACAACATACATGCAGTCATACATAAAACTAGAGCTATGATGACCATCATATTCCACCACCTTTACTGTCCCCATGCCCCCTCCCCCTTTACACCCCTGTGAATAGAGTTCCTCCATTGTTCCCATGCCCTTCCCCACATTATGGATCAGCATCCACTTATCAACGAGTACATTCAGGATTTGGTTTTCTGAGATTGGCTTACTTCACTTAGCATGATATTCTCCAACTCCATCCATTTACCTGCAAATGCCATGATTTTATTCTCTTTTATTGCTGAGTAATATTCCATTGTGTATATATACCACAGTTTCTTTATCCATTCTTCTATTGAAGGGCATCTAGGTTGGTTCCACAGTTTAGCTATTGTGAATTGAGCTGCTATAAACATAGAAGTGGCTGCATCACTGTAGTATGCTGTTTTTAAGTCTTCTGGGTATAGACTGAGGAGTGGGATAGCAGGCTCAAATGGTGGTTCCATTCCAAGTTTTCTAAGGAATCTCCATACTGCTTTCCAGATTGGTTGTACCAATTTGCAGTTCCACCAGTAATGTATGAGCGTGCCTTTTTCCCCACAACCTCGCCAACACTTATTGTTTGTATTCTTGATAATTGCTGTTCTGACGGGCATGAGAGGAAATCTTAGGGTACTTTTGATTTGCATTTTTCTGATTGCTAGAGATGTTGAACATTGTTTCATATGTCTGTTGATCGATTGTATAACTTCTGTGAAGTTTCTGTTCAGCTCCTTGGCCCATTTATTGATTGGGTTGTTAGTTTTTTTGGTGTTAAGCTTTTTGAGTTCTCTATATATCCTGGAGATGAGTGCTCTATTGGATGTGTGTATGGCAAAGATTTGTTCCCAGAATGTTGGCTCCCTGTTCACTTCATTGATTATTTCTTTTGCTGAGAAGAAGCTTTTTAGTTTGAATCCATCCCATTTGTTGATTCTTGATTTTACTTCTTGTGCTACAGGAGTCTTGTTAAGGAAGTATGGTCCTAATCCGACATGATGAAGATTTGGGCCTATTTTTTCTTCTATTAGGCGTTGGGTGTCTGGTCTGATTCCCAGGTCCTTGATCCACTTTGAGTTGAATTTTGTGCATGGTGACAGATAGGAGTTTAGTTTCATTTTGTTGCATATGGATTTCCAGTTTTCCGAACACCATTTGTTGAAGAGGATATCTTTTCTCCAGTGTACATGTTTGGCTCCTTTGTCTAGTATAAGATAACTGTATGTAAGTGGGTTTGTCTCTGTGTCTTCTATTCTATGCCATTGGTCTACATGTCTATTTTGGTGCCAGTGCCATGCCGTTTTTGTTATGATAGCTTTGCCGTCTAATTTAAGGTCTGGTATTGTGATGCCTCCTGCTTCACTCTTCTTGCTAAGGATTGCTTTGGCTATTCTGAGTCTCTTATTCTTCCAAATGAATTTCATGATTGCCTTTTCTATTTCTATAAGGAATGACATTGGGATTTTAATTGGGATTGCATTGAATCTATATAGTGCTTTGGGAAGTATGGCCATTTTGACAATATTGATTCTGCCTATCCAGGAACATGGAAGATTATTTCATCTTCTAAGGTCTTCAATTTCTTTCTTCAGTGTCTTGTAGTTTGCATTGTAGGGGTCTTTCACCTCTTTTGTTAAATGATTCCCAGGTATTTTATTTTATTTTTTTTGAGGCTATTGTGAATGGGATAGTTTTCCTAATTTCTCTTTCAAAGGGTTTATCACTGATGTATAGAAATGCAATTGATTTATAGGTGTTGATTTTATATCCTGCTAGTTTGCTGAAATCATTTATTAATTCTAGAAGTTTTCTGGTAGAATCTTTTGTATCCTCTAAGTATAGAATCATGTCATCTGCAAATAATGATAGTTTGAGTTCTTCTATTCCTGTTCATATCCCTTTAATTTCTTTCATCTAATTGCTCTGGCTAGTGTTTCAAGGACTTTGTTGAATAGCAGTGGTGAAAGAGGGCATCCCTGTCTAGTCCCAGTTTTCAGAGGTAATGACTCCAATTTTTGTCCATTTAGGATGATATTGGCCTTGGGTTTAGCATAGATAGCTTTTATAAAGTTGAGGTATGTTCCTACTATCCCAAGTTTTTCTAGTGTTTTGAACATAAAAGGGTGCTGTATTTTGTCTAATGCTTTCTCTGCATTGATTGATAAAATCATATGATTCTTATCTTTAAGTCTATTGATGTGATGGATTACTTTTATTGATTTACATATGTTGAACCAACTTTGCATCCCTGGAATGAACCCCACTTGATCATGGTGCATTATTTTTTTGATATGTTTTTGTATGCGATTTGCCAGTATTTTATTGAGAATTTTTGCATCTATGTTCATCAAGGATATTGGTCTGAAGTTTTCTTTCTTTGATGTGTCTCTGTCTGGTTTTGGAATCAGGGTAATACTTGCCTAATAGAATGAGTTTGGAAGGGTTCCCTCCTTTTCTATTTCATGAAATAGTTTGAGGAGAATTGGTATTAGTTCTTCTTTGAAAGCCTTGTAGAACTCAGCTGAGAATCCATCTGGACCTGGGCTTTTCTTAGTTGGAAGGCTCTTGATGGCATCTTCTATTTCCTTGCTTGAAATTGATTTGTTTAAGTTGTGTATGTCCTCTTGGTTCAGTTTGGGTAGGTCATATGCCTCTAGAAATTTGTCCGTGTCTTCAGGGTTTTCTATTTTACTGGAGTATAAATTTTCAAAATAGTTTCTCATTATCCTCTGTATTACAGTAGTGTCTGTCTTGATATTTCCTTTTTCTTCTTGAATTTTAATAATTTGGGTTTTCTCCCTCCTCCTTTTCGTTAGGGTGGCTAAGGGTTTGTCAATTTTGTTTATTTTTTCAAAGAACCAGCATTTTCTTTTGTTAATTTTTTGAATTGTTTCTTTTGTTTCAATTTCATTGATTTCCATCCTGATTTTGATTATTTCCTGTCTTCTACTTCTTTTGTTGTTGATTTGTTCTTCCTTTTCTAAGGCTTTGAGTCGATGAGTCAATTCATTTATTTGTTGACTTTTACTTTTTCTAATAAATGAGTTTAGTACAATGAACTTTCCTCTTAGCACTGCCTTCATGGCATCCCAGAGATTTTGATATGTTGTATCAGAGTTTTCATTTGCCTCTAAGATTTTTTTATCTCTTCCCCGATGTGTTCTGTTATTGATGCATCAGTTCATAGCATATTATTTAGTTTCCAGATGATGGAGTATTTTCTGTTTTTAAATCTGTCATTGATTTCTAACTTTATTCCATTGTGGTCAGATAGGATGCAGGATAGTATCTCTATTTTTTTTTTATTTGCTAAGATTGGCTTTGTGACACAACATACAATCCATTTTGGAAAAGGATCCATGTGCTGCTGAGAAAAAAGTGTATTCGCTCGTTGATGGATGGAACACTCTATATATGTCTGTTAAGTCTAAATTATTGATAGTTTCATTGAGATCTATGGTTTCTTTATTTAGCTTTTGTTTGGAAGATCTATCCAATGGTGAAAGAGCTGTATTAAAGTCTCCAAGTATTATTGTGTTGTGGTCTATTTGATTCTTGTATTTGAGGAGGATTTGTTTCGTATATGTAGAAGCCTCATTATATGGGGCATACATATGTGATTGTTATGTCTTGTTGATGTATGATTTCCATAAGAAGTATGAAATGACCTTCTTTATCGCTTTTCACCATGTTTGGTTTGAAGTCTATTTTATTTGATATGAGGATGGAAACTCCTGCTTGTTTGCAGGGTCCATATGAGTGATATGTTTTTTTTTCCCACCTTTTCACTTTCAGTGTATGGATATCTTTTCCTGTGAGATGAGTCTCTTGAAGACAGCATATTGTTGGGTCTTTTTTTAAAATCCAGTCTGTCAGTCTATGTCTTTTAATTGGTGCATTTAGGCCATTTACATTTAGGGTTATTATTGAGATATGATTTGTAATTCTGGTCATTTTGGTTTGTTTTTGGTTTTTACCTTCACTTGTTTTTTCTTTTGAATGATGTTTCCTTTAGTGTAGTTCCTCTCTTTGTATATTTTCATTGTTGGTTATCATTTCCTCCTTATGGAATATTTTGCCAAGAATGCTGTATAGTGCAGGCTTTCTTGCTGTAAATTCTTTTAATTTTTATTTATTATGGGAGGTTTTTATTTCATCATCAAATCTGAAGGTCAATTTTGATGGATATAGGATTCTTCGTTGGCATCCCTTTTCTTTCAGAGCCTGGATTATGTTTTCCATGATCTCCTGGCTTTTAGAGTCTGGGTTGAAAAATCTGCTGAGATCTGAATTGGTCTCCCATTATATGTAATCTGGTTCCTCTCTCTTACAGCCTTTAAAATTCTATCCTCGTTCTGTATTCTGGGCATTTTCATTATAATGTGCCTTGTGTAGATCTGTTAAAATTTTGTACATTTGGTGTCCTGTAAGCCTCTTGTCCTGTAAGCAGGATCTCTGGAGTGGAACTGGGGGCAGGCCCAAGTCTCAATTAGGCAGGGTCACAAGCAGGGGAGTCTGTGTGCGACCCTTATAGTGAGTGTGAGCTCTCCTGATGCTGGGGGCTAGCAGTCTCTGGTCTCCCTTTGGGTGGACATCCATGGAGTTTTCTGAGGGCAGTTCTGGGCACTCTACGGATCCTGCCCATCCACAGCCCAGTTTTAATTTTAGTATTGGTTTACATTGTTTAGAGCTTAGAATAATATAAAGGACATATGATGAAACAAAGAAAAGATCCACTATGTTCTATATATTAAAATGTATTTGTTATTTTATCAGTAAGTCAAAATTATTACATTGCCATCACATTGTAAATTCTTTTGTAGTTATACCTTAAGTATTTTTAGTTCTTTGAGTAGGTTTTTACTAGGATATTAGTAACCAAAATTACTAATGTTTTTTAAACATTTAATTTCACGATGCATAAATTTTGGTTCACTTTGTTAGAAAACATAGCAATTGCTGGAATGATAGTTATCTTCAGATCGAAAGCACTTGGGACACTATGGAATCTAAGAGCACAAGGGACCTCAGTGATCTGACCTCATTGAGTATCCCACTTTAGAATTCTTCATAAATCATTTTGATAGGGAACAAATGGATATGAACAGTGGGAACATGAGGTTAAGGAAATTCCCTAAAATGGGCTCACTGTGCTGACCCCCACATCCTTTCAATTTTAAATGTAATTGACCCACAACCTTGCCTACCTTAATTTCGTAGGATATATAGTATTCCTCAGCAAACTAACTGCAATCTGTAGGAGAAATGCAGCCCTGAAATGCCAAAGATCATGAGATTCCCTGAAGGTGATGGTAGGGGCACTTTTGTGAACCTTGAACAGACCAATTCCCAGAGCTCAGGAGATAAGTATAATTCTTCCTGATCAAAAATACATAAGAACAGGTTTCAGTTAGAACCAATCAATCTGTATGGGCAAAAGTGACCTAGAGTCGTCATGTACAGTGGAGACTTGAAAGTCTGATATCATCCTGCTATCAGTCAAAAGAGATAGACCTGGACTGGACTCTATGGAAACTTTCTTGAGATCCCACAATAAAACTGGAGAGTAGGAGAGGCACACTGTTCCTCTCCTCTGACCCACTTTCTCCCTTGAGAGTGTCCTCCTTTCCTCTTTCCTATCCTTTACAATAAACTCATGCTGTTATTCTGAGTGACATGTCTGATATCTTTCTGAATTGATAACAAGAAGGGTAATCTCAGTGTTGCCTCAGTATAGTGGTATGCTTCCATAATGTAACAGTTCCATGATCTTCAAATAATTTTGTTGTTCATTGGTCACACTATAGTTTTGTGTTTTTTTCCTACCTTCATACCTTTTATGATACTGTGTTTTAATAATCTTATTTTCCAAGCCCCATTTCCCCCCCTCCTAAGCAAAATCTGTTTACCCTTCAAGAGTGACCTCTGAGCTCAGAATTATCCAATTTGTCACTAGGATATCTTTCACTACAAAGATTTGCCTTAGCAGTTTCAGCCTGGTTCATTTATTTATTTTAATTATATTGAATTTTATTAGGATCACCTATCTGAAAATTAGAGTTTTAAGAATTCATAGGAACTTAACAAATGAGTGAACACAGTCCCAATGATTCTAAGGGAATATAAGTAGGTGTAGTAGATATGTGTTCATAATAGAGGAATCCTCTCATGTTGAATTACTTTGTCCATGTATATTTAGTATTTTTTTGTGTGTGTTTGTGGTGCTGAGGATTGAGCCCAGGGCCTTGTGCATGCAATGCTAGCACTCTACTGACTGAGCTATATCCCCAGCCATATCTGGTACTCCTGACTGAGGAGTGAGTAAAGAACATGTTACTATTTTATAAATTATTGGGAGGTGTAGGCATTTATGATAGAAAGGCATGGTCTTTGGGAAGACCTGGATTTAAATATCCTTGAGAAGAAACAGGAATTACAACACTTAGCTAATAATACATATTTTGAAGCATTAAATGTGGTAATGACAAAGCATTAAAACTTATAAAAGTGATTGATGTTCAGTAAGTGTTACATATCTTTCCTTTGTGTTCATTTTAGTTCTGTAGAATAGCTGTATGTCTATCAACCTAATTTTAAAAATATTGTTACACACGACAATGCATTTCAATAAATATATATGAAGTATAACTTCCCTTTTTTGTAGTTGTACATGATGTGGAGTTAAACTGGTTATGTATTCATATGTGAATATAGAAAAGTAATAACAGTTTCATTATACTGTCTTTCATATTTCCATTCCTCTCCCTTTCCTTCATTCCCTTTGTCTAATCCAGACTACTTTTATTCTACTCCCTCACCCCATATTGTGTGGTAGCATCCACATATCAGAGAAAATATTCAGCCTTTGGTTCTTTGGGTTTGGCTTATTTCACTTAACATGATATTCTCCAGTTTCATCCACTGTTTGACACATGCCATAATTTCATTTCTCCTATGGCTGAGTAATATTCCATTGTGTATATATACTACATTTTCTTTATCCATTTATCTGTTGAAGACTGCCTAGGTTGGTTCCATAGTGTAGCTATTGTGAATTGAGCTGCTATAAACACTGATGTGGCTGCATCAGTCTAGTATGCTGATTTTAAGTCCCGTGAGTATATGCCAAGGAGTGGGATAACTGGGTGAAATGGTATTCCATTCCAAGTTTTCTAAGGAATCTCCATTCTGCTTTTCAGATTGGTTGCACCAATTTGCAGTCCTACCAGCAGTGTATGGAGTACCTTTTCACCCACATCCTTGCCAACAGTTATTGTTGCTTATATTCTTGATAATTGCCATTTTGATTGGAGTGAGATGAACTCTGTGTAGTTTTAATTTGCATTTCTGTAATTGCTAGAAATGTTGAATATTTCTTCATATATTTGTTGACCATTAATATTTCTTCTGCAGTGAAGTGACTTTTCAGTTCATTAACCATCTATTGATTGGGTTATTTATTTTTTTGGTGTTAAGTTTTTTGAGTTCTTTGTATATCTTGGAGACTAATGCTCTATCTGATGTACAGGTTGCAAAAATTTCCTCCCATTCTGTATTTTCTCTGTTCACATTCTTGATTGTTTGCTGTGAAGAAGCTTTTTAGTTTGATACCATCCTGCTTACTGATTCTTTATTTTACTACTTATGCTTTAGGAGTCTCAGTAAATTCGTTTCTAAGCTGACATGATGGAGAGTTGGGTTTTCTTCAAGTAGACACAGGGTCTCTGTTATAATGCCTGAGTTCTTGATCCAATTTGAGTTTTGTGCAGGATGAGACAGAAGGGGTTTAATTTCATTTTGCTACATATAGATTTCCAGTTTTTCTAGCACCATTTGTTAAAGACACTATATTTCTCCAATGTATATTTATGGAGCCTTTGTGTCATATGAGATAACTGTATTTATGTTGGTTCATCTCTGTCTTCTTTATCATTGCTCTTCATGTCTGTATTTCTCCCAATACCATGTCATTTTTATTACTATACCTCTGCAGTAGAATTTAAAATCTGGTATTGTGGAGCCTTTGGAACCACTTTTCTCAGTAAGAATTGCTTTGACTATTCTGGGTTTCGTATTTATCGAAATAAATTTTATTACTGCTTTTTTATTTCTATGAAGAATGTCATTATAATTTTAATAGGAATTGTATATATTAAATAGGAATTGTATATATTATTTTATATATATAATTGTATATATTAAATCTGTATAGCACTTTTGGTAGTGTGGCCATTGTGACAATATGAATTCTACCTAAGAGCATGGGACGTCTTTCCATTTTCTAAGGTTGTCTTCAATTTCTTTCTTCAGTGTTCTGTAGTTTTCATTGTAGAGATGTTTCACATTTTTTGTTAGATTGATTACTAAATATTTTATTGTTTTTGAGAGATTATTGTGAATGGGATAGTTTTTCCAGGTTTCTCTTTTCAGCTGATTTGTCCTTGGTGTATAGGAATGCAACTCATTTATATCCTGGTACTTTGCTGATTTCATTTATGTGTTCTAGAAGTTTTCTCCTGAAGTTTTTTGGGTCTTCTAAATATAGAATAATGTCTTTTGCAAATAGGGATAGTTGGACCTATTTTTTTCCTATTTGTATCCCTTTAATTTCATTTGTCTAATTGCTCTGGTTATGGTTTCAAGGACTATGTTGAATAGAAGTGGCAAGGGAGGATACTCCTAGTTTATTCTAGTTTTTAGAGGGAATGCTTTTAATTTTTCTCCATTTAGAATGATATTGGCCTTGGGTTTAGCATATATAGCTTTCACAATGTTGCAGTATATCTCTAGTATCCCTAGTGTTTGAGTATGTTGAACATGAATGAATGCTGAATTTTGTCAATTTTTTTTGGCATCTATTGAGAAAATCATGTGATTCTTTAAGTCTATTGATGTGATGAATAACCTTAGTGATTTCCATATGTTGAACTAGCCTTCCATCCCTGGGATGAATCCCATTTGGTCATGGTGTATTATGTTTTTAATATGTTTTTGTATGTGATTTGCCAATATTTTATTAAGAATTTTTGCATCTATGTTGATTAGGCATAGTAGTCTGAAGTTGTCTTCCTTGATGTCTTTGTCTGGTCTTGGTATCGGGGTGATACTAGTTTTATAGAATGAGTTTGGAAGGATTCTCTCCTATTCTGTTTCATGGAATAATTTGAAGAGAACTGGTGTTAGTTCCTTTTTGAGGGTTTGTAGAACTTGTATGAGAATTAGTGTGGGGCTGGGCTTTTTTGTCTTGGTAGGATTTAGATGGCATCTTCAATTGCATTGCTTGAAAATTATTTGTTTACATTTTTTATATCCTCTTCATTCAATTTGGGTAGGTCATTTGTCTCTAGAAATTTGTCAGTGTCTTTGATTTTCTATTTTAATGGAGTATAGATTTTTAAAATGTTTGATTATTGTATTTCAGTTGTGTCTATAGGGATAGTTCCTTTTTCATTATGAATTTTATTTACTGCCTCCTGCTTTTTGTGTTGATTTCTTCATTTTCTAGGGCTCTGAGATGTAAAGTTATATATTTGTTGACTTTCTACCCTTTTAAAGAATATGCTCATGGAAATGAACTTTCCTATATATAAAGTACAAAACAAATATCAAACATCCTAAAAAACTGAGTCATAAAAATGAATGGGTTTAAAAGTATTAAAAATGAATAAAATAAAAACCAAATATGAAAATATATGTCCATGAACTCTTATGGTCACAATTAAACAGAAAAAAGAAAAGAAATTTTCATGAAAATTAAAGAATTCATTTCATTGGGGTTCAAAATGTCCTCAACTTCCCTTATCAGTTATATTTGGGAATATGTGTACAATCTTTTTAATGAAATATCAGAAAATTTCCCAAATCTGAAGAATAAATTATTACATTAGATACAGGAGGCTTACAGGACTCCATATATTATTATGAAATTGCCCAACATACAGAATAAGGATAGAATTTAAAAACCTGCTAGAGAAAAACAACACATTACTTTTAGCAGTAAACCAATATGGATATCAGATGATTTCTCAGCACAGATTCTCAAAGTTATGAGGTCTTAGAATAATACATAGATTAAACTGAAAGGAAAAGAATGCTAGCCAAGAGTACCATACCCTGAAAAATTAAGCTTCAGAATTGACAATGAAATAAAAATAAACATGATAAATAATAATTAAAAGAATTCACAACTAGAAAATCTGTACTACAAAATACAAGACATTTCATAAAGAAATGAAATATAAAGTTGAAAACCACCAAAAGGAGGAACTACACTAAAGGCCTAGTTAACCAAAGGAGAAAATAATTCAAATTAAAAACTAGAAACAAATTCAAATGGCTGGGAATATAATTAGTATCTCAATAATAACACTGAGATAAATGGCCTCTACTCATTGATCAAAAGACAGACTGGCACACTGTATTAAAAAACAAGACCCAACAATATGCTATCTCCAAGAGACTCACCTCATAGGCAAAGACATCAACAAACTGAAGGTAAAAGGATGGGAAAAAACATATCACTCACATGGACCATGTAAACAAGCAGGGGTTTCTATCCTCATATCAGATAAAGTAGATTTTAAGCCAAAATTAATCAGAAGGGACAAAGAAGGCTATT
>CM053407.1:67302617-67342634 GCA_028644305.1 Xerus rutilus | reverse complement strand
AATAGCCTTCTTTGTCCCTTCTGATTAATTTTGGCTTAAAATCTACTTTATCTGATATGAGGATAGAAACCCCTGCTTGTTTACATGGTCCATGTGAGTGATATGTTTTTTCCCATCCTTTTACCTTCAGTTTGTTGATGTCTTTGCCTATGAGGTGAGTCTCTTGGAGATAGCATATTGTTGGGTCTTGTTTTTTAATCCAATCTGCCAGTCTGTGTCTTTTGATTGATGAGTTGAGGCCACTTATACTCAGTGTTATTATTATGAATTGTATTCCCAGCCATTTGAATTTGTTTCTAGTTTTTAATTTGAATTAGTTTCTCTGACTATTCTTTTAGGGTAGTTCCTTGTTACTCCCTTTGTTGGTTTGCACTTTTTTTTTTCATTTCATTTTCATGGGATATTTTGTTAAGAATGTTCTGTAGTGCAGGCTTTTAGCTGTAGATTCTTTTAACTTCTGTTTATCATGGAAGGTCTTTATTTCATCTTCAAATCTGAAGCTTAATTTTAGTGGATATAAGATTCTTGTTTGGTATCCATTTTGTTTCAGAGCTTGGTATAAGTTATTCCAGGTTCTCCTAACTTTGAGGGTCTGGGTTGTGAAATCAGCTGAGATCCATAATGTTTTCCCCTGTTACATAATCTGATATTTTTCTCTCACAGCTTTTACAATTCTTTCCTTATTCTATATGTTAGGCATTTTCAGTTTAATGTTCCTTGCTTGGGTTTGTTGTAATTTTGTGCATTTGGTGTTCTGTAAGTCTCTTGTATTTGATTTCCCATTTTATTCTTTAGGTTTGGGAAAGTTTTGGATATTATTTAATTGAAAAGATTGTGCATTCCTTTGGTTTCATCTCTGTACTTTCCTATCCTGATAAATCTTAAATTTGGTCTATTCCTGTTATCCCATAGTTCTTGGGAGTTCTGTTCATGGTTTCTTAACTTCTCCCCATGGTCAATTCTATTTTCAAGGTTATATATTTTGTCTTAATTGCCTCAGAGTCTCTCTTCCAAGTGGTCTAGTCTGTTGGTGATGCTTTACATTGAATTTTTAATTTGGTTTATTGTTTCCTTCATTTTCATTGTTTCTACTTTTGCTTTATTTCAGAATTTGACTCTTTATTGATGTGATCTTTCACTTTCTGTATTTTCTCTCTGATTTCATTTCTTATACTGTCCTTTACTTCCCAGATCATTTTATCTACATACATTATAAACTCCTTCTCTGACATTTCTTCCATCGTGGCGTTGATGAATTCTGTTATTGGTGTATCTTGGTTTGTTTGGGGCAGTTTTTTCCATTGCTTTTTCATGTTGTGTGTGTGTCTACCCATCTAAGGATCTGAGGCAGTAGAGTTTCTTTCCTGTGTACTTTTATTGTCCCTGCAGGTTTTCAGTACCTCACTGTTTAGGGGGACACAAATAACAGCCACTGATGCCAACAGTATACATATTAAACCAAATAGTTCCTACTATGATGTCTACATTGTCACTTACCACAATAAACAAATGATATGATCAGTTATTGCCTACAATAAAAATGACAAGTTTGCAAATTCCACAAATTTCAAATTGTGGAAAGGTAGAGAAAAGAAGTGATATAGGATGTGAGGATTATGAGGGAGGAGGAGAGAAGAAATAAAATTGTAGAGTGAAAGAACAATGTAGATTGTAAGCAGAAGAAAAGAGGATCAAGAGAAATAGGAGAAAAAAATTAAGTGAAATTCAAAAGTTAAAAGTAAAATAATAGAATACAAAGCAAAACTAAATGTACTGGCTTTAAAAATGCTAGAAATGAGACAAAAATATGAATATTTATAATGTCTATGTACCAAATTAAGGCCACAGAGAAAACTTAGGAAAAAAAAAAAAAAAGATCTTCATGAAAAGTTAAAGAATTCTTTCCGTTGGTGTTCAAAAGATTCTTGGCTTCTCTTTTTAGAAGTTTTAGTTGGGCTTGTCTAGAGCATGATACGCCACCCTGCAGATTGCGGGAGTGAGAGAGAGAATACCTTTGGCTGAGTTCCTGGAGGCAGGGTTTAGGTTTAGGAGGGCTCTAGTTGGTCTGGAGATTTTTAATGGGTGCACCATCAGTCCCAAGTACATGCTGGTCCACACTGGAAGACTGTATCCTATGGATCTTACCTGGGTTCCACTGTTGTGGGGGTCCGAGTTCTTAGTATGTCACCTTTGGATCCCACATTTCTTATTCTCAAGTTCAGTCTCCAAACTCGATCTCTGCCACCCCCGGTCCTTTTGAATTCCAGGCCAGATGGGTCTCTCCCAGCAGTTCCTGAAAGTAGTCTAATCAATTGGAAGGAGAGAGGTAGAGTTGGGTGGGTTTCTACAACCAGTTGTCCTTAGTGTAAACCTCTCGTTTGATTTCTTTTTTTCCTGGACACTTAAGCATACTGTGTCATTCAGTGTGTATTTACTGGGCCTATATTTCAGATCAGACTCTGGCTTGCCAAGAATTGGCCCCCTTAGCTGCCAGTCCCCATCAGTGTTTTTCAAATACCTCTATAACTTCTAGGGGATACATTAGACTGTTTATTATATTTTTAGAGAGGAGCTAATGTAGAACTATTTTTGCATTTTAATTTTTAAATTTTAATTGAAATGCAGTAGTTGCATATATTGAGGAGATACAATGTGATGGTTCAATAAAAGTATATGGTGATTAGATCAGAGTAATAAGCATATTTGTCACCTCCAACATTTATTATATTTTTGTGTTGGGAACATTGAGAATTTTTTCTACTTAACTATTATGAGATATTTAATTATTTGTCAACCGTAGTTCTGTAGTACAGAACATTAGAAGTCTAATGTAGGACTTCTAATACTGAAGTTTGGACATTCTGCATCTTAGAGAATCTTAGAAGATTTCATTACTGCTTAGCCCTCTCTGGCCTCTAAATTTTCCAATAAATGGAAAAACTTATCAGGATGTTTTCTCACCTAAATAGTACCAACCTAATGATTATGCGTAGCCTTCTATGTCTAAGGAACCATACTATCACCCTATGATTTTCCCTTTCATCTTATAAATTAGAATAGAGAGGCTTTCTGGTTTAATGCTTTAACCAGGGTCACATTGTCATTGGACTCATAGGCCAGAGGCTTTCTGGTTTCATGATTTAACCAAGGTTATATTGTTACTGGACTTTGAGATTTCCAACAAATCAGGTCTAGCCATTTGCACTGAAACCAAATGGGAAGAGTAATGCGTAAAATGCAGGAAAGGAACTTTAATCAATATGGCCATATTGGAAAGGCAGAATATGAGTGTGTCTTACCCCTGGGGTACTAACATGAGCTTAAGGTTTAATTAGAAGAATTGGGACAGTGGGTGAGAAGTATTCCTAACTAATCAGTCTTGGTCAAACTATAGTTTAGTTGATTATTACTTCAGTTCTGATTCTGTGAGGTTACTCTTGAGAAGTCCCTTTTATTTGAGGTGTCAATTTCTATTTGCTGTGCAGGGCATTTATCTGTCAGACCTCTGGTCCTGGAAGGGGCAATTCAGTTCCCATGAAAGGATTTCTCTGGCTTATGAGACCAGTCTCATTGTGAAGGTTTCTGCCTTCAGGGCTCTGCTGTTTCTGGAAGGTATAGGGTGATGACTAGGGACCTCTAAGCACCACTCCAAGGGTCTGGAGTAGGCGTCTATAAAAGAGGGCATTGAATGTTCCTGCAGATCTTGAAAATACCTATTTACTCTTATCTTGATGTCCTCAGTCTTGAATGGGGAAAGATAGTTGAGGTTAATTTTGGGCTAATAAACCTTATGTTACCAGTGTTTAGGTAAGCTCCTTAAATGATTCCTAAACCCATGTGCAGAGTTGATTGGGGATCTTCAAACAGTTACAGAATGAAGGCAGAGATGCCAACATTTATCCTGCTTTTAGTTACTCATTGGGTATCTGCAGGCCCAGTTGAAAACTCAGTGCTTTTAGCAAAGCAGCTTTTAATTCTGTTATATAACTAGTGAATGTAGATGCTAGAAAAGGTAAAATGAAAAAAGAGACACTTTTTAGGTTTGACAGATCCTTACAATTAAGGTCTGGAAGAAGTTTTTTCTTTGGAAAACAATATATCTAGTTTTACATAATTTTTCTCTTTCCTTAGAAAAGTAAATTTATCTTGTGGAATTTTTAGTTCATATTTTTTACCAAGCACAAAATGTCATATATTCTAACATTATTACCTCCAAGAGTTTTTGTCTTGCTTTGAAAAGAATGTATAAAAAGGATGAAGTCACCACTATTGAAATCTGCTGGGCAGACCAGTGTGGGTGTGGAGCTGCTCAACACACAATGGGAGGATTGTTCTGTTGATGTGAAAAGAAAAAATGTTTCCCACTGAAACTGAAGGAAGAGATTGGGTACGCTTATGGTAATTACCTGCTCTGCAATTCTGCCACATACCTTAGGTGTGATCCAAATTCTAACTATAATATGATGGAAAACACCCAATTCATGGGAGAGGTTGCTAAAAAGGAAAATATGAAGCAAATTGGTTAGGAGATGCCCCCTCGCCCCATACATATTTCACTGATACTTAAATTACAAGGCTTTAATTATTAGTCTTGCTATACTCTGGAATTTTTTTTAAGGATTTTTAAGAATTTCATAGAACCTACCTTCTTTAGATGTAGAGCTCTTTAGAGACAGAGCAGGGTAGTAGGGATGAAAGGGACATCTCCTACGTCTTCTCATCTCAGCAAATTTTTAAAAAAACAGTTGACATTATATACTACTCTGAATGTAGTAAGAATATCTTAAATAGGAAGAAGTGATCAGTCTTCCATTAGATTCTAAATTTATTAATCCAGTAATACTTACCAGGAAGTAGTTATTGGATATAGAGTTGAACTCAGCAAGTGTGGTTCCCTAAAGGAGTTTACTGCCTAATTAGAGATAAAACAGTAAACAAATGAAAATACAAAACAATGTTTAATTATAGATTGTCCCAAATATTCTAAGGAAAAGTGAATTGTTTATGTAAGACGGCCATGAAAATAGATTTATTGGGAGTAGAGGGCAGTGATTAAAATCTCTTGGCCAACATAGAATTTAGTTAGGCCTGAAGGATAATTAGAAATTGTCTATAGAAAGAGCAAACCAAAAGGAGCAATATTTGAAGGGAACATAAGGAGCATCATTCAGAAAACTGAAGTCAGGGTTCTGTGATTGGTGGGAGACCCAGAGGCAATCTTGTAGGCTTGCTGAGTTGACTGCTGTTACTTTTAGTATCACTATTTTCATTTTGTCTTAAGAGCAAAATGAATGGTAAAACACTTTAGCTGGAAATGAAATGATTGAACTTGCCTTTACAAAAAGTTCATGCTGGCTTCTGCTTCCTTCCAAAGAGAAAGACATGAAGTACTTAATGTTCTTATGCATCACATTAGTCCTAAACACATAAGCATGTTCAACCCAATTTTCATCCACGAAATGGAATCTCCTAAGGAATGCTGATCTCTACCCTGAACAGATAGGGACCGAGGACTTGTGTGTGTGTGTGTACACATGCGTGCACACTTCTGTTTTTCTTATCCATTTTTTCCTGTTTCCTGGAGCGTATAATTTAATTATTGTTTTGTTTAACCACAAATGACAAACCAGGGTATAACTGAAAACCATTTGTTTTCCTGGGTGTAAAGCATGCTCTGGTTTTGTTGAAGCTCTTGTATGGTACCTAATTTATTTTTCCTAATGCACTTTTTACTTTTTACTCTGTGCCTTTTGTTATTGAGCTCACTAAATTCAATGTATGGGGTTAGTCAAACATTGTAGACCTAAGTTCAGTGTAGGATATTAGTCAAACAAAACATCAAAAAGAGCAAATTAAGTCAGAGTAAAATAAAAAATGAATGTAACAGCAAATTAAACCAAAACATCTTAAGACTCATTCAAGACGGTTATTTTATGCTTATTTTGATACCTATGAAAACATACTTTAATATAAAAATAGTCTCCACTTTTTTTACCGAACACAGTTAATAATAGTGAAATGACACTAAAGCTTTTTCTTCTCATAGTCCTCTAACTCTGAATGGCAGCAACAGCAATTCACTTTGAGTGTGTGGAAGGTGTGTATGGAGGCAAGCCTAGAAACCAGCTGAGGACCATATCACTAAATCCCCTTGGTTAGCCAGATTTGTTGATGAGTTCTCCAGAGTGAAAATAAAGTCTGAACTTATTGAATCTATATGGTTACTCAAGGTAGTGTTTATTATGTTTATACTGTATATAATAAAATTTATTTATAATTGTCATGGTTTTAAAACATTAATGAGGGAGCTAGGGCAATCTTTAAATGCCACTTCCTCTGTTTTTTGTTTTCCAATGTATTTAATATATCTTTACCTTTTCGAGTGTCTAGTGTGTTCTTGAGATACAAGAAGCTGTGGAAGTATCACTTTTCCTAGAAGAATCAAATTGTCAATTTGTAAAAAGTCTTGTGCCTCTTTGTCGCCTTAAGAATGATGTCATTGCTCACAAATTCTAGACAGACATGCTAAGTTAAAAAAAATAAAAATCAAAACAGAACTATAAGCATTTAGTACTGGCAAATATTTGTGAAGTCAGGTTTTGTTACGGTTTAGATATGAAGTGTCCCCCAAAAGCTCATGAGTGAGACAATTCAAGAAAGTCCAGAAGTGAAATGATTGGGTCATGGGAGCTTTAAACTAATTTCATTAATTCAGTGATAGGGATTAATTGGGTGGTAAATATATAGCTGGTGGGGTGTAGTTGGAAAAAGTAGGTTACTGTGGGTGTACCTTTGGGGTATATGCTTTGTCTCTGGTGAACAAGAGCTCTCCTGCTGCTTTGTGGTATGATGTTCTGAGCTACATTCCTCTGCCACACTCATCCATCATGATATTCTCTCACTTGGACCTATAGCAATGGAGCTGGCTGTTTATGGACTGAGTCTAAGAAACTGTAAGCCCCAAATAGACTCTTATTCCTCTAAAATTGTTCTTGTTGGGTATTTTGGTCACAGCTGCAAAAAATGCTGACAAAAACAGATCTTCTAATTCAGGAAATTGATTTCACATATACAGTAAATATTTCTAGAAGGAAAATTCATATAGAATTTTGAAAAAAATTGCTCCTTTTTGCTTGGCAGCAGAGCTCAGTTGCAGGATGCTTGCTTAGCATGCACAAGGTCCTAGGTTCTATTCCCAGCATGGCCAAGTAAACACATAAAGAAAATAGCTCATTTGACATATAGGTTGTAGTTACCAGTCTTCAACAGTTGATTTCAGTGAATATGTGCATACTAACTTGCTTATGCTTTTTCAATTGAGATGTAGTTCTAGGGTTACCGTGATTTTATTTCATTGCTTTCTGTTTTACTCTGTTCAGTGGAGTACATGATGTTTTTAAGTATTTTATACTAATGTTTCCCATAACAAATTGAGTTAGGAGATGCATTTCAACTATTTGTATGCAGAATTATTCTGTTTTACAATGTCAAAATATAGATTATTCTGGTGTCTAGTGGCTTTAGCTAAATAATGTTCCCAGTGTTTTGGTAGTTATAGGAAAACTTAACCAAATACACATCTTGAGTTCCTGATGAGAATAAATTATCGTTTGGTTACCTGCAAACCTGTTTCCAAAGTCTACAACTAAAACTCATCCATTTGGGGTAAAAATCTTTTTCTCTTTTGCATAAACAATATATATTTTGTACTGATTACTTAGTGTATGTGAGTCAAATTCCCTATAGATTGGCCAGTCATTTAAGATCTTTCACAATCTCAGGAGGCTGAGGCAGGAGAGGCCAGCTTTAGCAATTTAGGGAGACTCAGCAACTTAGGGAGACACTGTCTCAAAAAGGGCTGGAGATGTAGCTCAGTGGTAAAGCACCCTTGACTTCAATCCTCAGTATTAAAAAAAGACAAAAAACAAACAGGAAGACATCCTCGTTCTCTCAAATCCCCCCAAACCTAATACCTTCCACTGTGTATATTTCTGTTAATATACATGATTCAATTTGTCTTCCTCATGTCTCTTTTTTCCTATCTTTGTTCATAGCATTTTTGATTGTGTGCCTTCCCTACTTGCGTATTTTAATACTTAGTCTGTTATTACTGTTCCCATGAATTTCTCCCCGCTTTTCTAATTCGTGGATCTCTGAAAGTCCTCAACAATGCTGTCATTCAGCCTATCCCACTTTTTTGTTACTTATACATATATATTGCACCACCTCTTATCACTGATCCTTTGCACAGTGCTGTGTATGTGGTAGGAATCAGATAAATAGTTGTGGTTAATCATGATATGATGTACAAGTGAGCTTCTGGAATACCTCTCCACCTGGACATCTGCCAAATATGTTTCTGTAGATAAAGAGGTAGCTGCTGGGTGTCCATCAATCATGTGAACAGTTGAAAAAAGTTTGAAACATAAAGTAAGCCCAAGAAGTTCTGATTGATTTTCGAACAAGAAGCAAAAACTACCTTCCAAAGAGGAGGGAAGGGAAGGGCACACTGCAGATGTTGCAGTGATTAGATGAACTGGAGTCAGCAACAGTGATGCAATTAGTGGTGAGCACCCTTTCTGTAAGGAAAAGAGAAAAGACGACAATGAAGAAGAGAGATCTGTGGAGGGACTTAGCAAGAAGATGAAGAGTATATCCATAAACAACATTGAAAAATTCTTTAGAATGTGTAATAAGATTCTATATCAAGATTGAATCATCTAGAAAAATCTAGCTTTACAAATATCCTGAGATAAACACATGTTCACATCCTTATGAAACAAGTCATATGATTGTGTTTTGGCTATTTTAATGAAAATTGAAAATTTAATGTTTTTAAAATATTTTGAACTTATAGGCTAAATAACATCTCTTCAATAGGTTATTAATATATTTTAGTGCAAAGTTGTATGAATGGAAATTTTCATTATAAATACAGCAAGTATATTTTTCATTCAAGAGGAAAATACAGTAATGAAAGATAGCTTATGTGCTGTGTAGATTTGAAGAAATATGATAGTATTCAGGTTGATTCTAGTTAGTAATTTCAAGTTAGTGACATTTTGCCTACAGTGTAACTGAGTTTGTTATACATACTTAAGTGCATATGGAAACTGTCTGAAATTATACTTTTATATACATCTGCTGTATCCATATTCCTTAGATAAAAGTAAATTTTGTACATTAGATTTTGATGTAAATTTGAAATTTTGAAGGAAGATTAGTTGAAATAACTTCTTTAATCATTTATGTGTGCCATGCTCATAGGTACAATAAAGAAGTGATTAATTTTAGATGATACAGGAAATGAGTAGTTTTGGTTTTATTAAAATTAACTTGTCTTTAGATTGCTGGATGGAGCACACTCTTCAGTAAATTTATCTACTAAAAACAGGATAGGACTTTTAGATTAATGTAGGTTCAAATGATCAAACTTCTTAGTGCTTCCAAGTGTGATCCATGGACTAGTAACATCAGCATTAACTGGAAGCTTATCAGAAAAGTTGATTCTTAGGCATTATCCATACCTAAGAGAGTCAATATCTATATTTTTAACAAGATTTCCAGGAATTCTGATGTACACTAAATTTTGAGAAACACAGGTGTGAATGTTTTTATCTTACAAGCTGCTTGAGAACAGAAACTTCTCATTCATTTATATGGACTCCAAATGCAATCTAGCCCTAAATAAATATTTGTCAAGTAAATGAGACCTTATATTAATTCATCACTGACTAGGATAATCTTTATGACTGTATTTTTAGTTAAGACATATAGGATTTATTTCATCTTGTGAATTCTTAGCTTGCAAATGTATTATGCATTACTATTAAACAGATCATATTACTATATATATCTTTACAACATATCATCCTTTATCATTCCAGCTAAATAATATCTACAAATTGTTTGCCAAACATGATTTATGAGTTGACGCATATCATTTTCCATTTACTTACAACACTGTCTACTAGTTATATAGTATATTCTGTAGTAAAAATTCAGCAGTTTGAGATTTGGTTTGAGAAGATGTATATTTGGTGGATTTACATTTTGTTTAGACAGTATCCAGCTTTGGATATAAAATCTGTATAAGCAATTGGGTGTCTTGAATTCTTTATGATAGGTAATCAGCTTTATTAGGATTAGGGCTTTCTATTTTCCATTCTGCACTCATTGTAGCTTTGTATCGTAACAATAGTTAGCCTTTGAAGTGAATTTTAGCAGAGCAGTAAATCACGAAGGAAGACTGTTCTTAGGGAATATTAATGCAATGATCTTAATTGCTTAGCATATACTGCATATAGTGGTTCAAAAGCATTCAACTCTTCTCTAAGATCGAATCTGTAGACTTAGACCACTTTTTGGATTTAAAAAAAATTTTTTTTTCTGACCATCTAGGACCCAGAATTGTCAGACTTAGGGGATTGTGTGAACAAGCAATTAAGGTTGTTAGTACTCAATTGATGTCTTCCAGATTGTTTTCTGGAGTTGATTTTTATACCTATAGTATCACACTCATCTGAGTAATGGTCTGGTGACTTCCATGATAAGGTAAATGTACTAGATATGTGTAACAACGGTGGCCTGTGTACTTCAGGTGTGTGGGCTGAGGGGATCCAGCAGACCAGAGTTTGGGTTCTTGCCCTATTTTGGCTGTGTTATCCTGGATTGGTTATTTAAACTTTTGTGCCTTAATGTCTTTACCTATAGCATGAGAACAATAATACCTCCTTATGTATATATATATGCTGTGTAATTTTTTAAAAAATTCTTTGTTCTAATTAGATATATATGACAGCAGAATGCATTTCAATTCATTGTATACTATACCGTGTAATTTTAATGTGTAATTATTTTTTATTTATTTATTTATTTTTTGAAGGAACAAGTGAACTTTAATTAAATGTATTTCAACAAGAGACATTGTTGCAATAAAATCCACATTTAAAGAAAATAGATAATGCAATTATGAAAATTTTGAGGTTAGAACCATGGCATATATATAATTGGTATATATACATGTATATATATATGTATTTGGTTGTGTTTATATATATGTATATATTTGGTTACTGATACAAATTAAGTAGTTGATTGATAAATGCTACAAAAAGTAAGGTCATTAGCATTTCTCACATGCCCCCACAATTTCCTAATTTTGCTAATCATACTGTTAACCAAGGTTCAGAGAGAAGGAAGAGCTGCTTAAGGTCAAACACAGCTAGCAAATGCAAAGCAGGGATTGAAGCACAGGCATGCCTGGGTTTTGCACCCACAGGACCCTTCCCAGCAATAACTAGATCGGGATAGTCCTGGTGATGGAGCCCAGGAGAACTGGCCACTGGTAGATGAGCTAATGCTCAGAGTAAATAAGACAATGACCACTCAACAACCTGATCTTATCTACCATCTTTCTTTTGAACAGTTCTGTGGAATACAACCCAATTCTTCATGCTTGTGTTTTGGTTTACCACATTATTAAGGCCCCTAATGTGTATATCAGGAAAGGGCACTCAATTTTGTAAGCAGAATGAAGTTCTTTACTTTTTTCCAATGTGTAATTATTTAAAGCATTAGCATGGATTCCAGCAAATGATAGGGTATTAAATGTAGAAGGGTAATGGATATATAATCATGTGTTGAAATTTCATCAAAAGTTGATGGCAGTTAAAAGTGAGTGGAAAAATAACAGCAAGATTTAATATATTTATGACATGCAAGAGTGGTTATCAGCACTTCACATATATTCAAGCAAACAAGGTGACTGACCTGGCAGCATACACCGTAGACTTGGGACTTTCTAGAACAGTGCTTATTGGGGAAAGCCCATGAATTCAGGGACAGAGGCAGTGCTCACTGCATTATGTAGCAATGCAAAGGGATCTTAATAGTAAATCTTTGTGCTGTGTGGCTTTTAAGCAATGTAATTAGAGAAGTACTAGTCCTTCCCCTGGTGTAATAAGGGATTGGGATACAACAGTAGTGTGACATTGCAGATCCTTGGTTACAATGCTTTTCTGCTTATCTGGTGTATAGTTTTGGGAGTATATCAAGACTTCCTTTGATATGACCATCTGGCTACAGTCTGAGTACTATGGTGGCAGTTCATAGAGGGTCACTGGTATAATCCACTGGCTTACCATTGACAATTAAGTGTCCTATAGTTAGTGTAATAGCAGACTGGTAACCTGATGGATTTATCACCTCAAATCTCTACTAAGATTGAATACCTTAAAGCTGTAGCTTTGTTCCAGAAATTTCAGAATAATGACCTGTATAGAAAAGGAGTCTTAGAAAAGTTAATGCTTACCTCTCACATATTAATTTAGCAAACTAAAATATCAATTCTATGAGGTTTTCATTTTACTTATGACTAAAATGAACCATAGGGCTTAAGTAATTTATCTCACCTACCAAGAATATTCCAGAGATGATTCAAGTCCACGGAGCTTACTGTGACTCCATATTCTTCACTACAATAGAAGATTATAAAAGCTGATTCAAATTAAGAATATAGTAAATTCCCAATGCTAGGTAATCACCACCAACACAATACTTTTAAATGTAGGTATATCTACAGAGTGGAAGGAAAAATGCATCTCTCTACAGCTCCCTTGCATCCACACTACTCCTGTTGTTTGAATAGGAGGGAGGTGAGAAATGGGCAGATTAGAAGTGGCCCAATCAACATATTCTTAAAAGAGCTGTCTTTTCAGAAACACATTTTTGAACCTCTGATACCTGGGACTTGAACCAAAACCTTTTAGTTTTAGTTAAGCCATAAATCTTGAAATAAAATTTTTTTTGACAATCCATCTTTTTCCCTAATATACATGCTTTAAAAAGTATTTTGAATGTACAGATGTTTGTATTTAATTAATGGTGAATCTTTGCTGAATTCTTATTTGTAATACTGAAAGGAAAGTATTTAATATTTTTGGTGTCCTCTAATTTTACTGAACACATTGGAAAATGTGTTCCAGTGTGTTCATTTTAAATGTTAAACTGTTATTTGAATCAAAATATTTACATAAGTTCATGTAGCCAGTAGATTGTTCCATTTGTTGTGTTTGAGTGTGGAAACATTTGGAATGACAGCATAAGATGATGCCATAGACCTTTTTTCATAAACAACCTAAAAGTGTTGTCTAATGTAGGTTATTAAAGGCGTCAAAGATTCCTTTGCTATAATTAGGTAAAATGTAAGTTTCTCTACTCAAATGGGAAATACCGTTTTCTGGTATGGAGGTAAATAGTTCGACTAAATAAAAATCCCACTTAACTGGAAACCATTATTAAAAAATGCAGTTTTAAGAAGCAAACAATTATAATTTCATGTGTTTTTATTAAGAGTAAAAAAACCCCCTTGATATTTATAAATACCTTTTATAAAAATTTGTGCACATTTCTTAGTCTATGAACATTATCTGATAAATGATCTTTTAAATAGACTTTTAAATTTATCAAGGATCTGAGCAAATATATTCATATCAAAGTAAAGATATGGAGCTGAGAAGTATGCTTTGCATATATCTATACCCTATATTCTAAGAATGTTTATTAACTATCAATTAAATAGAAGAAATATGATAGCTTTAATAAAGAGAAGAAATACCTATTGAAATCAATATGGGTTAAAATTGTCACAGGCAAGAATGATACCTGTTTGTCAAAATAGAGGAAGAATGTCTTTGAGTTTGATATTTGTGTTGCAGGGAATAGTTGGATGGTTCATATTTTGAATAGGTTATAAATAGATTATGGAGCTATCAGTGACAAATTCACTTTTGATTTAATAGGTGCTATACACAAACAAGTAATGTATGCTGTTATGGCGTAGATATGAGGTGACTCCCAAAAGCTCAGGTGTGAGACAATGCAAGAATTTTCAGAGGTGAAATGATTAGATTATGAGAATTGTGAACTAATCAGTAGATTAATCTACTTATATGGATTAACTGGGTTTTAACTATAGGTGAGTAGGAAAATATAGGTGACTGGAGAGCTGCCTTTGGGGTTTATATTTTATTTCTGGTGAGTGGAACTCTACTTCCTGTTGCCATGTCCCAAACTGCTTTCCTCCTCCATACCTTTCCATCATGATGTTCTCTCTCACCCTGGGCCCAGAGAGGTATGGAGTTGGCTGCCTATTGACTGAGACCTCTGAAACTGTGAGCCAATACAACCTTTTCCTCCGCTATGTTTTGAGCTTGCTCTCTCTGTATAGATAGATAAATATATAGATATGTATGTGTATATATGTAGATATATAAACACACAAATATAGATATCTTTATATATAATTGCATGTTCTTAATTCAAAAAATGAAAGAGAAGCTTTGGGTCAGGAATACTAACATTAACATACTCTTAATACTAATGTGCCACATAAAAGTAAATTCTTTAAATATTTAAAAACATTATGGTGAAAACCAGGTAAATGATGATAGATTATAGGTAATTTACAAAATTCTCCTTTCTCTGGAGCTTTCAAAAAGGCAAAAATAGTAAGCAAAGCAAATAAAGGAGCCTAACTTTATGTATAAATTGTAAAATGTAGCAGTCAAGAAAGAAACTGAATTGATCAGGTTCATGATGTCTTCTCTGCCCTGACTGTGGGTCCCTGTGACCTTTTATGGGGGCAAAAGGTTAAACCCAGGCAAATCTTATGTTGTTAAAATATCTGCAGATAGAGGTACTGAAGTTAAGACCAGGGAAGGTAGAAAAATTCCTCAATTCTAACTTTCCAACTCGTAGAAGATAATCAGGAAACTATATGATTCATACTAAAAATAATCATAGCACACACAAATTAGATGAAATAAATATGAAAAAAACTTCAAGCTTCTCCCTGTACCTAAAATATCCTCATACCTGTTTGTTCTATATAACTCAGGAAGAATCTGATTTCAAAAAAATGAAAAAGTCCAAAACAACCTTCTAAGAGGTTAATGGTGATTGAATAAGGGAACAGAATTAGGACTAGAAGAACATTATTAAAGATTTATCCTTTAGAAATATTATTAAATATTTGTCCTTTAGAAATAGCAATGCAGTGCACTCAAAATCATATTTCTATAATAGAGGAAAATGAGATAATCGTAGTATATTCCAAGACAAAATAAAAAATATCTGAATGATAATGGCATTTATCAGATGGGTAATTTTTTATATGTCAAGTAGAAAAATCAAGGATTTTTTTTGGAAGCTAGAAGAAAAATTTGTTGAAATGACAAACTGATTCTATATAACTCAAGAGGAAGTATAGTCAGGAAAAAGTGAGAAACAATTGTCAATCAAACTTATTCTGATTAAGGTTTAAACTTCTTTCATGAAGAATTCTTCAGGAATGTACTTAGGTACAGAAACCAGAAACCAAAATTCCAAGTAGAAGTACAGACTAACTAGTCTCTTGTATCTCCAGAGTTTCTTCCAAACATAATGAAGCTTTGTCTACAAACTTCAAATGAAAGTGGAATACAAGACTCTAGCCCCAAGTCAAATTGTCCTTATTTACAAAGACAAAAGGAAAGAGAATTTCAAATATAACATCTATAGGACTTCTTTGAAAAACTGCTCAGCATTGAAATCTACCCAATAAAATGATAAATGGATCATAGTTGAGTAATAAATGTATAAGAAGCAGCAGGGAGTCAGGCAGTGTTTAAAGACATTGGCCAGTAACTAGAAATCTGTGAGGGGAAGAAAATGTGAAGCAAACTTTTCTTTTTAGATCCAGCTATTCTTAGAGTATGAAAGCAAAAACCCAGGGGCACAAAGTGTAGGCCTTCGTTGTCTCTGTATATTTTTAAAAACCCACAAACACTTGGAGATGAAGTTCTCTCAATAAAGAAATTGATTAAAGTTAGTAATTAAAAAATAGAGAAATGTCTAAAAGTTTCTTTGTAGATATGTCTTAGAATTTTTATTATGGTTACAGAATAGAACATGAATCTAATAAAACTTGTCAGGATAAAAACATGAGCAGAGGTAGGCCATGGGCCTTGCGCTCTCAGCTGGGCGCGGTGGCGCAAGCCTATAATCCCAGACTTAGGGAGGCTGAGACAGGAGAATTGCGAGTACAAAGCCAGCCTCAGCAATGGTGAGGTGCTAAGCAACTCAGACCCTGTCTCTATGTAAAACACAAAATAGGGCTGGGGATGAGGCTCTGTAGTCGAGCGCCCCTGAGTTCAATCTCCAGTACCAAAATAAAATAAAAATAAAATGGACTCTCTCTCATTTCAGGAAAGGATGTAAGTTAATACTGACATACAAATGAATTGGGTCTTTATAAGTCCACTGTCTTTAACATGTTAATATTTTTTCTTAATTGTTAGAAACTAACCTCTCTGGATGTGGAAAATTATCTGAAGTTTAGTAATACCTTTTGTTTTACGTTTGGTTTACTTTTATTAAAATTTTAGATAATTAAAAGTGACATGTACAATTCCATTTTAATAAAGGTATTTATATTTTTGATCCATTATTTTGTCCTTCTAGCTTACTGCACATATCATTCATTCATAGAAAATTATCAGAAAGATATATAACTGACATTCAAAGTGATATTTTTTTGAGTGGTATTTTTCAGTGAATTTTTCTAAAACCCTTTTTAAAAGCTTCTCCACAATTCTTCACATACAAGTTTTATTGACACAAGACCTCCTTCCTTTAAAAAACTAAGGTGGCAAAATTTTAAACTACTTGTTAAACATTTGCTGTAGGTAAAAGACATTCAGATTTCCAAATCCTGTCCTCAAGGATTTTACCTATCTTTTTAATGTTTAGGAGGCTAAATGAAATATATCTCATGTCTTTGTCCTAGACCTCATTTATACATATGCATAAGGAATTTTTAAAGTAAACTGTGATTTTACTTATGCACACTTATTGAAGCTAAGATTTCAAGATGTGGTTGCCTTATATCTGTATCTCAGAAACTTGGCACGATCTGAGATTATGCCCTAATTGAACACAAACTAGTTAGCCTGTCACACCACCATGGTTATTCTCAGAAGACTGAAGACTCTACAGTCAGAGAAAAGACAGGGTGTTTTTCAAAACCACAGCAGTAGCTGGAGTAATAGTGTAGCACTGGTTTTCTGAATTGTAAATCCCATGGACAGATGCAGTTAGGTTTAATTATTGCCAGGCAGTGGGGTACATTAAAAAGAACTTTGATATCAAGAAACCCAGGTCTTGTACATGGGCTGCTGGCAAACCATCTCATTCTTCTGTCACAAGAGAGACATTATTACTTTGGAATGTCATGCTAATCTGCTCCAGGGAGACTGATGTCTCTATCTTTGCTTTTGGAAAATAAGCAAATCTTGCCTATGAAGAGACATATCTGCCTTTGCAAGTCTGCCTGCAATGCAAACATCCTTGAAAAGACAGTTTGGAACAAATTATGTGTTAATGCCTTTGAAAATGTTTGGATACATGAGAGATCCAAGAAAAATTATCTCCTTGTGATATTTAGAAGATATGATTCCTTGATTCAATTTAATATTGCACAATGGAAGCTGATTTCTTTTCTACTCAAGTATTAATACATAGTTTGACATGAATGTTGGGTATTTTGTCAAAATTCTATAAAATTAAGCTGTAGAATAAATGAGGCTTTTACAAGTACAGTTTGATGTTTTACTTAAGAATATCATTTTATTTAGAACTATAAATTGTGAAATATTCTAAATGTATGCACTTCTAAGTGAAGCAATTTACTGTTCTTATTTGTTAAAAAAAATTCATTATTTATGGCTATTTAAATATTTTTTTCTTGGTAACCTGATAAACTTAAGCACGATTTTATTTTTGTTTATTTTCCTAGGCTTTGTGTCTTTCCTATAGCAATTATATGCTATGTTGTTTTCATTTACATTTTTGTGTTTTATCTTCTATCCAGTTTGTAAACTTTTCCTCTATCTTTTCTCCTAGCATGTACAAATCACATCTCAGGCTCTGTATAATGCTGGCAGTGAAATTCAACATTTCAACTTAGAGCAATGCTACAATTTTGTTTGTGTGAATGTAAGTAGACATATAAATTATTGGAAGCATTTGAGTATCTAAACAAGAGTAAGGTCAAAGAGACCTAATTTTTCTTAAACTTTAAATATTTGAACGTGATATTTTGAAAGATGAGTTATATTATTTAGTATGGATTTGGATATTTTATTTTTTATCTTCTGAAATACAGAAATAACACTTTTTATCCAGCCAAAAACTCATAAGAAAAAAGGTTATGTTTCTCTAGACAGTTTCGTTAAATTTTCTTTTTTAAACCTGTAGGTAAGTAGACTATAAGACTTATGTTTGAATTAATAGCTCAAATGTAATATGTATATCTATAAGTATCCTTCAAAACTGTTTTAAAATTAATCTTGGTAAATATTTTGAATGCTATATAAAATCTCTTCATTTTTCTCCTTGAATTAACTTTTAAATCATGTTAGAACTTTTCCCCACTTCAATTTATTTTCTTGCTTTTCCAGGTTAAGACATATGATTTCCAAGAGACTCAGAAGTTACTGGGTATGCTTGAAGAGAGCAGCTTTCCTGTTTTATACCCCATAGTTGTAGTTTCTGTAAGTGAATGAATACAGATTTTTCTTATCAAACTTCTGCTTCCCTCCTTTCTGTTTAACAAAATGTATCCCATTGACGGCCTGACCCAAACTCAGAAGAAACTTTTCTTTGTGGATTTTGGGGCTTTCTTTCTTGCTATGACTGGCTCTGGACACTTTGTTACTGCAGTCATTTTGTTGAACTTTCTTTCATGTTCAGAAAGCTATTTAATTCAACCTAGCAAACAACTTATTTATTTTTCTTCATTAAAATTGAAAACTACATGACTAAGTTGACTAGTTATTGGGATAATGTAAAAGAACTTTATTTAGCATATTGCTATAATGCCAATTAGTAAAGAAGTCCCAGTTTCCAAAGGTGAGGAAGAAATCTAATAAGAAAATCTGTTCTTGTATTCATCTTCTCTTTTGCATGAAAAGTATAATTAGAAGGAGTGTAAATTAAAGAGAATTCCTAGAAGAATGTCCAATGAAAATTTTGGAGAGGTGTTTTTGTTTTCTTTTTTGGTACTGGAGATCGAACTCAGGGACACTTTAACTACTGAACTATATCCCTAGACCTTTATAAAAACTTTTTTTTTTTTTTTTCCTGAGGCAGCAATGAGATGACTCAAAGTTCACTATCATTTACAGGAAAATTTGAAAATCCAGACTACACTCTCACCACCCCATCTAAGAAACCAGCATTCTTTCCCATATTCTGATTCCCCAACTTTGGTCATATGTTTACAATTTTCTGTTGGGTATTTCCATTGTTGTACTTCAATTCTCAAATTCAGCAAATCAAATCTATCATTGTTTTAGTCAGCTTTTTCACTGCTATGAACAAAAGAACTGATAAGAACAATTTTAGAGGAGGAAAAGTTTTAAGGCTCATAGATTTCAGAGGTCTAGGTCTATAATTGGCCAGATCCATTCCTGTGGGCCTAAGGTGTGGCAGAACAGTGTGGCAGAGGAAGGCAACGTAGGACATGGCCACCAGGAAGAAGAGGGAGAGAAGAGATATTCCCTCACCACAGATTTTATATATGTATATATATATATACATACACACACACATATATAAATCCCAAAGGCCCATATACCCCCATTGAACCATGTCCTCCAGCCACACCCTACTTGACTATAGTTACTACTCAGTTAATCCATTCAGACAGGTTAACATACTGATTAGGTTAAGGCTCTCAAAACCCTGTGATTTCACCTCTGGATATTTTTGCATTGTCTTACACATGAGGTTTTTGGGGACACCTAGTATCAAAACCATAACAATCACCAAAGCACATTAAAACACATTATCCCTAACTTCTCTTAATGCCTCTACTTTTGCCACAAGTTGTGACAGCATAGTCAAGTTGGAACCTGTGTTTTTGAGTTCTCTTCCTGTCTTTCTCCACCAAATACACTTATACACATGCTTAGTTTTAAAACTGTTAGTTCTTCTACTCATTGCTACTCTTATATCTCAACCTTGACTGTTGTATTGACTTCATGGGTATACGTAAATGCCATAATTGTTTAGCTATCTGATGTTCTATATCAAATCAAGAGAAAAGATGGACAGTTTTCCAGTTAAAGTAGAAGTGTGTCTTACAAGTAGTTTAAGATTTCTGTGAGTCTATATGCTATAAACACTCTAACATTTTTATTTTAAATTGGATTATCACTCCATAATATCTGTGTGCTGTTTTTCTGTTGCATGAGCATATTTAATGTAGTATATTAAGGTTATCAAACCTACTAGGAAAATGTGTCATTAAAATTTCTTTAGAATCCATAGACTTAGGATGTTGCAAGTCACTGGGAAGGATGGAATACAGAATGCTAGCTTCTTGGATGGCGTGGTGGGTGTAGAGACTTTGACTTTTGGATTATCCTGAAAATGATTGTGAATATAGATGATTGGGTTTCATCCTTTTGCCTTTTGATATGATTTCTGCTATATGTGGCCAAAAGACCATTTTAATTTCCTGTGAATGAAAATGTAGAACCATTCAGATATTCCACAAATTAATAGATGTGTGGAAAATATTATTGATAATTGTAAAATAAAGTAAAACAAAGGACTTAAGATTAAGTCTAGATATATTAGAGTTTATATGTTAATAATAAAAAATATACACATAAATACATATAGCATTTGGTTATATGAGTATGAATACACACACAGGCATATATATGTACCTCTTTGTGTAATTAGATGTTACATGTACTAGGCAGTGCAGAGGTTATAGAGTCCGTACTTATGTAGCAAGGAGAAAGCCCCTTGCTACTATCTTTGTTTTGTTTTTAAATGATGGTCTTGTTAAACCACTTTAAATTCTGAGGATGGTCAAAAGGGATTCTGATTATTTTTTCCCCTAAATAGGTACACTTTATTCAGCAGAAATATATTCGAAAATGACACCAAAATAATAGAAAAAAACATTATTTTGGTGTTTTGTAATTCAATAGGTATTGAATTCTTGTATGGTTAATATTGAAAGGCCTATTTTGCTGACTGGGAGCTGTGACTCACTGCTGCTGCACAGCATCACCCGAGAGTGTCATAGTACTAGTCTGGGAGAAGATGAAAAGGCAAAGTTTGAAGTTTGGGTTCTATTAATGCATATTGCTTTCTTATTATAATAAAGTCAAGAGATTTTAAGTGGGACCATCATAAGTTAGCGCCCATTTTTATTGCTATCCCCTTTATCAAATTGCATCTCTCAAGAGGGTTGTCTAACTAGGCACAGTGATACATACCTATAATTTCAATGACACAGGAGGATCACAAGTTTGAGGCCAGCCTGAGCAACTTCTCTAGATAAAAATAAAACAAAATAACAACAACCAAAAAAAAAGGACTGAGGATGTAACTCAGTGGTAGAGAACTTACGGTTCTATTCCTCGTACTGCAAAAAAAAAAAAAAAAAAAAAAAAAAACCACAAAAAATTATTATAGTGGCCTAATAACACCATCTGTGGACAGAATGTATCCAGTTCTTTATTTTCTAATTTTATGTTCATTACTCAAATAATGAACAAATCCTTAAGTAAAGTAATGAATGTCTTAAAATACTAAAAGGTAAATTTATAAAGTCTCTCAGAAAAAAGATAGGCTTTCATCTAAATTAAATAAGAATGAAAGGCACTAAGAATCTAAACTTAGGCTGATTCCTTGCTTAGAAGTTAATGAGCAGAATTTTTTGCACCTCACAATTGAGAAAAGAGATTTCAGGAGGCAAAACTACCTATTGCTGTTTTCCAGACAAGATTATGTAAAACCACTTGTAAAACCAAATATCTTTTCATACACAATAAAATAGGGATTCTATTTTATTTGATTCTGTCAAGGCTTCCACAAAACATTCTTTGGTAGTATCAGATAGAATAATGGACAACATATTTTTATATAAAGCTGATTTTTTTCAGGAGCACATCTTATTCACTTAATGGGTACCAAATAAATGTTTAGTCATTAAAATTGGGAAGATGGGTAAAAAATATAGGTGGAAGTTCAAAATTGATAAGTGAAACTCTTTAATTTTATTTGATAAATGGTTTGTCACTTCCCTATATCAAAATTATTTTGTAGTAATGATCTGTGTAATTACAAGAGGGTGCTGCTTTTTGGGGCCTGTGTCAACAGTTTTATTGGTACACTATGAGAGATAGGAATCCTTTTAAGAATTTAATTTACAAAAACATAAATTATCAAGTGGAATTCAAATACTTTAAAAACAAGTAAGTCTTCCAAGGTCCCTAATTTAGTTTCAGTTAGTAGAAAGTAGCTTACTGACATAACAAATCAGAATGTTATATTTTAAAATACTTTAAAATGTCTAATATTTGAACATGCCAGCAAATTAAAAAAGAGAAAACCACCATCCATTGACACTTGATACTTCCACATATGGGGAAACTGTCACAGAGATATAAATTGTTTCCCGAAGGTTCCATAACTCAAAATGGCAGCATCAGGAAGAGAATCAATCCAGTGTGGAGTATGTCATATGTCATATGCACTTGTTACTTTTATGTGCATGAATGTGTTAATAATGGAAAAAGATTGAAAATATACTTATAACAAATATATTTAATATTTCTTTCTAATAAAGAACACCTGACAATGGGAAAATCATAATGATTCCCTCTTTTAAGTGCTAATGGCTTTACAGGGTATTGAGCCTTGACTGAATTTAAGTTATAAAAAACTTTGGTCTTGTTAAGTTTTTTGCCAGATCCTAGACATGGATCATTGTCACCTTTTACTTAACTGCTTGTTCTGTACATTTCCTCTTGTTAACCCTGTTATTACTAGACTAAGAAAATGTGTTTTCAAGACACAAGTTCTTATAAAACAAACAAAAGAGAGCTACTTTAATTCTCACTGCCTTCATATTGAGTTTACTTTTTACAATCTTTGTTTCAGATTATTTTTATTTTTAAGTAGATGTGTGTGTGTATGTAACAGCAATTGATATACCTCAGGAACAAGCTGAAATCCTTGTTCTGCTTCAGTCTCAACCTTACTGCTATTGTAGCCTCAGAAATACTTCTATTTTTCCTTTAGAAACATTATAATATTATTATACATTGAATTTTTTATGATGTTTCACTTGAGATATATTAAAGTTTTTTCCTGTATGGCTTTTACACTACTTGAACAGCAGCAATAGAATCCCTTGTACACATTCTATAAATTTTTTCATTTGTTTTCTGCTAATGTAGTCAGTCTCAGGTATTTCCTGTGTAAATCAATCATAAAACCTAAATAAATACTGGCTAAAAACACCTTTAGAACCCTTTTCCAACTGCGGTCGTGAAGGAATTCATTTCTAACACAAGAATGAGGAATGATGAAATCATTCTTATGGGAGACATTGAATAGAAAGAATTGACAGTGTTGTTATAAGTTTAAGGAGATCTTTGCTTATGGCTAAATGGTTAATGAAAAGCTTGTGTTGTGGGATATAGAAATTCTCAAAGATTAATTATGATGGACGTATAACTGATATATAGAGAAATGATTCTCATAGGACACACCTTTCTGGGATTCAGTTTTTAAAAGAACAAAGGCTATTTTCAGAATAGCAGTGATGCTCTAATAGAATATATAAATAGAATGGATTCCAGATGACTATTTCCAATCTTCATGAATATATATATTTTTTAATTAAGGAGAGCTTGGAATTGCTATTTCCCTGTTTGATGTAGTTTATTTAACATGGTCAGGTGAACAAGGTTGTGGATTTATTTGCCAATGTTATCCCAGTAAGTCACTTTGCAAAATTTAACATAAGAATTACATGGGGAGGCGGGAGGACGACAAAATGTAAAAGTGGACTGCTTTGTGAGAGAGTTTGTACTGATTTTAGCTCTGGAGGGTTGAACTCAATGACTTGGCTATTCAGTGTTTCAGAAATATGCCTGGGAATTTGTCACAAGATTTTTTTTTTTTTGGTGCTACTGAATTTCACTTAAGTATTGAAATAGTCATTCATTTAACTCTGTTATGCTATTTATAACAATGGATCAAATACATTTTCAGTGTAATTTTAAGGATACATATTATATAATTAGTTAAAGTGATACACATTAATATAAATATAAATATGCTAAAACTGACCTGGTTTAGACTATTTAAAAGAGTTGCATTTCTTGTAGGAAAATAATTTCTTGTGTAACCAACATGGTATGTATGCTCAATCTGGAGCTAGGATACTCTCCATTAGGAGCTAGGATTCTCTCCATTACCTAATGGATTGATTATCATAGATTCATTTAATTATTGAACCTCTGTGACAAGTATTTTGACATAGTTGCAGCATTTCGATAATGTGGCCTTTTTCTTTAAATGGCATCTTATTTTAGATGAGGAAGGTATTCTGTGTAAGTTAACTTTTCAGATTATTTTATCTTAGTTTAGGAAGAATATAATTATTTGTCTATTTTTGTTTTCTAAAATATTCTTTTTTTTTTTTTTTTTTTTTTTTTTGATACTGAGGATTGAACTCAGGGGGCACTTGACCACTGAGCCACATGCCCAGCCCTGTTTTGTGTTTTATGTACAGACAGGGTCTCACTGAGTTGCTTAGTGCCTCACTGTTGCTGAGGCTGGCTTTGAACTTGTGATTCTCCAGTTTCAGCCTCCAAAGTGCTGGGATTACAGGCGTGCGCCACTGCACCAGGCTTAAAATAAATATTATTAATAATAGCTTAATTACATGACCTGAGTTAGCCAAGGAAATGCTCCAGTGGCTGGGAGTTCAAGAGACCCCTGGTCCCTTTCCCTCTATAGTTTCCCTTCTAAACTATAGTTCTTATAGTTTAAGAACTATAAGCAGGTATGCTGGAGAAAGTGGCAGGTTAGCCTCATGATGTCTTGCTAAAGATCGAAGTGGAAGCAGATCTTTGAAGACCAAGAAAGATGCAGCTCTGAGGCATGAAAGAATTGCATTTCTATATGTAAAGGGAAGTATGGAGAATGGTCAGAACTGGAAAGAGGAACTGGGTCTAGAAACAGAAGGAACTATACATTATGGAGGGTTGAGGCTGGGGCTACTTAGCTCTGAGGTCAAGGTGGGGTTTCTAAGTTTAAACTCTGTAAAGAAGCTCTGTCCTATCTATAAATTGATGGAATCTATTTGTATTTTACACATTTTGGCTGCAGCACGAAGAATGGATTAAAATAAGCAGAGTCCTTAATATATTTAGTTACCAGCTGCTTTCATTAGTCCTAGAAATAATGATGGTGGTTGGAACTAGGGTAATGTTCGAATACATTCCTTCCTCTCAAACACAATTTTATATGTTAAACTCCTAAGCCCCAACATGATAATCTTAGGTGGGGTGTACTTTTTTTAAGTAATTAGGTTATTAGGGTAGAACACTGACGAGTGGGATTAGTGCCCTTCTAAGAGGTGCAGGGCTAGTTTGCTTTTTCTACACCACCTGAGGAGATGATTAGATGGCAGTCTAGTACCTGGAGAGTCCTCACCAGAATCCACTATGCTAGCACTCTAAGATTTCCAAGCTCCAGAGCTATGATGAATTTCTGTTGTCTATAAGCTACACAGTTTGTGGTACTTGTCATTGAAGCACAAAACGACTAAGGTAGTTTTAATAGAACTGGTCAGATAAAGAATAAAGATGCATTTAAGAAATCAAAGACCCAAGAATTAGTACATGATTAGATGGGGGAGAGGATGTATGACTTCTAATTTGATCTATCTTCAAATGGGTAAATGATAGTAAGATAGTGTTATATGGTTTGGATCTGGAATGTTCAAAAGCTCGCGTGTTGAAGACTTGATTCCCAATGCAGAAGTGTCCAGAGTTGGGGCTTTTGGAGAGTGATTGGATCATGAGGGCTCTGACCTCATCAGTGGTGAGTGACCTCATCATCCATTGATAGCTGAGTGAACTACTTGAAGGTAGTAGGAACCTGGCAGGTAGGGCACAGTGGAGAAAGACCACTGAGGGCATTTGCTTGGCGATTATATCTTGTTTCTGGTCTCTTTCCCTCCCTCCCACCTCCCCCCCTCTCTTCACCCCTTTTTCTCTCCCTCTTTTCTGACTGCCATGAGCTGAATAATTTTCTTTGGCCATGATCTTTTGCCATTATGTTCTGCCTCATCTCAGATCCAGAGCAATGGAACCAGGGGACCATGGTCTGAAACCTCTGAAACCACGAGCCAAAATGAACCATTTCTTCTCCAGTTTGTTTATGTCAGAATTTTTTGTCATAATGATTAACACAGAGGGAACATTAGAGAAGAATCTTTTCATTTCTGAAGGTTAAATGGGAAGATGTCTCAAATTTGTTGGCAGAGCATAATTAAGAAGATTTTGGTCAAGAGCTTTCTCTGTGTATTTATTGGACCTCTTATCTTAAAACTTACTTGGAAAGGGAAGCTAGATGTTTATATGACTCCCTTAATAATTGAATTTTAATATTTTGAATTAAATTCCACGTATGGGCACAACTTAAAAATATATTTTTATATTACAAGTTTTTGAAGTCTTAGTGTCTGAATGATTGATTACGTTTTTTATGAAGTTTTTCTGTAGTAATACTTTATATTCTGAAAACTTCAACAGAAAAAAGCCCTTGTCCATGGATTGAATCATTAGTAGACAGAAAGATGGTAAGAATATTACCAAACTTATGTGTGTTGTTCCCTTAGGATAAAAACTCTGTAGCCATGTAAAAATAGATTACTTTTGCAGTTTTCTGGAAAGCCTGAATAGATCTTTTATTGAAAGTATAGAAAGGTGATGGAATTGGCGCCAAGAGCTTCTTGATCCAAACATGCTTAGGCTTGAATGCTGTTTGCAACAAGTTGACATGTGAGACTTTGAAATGTATAGTGTGATTTAATTCTCCAGGCATAAGAGATTTTATTTTAGGGGATCCTGAAGCTTAGACTTACTCCACATAAATGATGGAATACTTGATTTTTTGGTACTTGCTAAGGTAGAGTGTAGCAAGTTGTCAAGATAGTCTAACATCAGTAAAGGAGAACACTTACTTGGGAACAACAGGACTGGATAAAATAACCTGCAAGTCTTTTTTGGGTATCATTTCCACTTCTATAATCTATTTAGCTAAAATTATGAAGAATTATAACAAAGTGTTTATGATAACTGAATTCTCAGTTTGCTCAACCAATGGGAACCAATGATGTTTTTGTTTTTTGTTTTTAGCATTTGGAAGTACTAAAATATCCCCCTACATTTATAATTTTTAGAACCCTCCTAACAAATGCTGCCTGATGATGTATATTATTAATTCAACTATGTCAGTATTAGTCATAACATAATTATTGAATACTTTAAAAAATGAATCACCATTCTTTTCTTTTTAAAATAAATGATCCCATTTAAGCCTGAAAGAAATTTTGAGAATTGATTATCATAAATGCCCTTACCCTCCATTCAAAAATAAGCCTAGTGCTCATTTCATTTTACCACAAACTATTCATGAGTAATGTGAACACTTGCCCTTTTTGAGTAACAGAAAAATGTATTTATTAGAGGAAAAAGGATCTTGATCATTTGGTAGAATACCCTTTTTATGAGAGGGAACTCAAACTCTTTGCTGAATCTGAGATAACTTTCTCACATTGAAAATTGGCAAAACTTTCCCATCAAGGGCCAGGTAGTAAATACTTTAGGCTTTGTACACATTCTTTGTTACAACTGTCCAACTTTGTTGTTACAGTGCCGAAGCAGCCATATACAATATGTGCTATCATGTAGACCTGAAATGTCCAACAAAAGCCTGTGCAAAGGTTGGTCCCCAGACTCTACCATTACTAGGAGGTGATAGGAGCTTTAAAAGGTTGGGCATAGTTAGAGGAAGTTAGATCGTTAGTGGTGCACTCTCCAAGGGGACATTTGGATACAGCCCAGTCCTATCTTGCTTGTTGTCATGAGATAATCTATTTCCTACCCTGCTTTCTTCTACCATGATGTACTGTTTTGCCACTGTACCAGAAGCACAGGAGCCAACAAGTTATAGGCTAAAATCTTATTCCAGGAGCCCAATTAAACATTTTCCTATTTCATCATAGTGATGGAAAGTTGACTTACACAGAAAATTGGTACTGAGAAGTTGGTTGTTGCTGTGACTATGCCTGACAACGTGGTTCAGAAGTCTTTGAAATTGATTCACGGGAAGAGTTTGGAAAGGTTTGGAGGAGCAGGCTAGACGAAGTTTGGAATGCTACAAGTGTAGCTTAATGGGCAATTATGGTGAGGACATAAGATTAGAATACTGATACAAATCCAGACAGTTAAGGCAGTGCTCATAAGGTTTCAGATGGAAATGGGAAATTTGGGGGAATTGGACTCAAGGCTATTCTTTTTATGTCTTGGTCAAGAAATCAAGGGTATTATGTGTATGCTCTGAAACTTTGTGGGGAGCTGAGTTTAAAAGTGATGGACTATCTTTCTCTGGTAGAGGATTTCAAGGCAGCATAGCATTCAGGCAGTAAGGTAAGTATTTTTGGCTGCTTTTACTCATTTCAGTGAGAATCTATAGCAAAAAGAGAACAGAAAGATGTGATAAACTTAGTTTTGCCAGAAATGGGGCATGTTTAAAGGTGCTGTGCAAGAGAGTATGGCTGCTAAAGAGATAAGCAAAATTAAAGCAAAGGAGAGTGCTTTGAGTTATTACAATAAGAAAGATGCCTTGAAGTCATCTCAAGAATCAGCAAGACCCCAAGCATTGCAGGATAAAAAGTATAAAAGTATAAGTTGTTTGAAAGACTGTCATTCCAGAAGAGTGCCCCTGAGCACCCCACTCACACAGGGCTGTCCAGGGAATTGTTTTCCAGGATTCATTTCCTCATGTTAAGCAGTCTAGGCACTCAGAAGCCACTGCAGCTGTGATTCAAGTGGGCTCTGGTACACCTCAACCCAGTGGCTGCCTTGGTATCTTCCACAAGATGCTGGATTGCAGATATCCAAAATGCAAGAATTATGGCTTACAGAGGCTTCCACCAACTTTTCAAAGAAAGATGGCAGGATTGCAGTTCCTGTAAACAGTTTCCAAAAGGGCCATGGTTGTGTAATGTCAAAACTATAATGGAGACCTTAGGAAATTAAGGGATGCCAGGAATATAATATAGAATGACTGCTACCTTATATTAAGGATAATAAGTGTTGCTAATTCTACATGAATTTTTAGGCCATTATTTACTATTATAAATTTAAACTTTATGAACTTTGTTATTTTGATTTTTATATTGTTCTTCATATTTTTAGTATAGTTTAATTTTTAAAATTTTTATTTTAGCTTTTAGAAAAATATTGCTTTCATTTTTAAATCATAATTGAGTTTAGGGAGTACATTCATTTTTTAAGAGAAGATGTCCTTCATTTGTCCCAAAATAAATTCTAAATGTTCTATTGCTATATTAAGCAAACAAACAGTTGAACTAATGAATACTAATTTGATTTTTTAGTTCATATGTACAACACTTACTATAATAATTTATGGATAGTAGTTGAATTTTTCTTTATTTCTGTGCTTTGTATCATGCAGTAAACTTATCTGTTATGTATATATATTATATTATTGAGTTATTTCTTAAAATCTGATTATCTTGTTTAAGTATATCCACAACTCTGAAATTGAGTAGTATATGTCCTATCATAAATATAAAATTAAAGTTACCCTCACAATTATAACAAATGCTAAGATGATAATATATCCACAGACAATGATATTACTCTTTTATTCATTGTTGCTCAACATATTCTTATGCTATGATGAAAGCTTCTGCCAAACAGATATTTCTTTTTTCTCATTGGCCATTTAATTGAGCTCAGTGAATAAGTGCTATGATGATATATTGCACTGTACCATTATATGTGTATAGACAGGTGCAAACTTGAATGTAAAAAAAAAAAACTTGATTGTTTTCAATCTAAGCATTTATCTCTAGAATTTAGTTTAAGTGCTGTTTCTCTATATAACAGTAAGTTTTAATATTATTGCTTTCTAATTGTATCATCCCTATTAGTTCTGGGTCTGAGTCAAGTGGTTTATATATCTCCTTGCTGCGGGTCATAATTTCCTCCTTTATGTCTGGTAATTGTTTTGTCTGTGCATGTTTAAGGTGTGGTAATACATGGATTTTCAATTTTAATCCAATTGGATAATTTTCAGCATTTTTTCAGTTTTTCTTTTCTACTTTATTGGAAACTCCACTGACCTATATATCAGTAGTTTGAAGTTGATCAATATTTCATTAATGATGTATTGATTTGTACCATTTTGAAATCTCTTTTGTCTGTTTTAAATAGTTTGTTGCTAACTCTTTAAATTCTCTAATCTCCTTTGTTGCAGTGCATAATCCCTTTAGTTAATTCCATTTAGTTAATTCTCTTTAGTTTTTTAGTTTTCTCTTTTTGAATCTCAGATGTAGTTTTCATTGGCAGAAGTTAGATCTATCTTACAGATTTAGTCTGTCTTACAGATCTCTGTGTTTAGTTTTGTACCTTTTTACATACTTTCTTTCCTATAGTTTTTTTGAGCAACTGTAACACAGTTATAATTGTTCTAAGGTTCTTTTTTATTCTAATACCTGTGTGAGTTTTTGATGATTGATTTTTCTCCTTATAATAGGTCATATTTTATGCTTTTTTAAATACTTTTTTCTTTGTTTAGTTGCTAACATTGTAAATTTTTCCTTGTTGAATGCTTGATAATTTTGTATTATCAATATTTTTTAAAATCTTTGTTCCAGGAACCAGTTATTTGGAAAACTATTTGATCCATTTAGGTATTTTATGATTTTTAGGCAGGACTGATTAGTATATTTAGTACAAGACCAATTGTTAAGTTTGGTCCCTATCATTCTGACTTGAACAGATATGGGAACTGTTCATTTCAATTTTGAGTTCTTTATTTACACACATTCACCTTCCATCAATATTTTCTGAAAATGTATTTTACAATTAAATAAATTCAGTTATTTTTAGTTGAGACTCCAATTTTGCATATTCTAGATCTAAATTTTTTTATAGCAGGAATTTGAATAGTAGCATTTAGGCAGAAATGAAAAATTTTGTGTAGTACAGACATGAAAGTTAATGAAAAACTTAGTAGGATTTATGATCAGTAATTATATTACATAAACTTTTATTTTAGATAGGTACTATCCATTAACCATTTTGCAATGATGAAATGTTCTGGAAGGGCAGGGCAAGATGGCATAGTAAGACTCTTGGCAGTTGTCTCCCCACCAAAGTATCACTTTATACAACTATCTATTCGCATGTATACCTTCATGAAAATTAAGAAAACCAGTGAGAGGTCACAATACGTAGTTGTAGCACAGTAGTAAGAAAAGATATATTGAAGCCAGTAGGAAGGACAGTTTTATATTACCCATGTCACCATTCCCACAAGCTCAGGCAGCATAGTGCAGAGAAATGTCCTCTACTTGGTAGATAGAAAAGGAATTAAGCACAAAACTTTGCCTTGCATCTCCAGCCTGTACCATTGCTGGGCCAACAGTAATTGCAGGAGGCTCCTGACAATCCTCACAGCAGGCAAACTTTAGCACCCCTGGCAGCTGCATTGAATTCTAGTGCTAAGCCTACCACAGAACATTCCAAAAGATGGAATGTGAAGGCTGGAATCTAAGGAAGTACCTACTTTCTTAAATGTACAGACATAGATGCAAAACCACAAGGATCAAGAACAACTTGGAATATATGCCATCATTAAATGGTCAAAATAAGATGCCAGTGATGTAACCTAAGTAAATGATGTATAAATTAACTAATAAGAACTCAAACCAATGGTTTGAAAGAAGCTCAGCAAACTTCAAGAAAATTAGAGAAACAATTCAAAGGAATAAAGGTAAAGGGGCTTATGGATGACATAAGAAAAAAGAGTTTAGAAAAGAGAAGAGAAAAGGTATGTTGGTCAACTTTTTATTGCTGTGATGAAAATACCTGACCAGGACAATTTAGAGGAGGAAAAGTTTTTTTGCTCATGGTTTCTGAGATCTCAGTCCATGGTTCACTGACTCCATTGTAGAAACATAGCAGAAGGGCACAGTGGAGTAAAAGTTCTCAGTTAATGGCAGTTGAGAAGCAGATAGGGGTGAGGTGGGAGTGGAAATGTAAGTACTTCCAGGGCATGTCCTAAGTGACCTACTTCCTCTAGTGAGTCTCTTTCCAGTAGTCCATTCAGCTATCAATTTATTTGTTCACTGATGAGTTTGGAGCTCTTAGTATCTAATCTCTGCCTAAAGCCTCATTTTGGGACTCTGTTGCATTGGGAATCATGCTTTCAATATGTCAGCTTTTTCAGGAACATGCCAGGTCTAAATCTTAAAGGGTCATATGGTTCATTTAAAGAAATAATAGCAGAAAACTTTTCACATGTTTCAATACAGCACACAAAACCTCTCAGTAGAAACTTTGTAGGCCAGGAAACAATAGGTTGATACATTCAAAGTGATGAGCAGGGGAGGAACCCTGCTAGCCAAGAATACCATACCTAGCAAAACTGTCTCTCAGAAATAGACTTCTCAGGCATACAAAAGCTGAGTCATCACCACAGGTTCTGTCTTCAAGAGGTAGGAAAGGGAATTCCTTAAGCTGAAAGGAAATAATGCTAATGAAGAACAACAAAAAAATCAAAGTACAAAATTCACTGGTGGAAGTAAGGATATACATTTAGAATACTCTTTAAGGGTGGTTTGTAAATCACTTATCTTTGGAAGGAAGGTTAAAAGTCAACACTAACCCTATAATAACGGATATGAAATATAAAAGGATGTGAATTATGACATCAAAAACTCAAATGGGCTTAAGAGTGTAGATTTTTAATTTTTTGTGATCAAAGTTAAATTGTCAGCAGTTTAAAATAACCTGTTAAAAGATGATTGATGTTAGCCTCATGGTAGCAAGAAAGCAAAAACAGTATAGATGCACAAAAAGTAAGAAGTAATGAAAATATGGTATTAGAGAAAATCACTTAGCCACAAAAGAAGGCAGCAAGAAAGGAAGGACTTATAAGGCAATTAGAAAATAACAAAATGGCAGTAGTAAATCCTTTTTTCATTTTAAATGAAAATAGATTAAATTCTTCAATCAGAAGATATCAGTGTGGAAAAGGTAAAGGACAGGGTAAGATGGAAATAGGATGACTCACAGGTATATGGGTGAAGTTGGACAGGAAGAATAAATTCTATGGAACAGGATAACTGGTTGACAACAACTAATTGGATATTTTGAAATAGTGAACATTTGGAATTTTGCTAACCCAAAGTAATGATGAATGGGGTTGAACATGCCAATTACTCTGTTCTGATTATTATACTTGTGTTCATGTGTGAAAATCTCACTATACTGCATAAATGTGTGATTACTATGTCAAGAAAAAAGTACATTAAATATGGACTCCAGGGGATACCCCAATCCAAATGTATGCACTTAGAAGAAGAAATATGGATATAGGGATACAAAGTAAAGTCTTTGTGAAGATATAGCAAAGGCAGACATCTGTAAGGACACAAAGAGGCCTCAGGGGAAACCAAACCTGTGGCCACCTTGATCTTGAGCGTCTATCCCCTTGAACTAGGAGAAAACACCTGTTTAAGTAAAAAAAAGCAAAACAAGATCTTTTAAGTTTTCAGAAAGTCAAACTGAGTTGTCTTACAGGAATTTGAAGATAGTCTATATGTGTACATAGAGACCTATTTAAGAATTTGTACAGAACTACTTTGAAAACTTACATTTACTTTTTAGGATGATTTTTTCTTAAATACTGATCTATATACAAACTATCTCAATGATCAGAATAATAAAAGTTGGAGAACTGATTAGTTTATCTATTATATATCCAAACTAGCTACTGGGTAATTCAAATATCTTTCTAAATTACCTGACCATAAGTGCGGGGGTTGCAGTCCCTCCCAAGCCAGCAGGTCGAAGGGGCACCTCCACATTCACCTAGCCATGGAAGTTGGGAAGAGGTGGAGCCAACTAGCCGCCTGTTCCCAACCCTCCGCCACCGCAGGACAATCAGACATGCTAGGGAGTTCAGTCAGAGCAGGAACCCATTTATTTGCGGATCAAGCATTCAACTTACAGGGCTGTTCGGCCAATCAGAGACAATGCATGTAGGCAACAGCTATCCATGTGGCAAGGCATGTAAGCCCCCTGAATTCTGTCCACTAGCTGCACATTCGGTGGAACCAACAATAAACCAATCACATAGTTCCTCTTTCCTTTGTGCCTTTCCCATTTACACACAATGGCTAGTCATAAGGGCGTAGTATAGAGCTAGCTCCCCACACATAAGAGTTTTGGATTTCTTGAGGAGAATCAGAGTCTCATCCTTTCATTAAGTGCTCAGACTTGGGCTGTGTTTTAATTTGCTCCACATTTGAATTATCTTCCCTCGTAGATTATGATGATCTCAGTCATAGAATTTAATGATATCAGTTTTATTCACAGGGCTTACTGATTTTTGCTTCGTATGTACCAAGAGAATTTGTTAACATTTTTCTTTCTCTGCGGAATTTGTTCCTGGTTAAATGGAATATCTGAATGGACCAACATTTTTATATTGAGGGGAGTCTTTCAGAAGGTGAAAAGAACTTGGTCTTTGGTGACAAAATTGAACCAATTTTGATATCCCACTGATATGTTGATATGCTTGGGAGTCTCCCTAACCAGGATCTTCAGATTTTTGAAATAATAAATTTTCTTTATTGTTCAAGCTATAGCTGAGGTAGGGCTTTCTGCTACTTATAGCTGAGTCCATCCTAAGTAATTAGCTAAGAGTTACGTTTCCTTTCATCAGCATACTGGGTTTGCCTACTCTTTGTCTTACTTTTTCTTCCTTTATTATTTTGTATAATTATTTTTTCATATAAATGTTTCTTCTGAAAGAGTGTGAGCTACATGTTCTACGTCATTGTATATATGTATTATATATGTATACATATATATACACATGCTTATTTACATCAAAAATATGAAACACTCCAATAAAAATGAATGAATTAAAAAAAGGACCAAGTTGTATACCATCTATGAGAGACTTACTACATGTATAAAAAGACAGACTGAAAGATGAAGGGATAGAAAAAGATATTCCATGCAAATGGAAACTGAAAGAGGAGGATTAGCTATACCTATGTTAGATAAAAGACTTTAACTCAAAAATTAAAGAGACAAAAGATCCATTATGTACTAATGAAAGAGTTGATTCAGCAGGATGATATGACATATATATGTGTGTATATATATATATATATAACCAACATTAGAGCACACAAATATATAAAGCAAATATATCTGAAGGGAGAAATACATTATAGTATGGTAATAAGGGACTGCAACATGTCACTTTCAACAATGGACTGATCAGGCAAAATCTGCAAGGAGGCACCAGCTTTAAACTCTTCTATCACAAATGAATATGATAGCCATTCACACAACATTCCAACATCAGAATACACATTCTTTACTACACATGTGACATTTTCCAGGATAGATTGGTTCACATAACAAGTTCTAAAAAAATTTTAAAATTGAAATAAGCATCGGTTTCTGAAATTAAACAACTGTTACTGAAATTATTATTGCTGTACCTAAGAGAAGGCATATGAGTTTGTGGAGGCTATTTTATTATGGCTTATATACAGTATATACCTGCATTTGAGCATCTTGGTCATGTCCTTGAACACCATTTCCTCCCGTCTATATAATCCAGATATCTCTTCTTTAAAATAGCTCTTTGAAAATAATTCTTCCTTTGAAACACATTAATTACACATTAAAATCATCAGTATATGTAGGTACATATCAGGATTGATTCTTATAAAGTCAAGGTATTATAATGGACTTTGCAGTGGTTGGCCTAAATCACAAGGCCTCTTTGTGAACTGAACTCTAAAAACGTTATTTCGAAAAAATCTTGCAATGCTGATCTAGGTGAACTTCAGACAACTTTAATACCAATTGTCACTTAAGCAATACATTTTAAGTAAAATGAAATTTTTGACTTCAGTAAAATATGCAGTCCTGAATTAAGATGATTCACCTTGAAATTTTTTGAGTTCACAATTGTTTAAAAGTTATATACATTTAGTAGAAGCCATTCTTTAGTTTTTGAAATCTGCCCTTTTCCTGGGTAGTGATACATCTGAGAGTCTTGCAGTGTTGGGCAGTGGTAGCAAGCTGCAGTTGCCACTCAGTCAGGTAGTCACAAAGGTAAACCTCTCGTATTCTACATTGTTTTGTGCTGCTAAGTTGTGATGTTTGGTAGTTAGATTTGTTAAATGCATTTTCAACTCAGATTTTTTCAACTTATGGTGCGTAAGAATATAACACTATTAGAAGTGGAGGACCAAACCAATGCTTCATATTAATCATTGAGATCACTTTACTGTTGATTCTAACATTTGTTAGAGATGGTACAGACGTTAAGAAAATTATACAACAATAATTGTGCATCAATGACCAAGTTTTACTAGGGGAAACCACCTTGTGAAAAACAATTTCATTTTATGACTGGCTTAGAGGCCTTCCTAAGTTTCTAAGGCTGGCCTTGAGATTGAGGTCCTCCTGCCTCAGATTCCTGAGTCAGTGGGATTTTAGGTGTGCGCAACCATGCCTGGCTTTATGATTTTTAAAATAATGTTTTTAAAGTAATATTTTTCCTTTCACTAAAGTGTCAAGTTTTGGTTTTGTTATTCTGATCTTTCAGGTAAGTATCTCTGAAAGAAAATGTGTACTGAAATGTAACATTTTTATTGATATTATGAAACATTTGCTTTTTTTTCACTCTTCACTGAAAACATTTGTTGAGGCAAATAGAAAAAAAATTGTTACAATCATAATTTTTCTAACTTTGCACAAAATTATAAGCAGATTAAATTCTTCATATTAAACACCTTTATATGCACTTTCAATGAACAGTATATATATATATATATTTATATATATTTTTTATCAACCATCTTTACTATACCCATTCCCCTTTCCTGCCCCCCGCCTCCCCCATGTCGCGTCCAGTGTTTCTCTATTTCTCTTAGAAACATTTGCTTTTTAATTCTTTAAATCAAAAGAATTTAAATCTTTCTCATGGTCAAGGTTTTGTTTTTGAGGTGCAGGGGATGCAACCCAGGGCTTTACACATGCTAGGGAAGTGCACTACTTCTGAGCTACATGCCCAGACCAGCTTGCATGGTTAATGTTTTAAGATGAATGGATCTTTTCTTATTTACTATCTTTTGTTAAAAGCCATTTTTTCCTCAGCCTACTAGTATTGATGGTATTTGATTTTTGAAGTTTTATAAATGGGTTAAAAAAATTTGCTCTTAGTTTCTATGATAGCTTTTAACTTAGTTTCTATTCATTAAAATTGAGTTAACTTTTATGATGACATTGATTTAAACTTGTTCTTTAGTGAAGTGGTTCAATATTATATGCTTGTTCTTTTGAAAAGTACAGTTCATTAAATTAAAGTAATTTTCATTAATAGAATCCATATAGTCCATAAATAGTTGAAGCTGGATGAAAGTTTTTCTAAAATTTTTCCAGTCCTTTAGATAAACTATTCCTTTGATCTGGTTGCTAATTGGCCAGTTTCATCAGTTATTAGATTTCCCTCATACTTCTTTTGAAAAGCCATGTTTTGAATATGCTGAGCTTAATTCACCCAATTTACTTTTCTGTACACATATGTGGATAATTTTGCAGTATCTAGTGTGCAGATTCAGAGAATCTCTCCGGTCTATCTACTGGTTGTTCTTGTCATTTATTTGATAATTACCAGAACTTTTGTTTTGATCGTCCATCCTTCCACTTTGGTGGGCATTAAGCAATGTATTATTTGGTTATGTACTTAAGGTTCAAAAATTGACTTTCTTCTTAGTCAAATAAACAGAACCTATTTCCTCTTAAAACCACAAAACCTTTCTTCTCTGGCCTTCCTGTGAACAGGGACTCTGGAATAAGATAGAAGTATTAAATGAGGAGTTTTAAGGAATATTGTGCTCAGTATTTATTTATAGCCTTTTAATTAACATATCTGTCCTCAGAGACAAATGAAAATCCCATTTTAAAATGTAAAAATTAATTAGAATTCATCTAGGATCAATAATATATTAAATGGTGGCTAGACAAATCTAAAGCATGTGCAGAACTGAATGTAAAGAGACAGGAGGTACAGAGGAGACTTTTCTGAATCCTGAGAGCCAGAAACCTCACATGCCCACAAAGCCATGAAGTGATCCACATGGGAATGTTTCAGCAGTTTACCATTTAAGTAAATTTGTTTTTGAGTAAATTTGTTACTTCTTATTCAAATGAACTTAGAGATTCTTTTTTGAAGGGTAGAGATATCCTATCTTTTATGAATAAGCATGAGAAAGAACTGCTAGAAAGGTCATGCTAAAAGGGAAATACTATTTTACTGTAACTTCCATGTGAATTACCAGTGCAAAAATGGATTAAAAAATATATCTCCTTAATATAGCTGTAAGCACATATGTAGAACTCAACACAGGAAATGTTCTGCTCCATCTCGGTGGACATATACCCTGTCTAGCCTGTGTGTTTGTTTTGTTAAGGCAAAAACACATTTCTCTTCATTTACCACTATCATTTTGCAGCTCTCTGATGTGGTTGCAAAAACCTTCCTAGTTTTTAAAAATTAAAAATAGTTTTGTGCTAAGTGAATTTTTTTTTCCTGGAACTCATAAGTGGTTGATGTGTTTTAGAGGTTGAGTATTAGTAGCACTGTGTTAAGTATTATGTATTTAAGATTTACGGTGTCAGGAAGAACACCTGCTGGAGATCGCCTTTGGTTTCTCATGATGTCATCAGGGCTTTGTAGCTGTTGAAAAGGAATTTGGAGATGCATTCTTCTTCTAATGATTGAGTTTTGTTTGCCTGATTATACATTTCCTGAGGTCAGGGTCTATACCCCTGTTTTTAAAAAAGTTAGTTGTATCAACTAGCACAGTGCTCAGCCTGTACAAATATTCACAGTTGGGACCTGTAACATTTCTCCCATATGCTCAGTTTTTCTATAGTTTAAGTAATTGGTTTGACGGAACAACATGGATAAGATGGTTAGATGGTTAGATGTATAAACAGCTAGCCTAGAACTCACTTTTGTATATTGTTTAATTCTTCCATCCATGGAGAACAGCACTGTTTTACAGATATCTTCAAGTGACATGAACTTGTTTGTTTCAAGGAACTAGGGTGTGCTGTTTCTTACAGATCTATAGTCGAAGTGAAAACTCCCTAGTCCCTCTTCAAACATTTTTAAGTGTAGAGGAACTCCAGCAACTATTATATTCTGTTCTTCATTTTAACCTAGATGTTTATGTTATATCATGGGTTTCTGTATGAAAATTAACTTATTATGTGATTGGTAAATGTGGGAGTTCAACATCTCTAGCAATCAGAGAAATGCAAATCAAAACTACCCTAAGATTTCATCTCACACCAGTCAGAATGGCAACTATCAAGAATACAAACAACGATAAGTGTTGGTGAGGTTGTGGGGAAAAAGGCACACTCATATATTGCTGGTGGAACTGCAAATTGGTACAACCAATCTGGAAAGCAGTATGGAGATTCCTTAGAAAACTTGGAATGGAACCACCATTTGAGCCTGCTATCCCACTCCTCAGTCTATACCCAGAAGACTTAAAAACAGCATACTACAGTGATGCAGCCACTTCAATGTTTATAGCAGCTCAATTCACAATAGCTAAACTGTGGAACCAACCTAGATGCTCTTCAATAGATGAATGGATAAAGAAACTGTGGTATATATACACAATGGAATATTACTCAGCAATAAAAGAGAATAAAATCATGGCATTTGCAGGTAAATGGATGGAGTTGGAGAATATCCTGCTAAGTGAAGTAAGCCAATCTC
>CM053407.1:67129839-67302517 GCA_028644305.1 Xerus rutilus | reverse complement strand
CTATATCACTTACAACCAGAGAAATGAAATGTTATCCTCTGTGTACAATGAAAAAATAAAAATAAAAATAAATAGAATAAGTGCATAAAAAATAATATGCATTATATATATTAAACCAATAAAAAGTAGATGCATTAAAAAAAACTAAATAAAACCATGCCTAAAGAAGAACAATAAAAATGTGGGAGTTAGGTCCATGTGGGATGGGCATCAGCTCACAGGCAAATTCCTAGATGAGAGCAGTCAGTAAAATAGTAATAGAATTGATTATAACCTTAAAATGAAATGGGAAAATCCCTCTATTTGATTGATTTACTAGCAGCAGAAGCTTTTACTCCTGTAGGAAAATTTAAAAGCTGCACCTGCTCCAGGTCCTGACCTCCCAGAGAGATGCCTAAGCTCCTGGCAGGTACACTTCCTTCCATGCTAACCTCCATGATAACTTCACTGTGCAGAGCTTGGTTCCCAGTTGAATTGTGTCTATCATCCCTTATACAACTAATACTACCAGTATTTTCATTCTTTTGTGTGCATTTTAAATATATAATTGCTATAATTGCAAATGAAAACAGTTTTGTGTGTTCTATTTCTTGAGGTATTTTCCCACAAACTCTCTCCTCCTACTCTGAGACATTTCAGAACTCAAAATGTGTTGGGAAAACTTGTATTAAACAAGAAATGTTTACCTTCATATCCATGTGGACCAACAGTAAGGTTGACCAGGTTGTACATTGCAAAACTCCAAGGCACTCCATTCATATAGACAATAAAGAACATGGTGGCTAGTGACATTTCCTAGTATTTAAATAATATAAGCAGCTTTTCAGTTTTAAGGTTAAATAGTTCTTTGAGGCTTTTTTGGGGGGAAAGGGTGCCAGGGATTGAACTCAGGGGCACTCAACCACTGAGTCATATCCCCAGTCTTATTTTGTATTTTATTTAGAGACAGGGTCTCATTGAGTTGCTTAGGGCCTAACTAAGTAGCTGAGGTTGGCTTTGAACTCACGATCCTCCTGCCTTAGCCTCCCGAGCTTCTGGGATTATATGTATGTGCCACCACGCCCGGTGTTCTTTGAGGCTTTAACAACAAATACCAGGGTATTCTTTAATCCAGCTTGTTCTATGTCACAATATGTAGTCATCTGACAATATTGGCTTAAGGGAGGAATTATACCTTCAGTCAGTTCCCTGGCTTTGGGTTTTTGGCATGACTACTGTTTCTGAATTGTCTTGTTTGGTAAATTAGCCTGCTTTTGTTTGCAAGCCTACCACTAGTAATTTTGATTGTGCCAAATACTTCAAATTCATAACAAGCAGCCTTTATAGTAGTTGCTTATTCAACTATGTAAAAAAATATAGAACAGGAAAAAAATAAGGGGCACAGATGGGTATTTCTCTTCATCTCACCTCCTCAGTGTTGGGGCTCTATCCCACTTCTTGACAGCTCAAGGCTGAAGGGAGGAGATCTCAGGAGGTGGTGTGTGAGCCACCCTGTTAGAAGCCTTTAGCTACCAAGAGAAAACATCTCCTGCAGTAGATTGTGGGTACTGAGTGTCTAGGTCCCAAAAACCTGTTTATAATCTAAACTACACCTACAGTGGGTCTGGTATATAGAGTTCATTCACAGTTCTTCCAGTCTGATTGTGGTTCACCAGACAGGAGTTATTTTTATCATAAACAATGTTGCCTTGTAAAACAGCTGAAATTCTACCTTTATGAGTTTCTAGGGAAACAGCTAGGAGGTGACCCCAAGATCACAGGGTCACATGGTCTCATTGTCTAGTCTTTTGTTGTTGAGAAGACAGAAAAACTTTTTGTTTATAATTTTCCAAAAAACACCTTTTATTTCTTTTGGTTGCTTTATGGATTGACCATTTTATAACTTTTATATATTTATCTTAATTGACATAGTAACATTGTAACAGATACAATGACATTGTATCTGTCATTTTAGATTTCAGGAGAAAGTAGTATGATGTGTATGTTTTCAATTAACTTTGTTTAATGAAAAGTTCCAAGAAATAGTTATTGAATATCTACTAAATTCATAGGCATCATTCATCATCATCATAATTCTTTTTAAAAATAGATATTATAGGGGCTGGCAGGGAAGTTTAGTGGTCAATTCATGCTTAGCAGGCATGAGGGTCTAGACCCAATCCCTAGCATGCACACAGAAATTTGTAGAAGTACCTTTCTATGGAAAAGCAAATGTGGTGTCATGGAGAGAACTCATTTCATGTGTTAAAGCAAGGATATAATGTGTATTTTCTATGGAGTGTGTTTGCATGTGGGAGAGTAGGGAGGAAGGAAAAATATGAGTGAGTGGGATATATTCTAACTTCGAGTCAATAAATACAAGTAATTGGACAACTTGCAGTTCTTGAGATATTTTCTTAATTTGTTATTAAAATATAATGTACATATTTACTAATGTTCATTCCATACACATTTTGTTATTCTGTTATTTCTTATAATTTGATTATGATTTAGATCCCTAGTCTTTCATAAGAGATGATCTTGATAACTTGTAGAATTGATCTCCTTGAGATCCTTAAAATTTAAATGAAAAATTAATACTTCAAGACAATGGTCATTTGAATATTTTTAAGAACACTTTTAATGCTGCTTATTTGATATAAAAGTCCTCTAAGTTTCCTATGGGAAATGAATGATTATGTGTTCAAGATGTCCATTATTAATTACTGCTCCTAAAAAATCTTTACTTACATAATTATTTCCCTTGAATTTCATTTATATTGTTAATTTCTTTATATGCATGCTAAGAAATATGTAGTCTACTTACAAATTATGTATTAAGTTTGAATTATTGAAATCACATACATTTTACTGATATAAGCTGGAATAGAATGTTAGCATTTTGTTTTTCAATATTGTATTTGTAATATTTACTGTCTAAATAAAAGAGAATCAGTGGTATTTTAAATTTTCTGACCTGAAAAAATGAGAAATTAACATAAATTAATAATAGTCATTAGAATATTATAATTATACCATAAGCTTTATTTTTTCAAGAGGAATTTGAAGCAAATGATATTTTGTTGTCTTTTATATTTTTTAGGTGCATTTTCTTGATCTTAAATTAGTGTCTCCCAGTCAGAAAATGGAAAGCCTAATGTGGATTAAGGAATTTGCAAAGGAAATGAAAAAAAGAAATATTTTAATATATGGTCTTCTCATAAATTACTCACAGGTAGGTAAAAATGTAGATATCACCAAAATGTATGTTTTATAGACTATAATTGTAATAGTTGGAAACTGATTTTATTGAAAGCATATGGATATTAATAAGGGAAATTAAAATTGTGAAATTACTCATCTATTAATGTGCTATAATAAGAACCTCTTGGTCCTGGGAGAAAAACTAAAAATCAAGTGTTTCAAAAATAAAAAATGAAAATGATGTGCATTGGTCAATATATCATACTAGGTAGTCCACATAAGATTGTCAGATTTATTTTTTTATTTTTATTTAAATTTTTGGTATTGGGAATTTAACCCAAGGGCAATTCATCACTAAGCCACATCCCTGTCCTTTTTTTATTTTTTATTTTGAGACAGTTTCACTAAGTTGCTTAGGGCCTTGCGAAGTTGCTTAGACTGGCTTTAAACTTGCAATCCTCTTCTCTCTGGAAAATGGGATTGTAGGCATATGCCACCATGCCCAGCAGGATTGTCAGATTTAGCAAATAAACATAGAGAATTCCCAAATTGAACATCAGATGAACAATGTTTTGTATGTATGTTCCAAATTTGGAATTTAAATTTTAAGTTTAACTGATTTTCTGTATTTATCTAGCAACTCTATAAGGCTACAGCTCATGGCCAGTGATATAATCCTGAATTGCTTACTTTCATTATTACTTAAGCACTTAGAATCAATATATGGCATTCAGATTATGATAAGGTATGGTAGTTATCTAGAGGAAAAATACATGTGTAATCATCATCTTTGTCAGCAGCAAGGAAATAATAGGCAAAATGAACTAACATTAGATTTTTTTGTGTGGAGCAATGACATTTAAAACCAATTATTTGGAAAATCTATTACAGAGTGTAGATTTGCCCTTTGTGCATAGATTACTTTCATCAGATCCATGACTACTTTAATTTTTTGGAGGAACCAGAGGATGTCTAGCAAGTTGGCCAATTGCCTTTTTAGTGTTCTGGAATAAAAGTAATTTGGTACTGAATGCCCAGGGAATGACAGATATTTAAAATTATGTAAGTGTAATGAATAACAGCTGTTGTCTATGAAATTATTCAAGTTCCATTTTTAGCCTGTCATTTTTTTAAACAAATTAATATTTATTAACTTTAAGAACCATATTTTAGCCAGTCCTTTGGCTTTTGGACACTCAAGGTGGTTGTTTCCTTGCCTCCAGAATGTGGGAACATGACCCCTGTTTACTTATCAAGAATGCAAATTTTTGCTTACTTAGGATCATGGAATTGTAAAATGTTGGTGCTTTAGGGGCCAGCTGGCAACTAAGACCCAAGGAGATAGATATACTTGTGCAAGGAAGCATACTTGACAGTAAGAGCCAGAACTTGGGTCTATATCCTCAGTCAGGAATATTTCCTTTCCAGTTGTACTACGCATAGTATGGTGGGAAAAATAAATCGGTTCTTACACTATGCATTGTGCAGAAATAAAAATAGAGTTTATTCAGGCAAATCTCAAAATCAGGGAAATGGGAAATCATATGTAGTCCCTAGAACTGTCTTTGTTCTGAGATTTAACCCAGGTTAAAAAGGTCTGCATGTACTGGAGCTGACTTTCCAGTAAAGAGTTATGTTGCCAGGTAAGATATTGGATGCCTAGTTCCATCTGAATTTCAAGTAAACATGAGTAATTCTCAGAATTAAGTATATCTAAATATTACATGGAATATATGTTTAAAAAAATGTTTGACTTGAATGAACTTGGAAGCAGATTCATTCCTAAAGCCTCTGGAAGGAAAATGCAGTCCCGCCAGTGCCTTGATTTGTCCTCCTAAGACTTTAATGAAGGTCCCAGTTGAGCTACACTATACTTGGACTTCTGCCCTAAAAACTGTAGCCCCTGGATTTCTGGTTAATATGAGTTCTTTCTCTTGATCCTCCAACCTTATGGTTCTAAAAGCTTCCTGCTGTTTCCTATATTATCAATTCACTGTAGTAAATTCCTTCTGCTTTAAAAAATATTTGTTGTGTATTTGTAATTCAAATTGAACTGGATATTCTGTTCATGTCTGCTAAATCTGGCAACCTTAATGCAGAGTTTCTATGCCCCATATGCACTACATATTTATGGCGTAGACTGTGGTACAGATCTATGTGGCATTGTACTGTGAATAGTCCCTGATTCAAAAAGTGGATCTGTTCAAAATTAGATGCCTTTGGAGCCTGCTGCTTGATATCAAACCCTTGCTATTTTAAGCAGTTTCCTGCAAATCTGGCTTGCTACTAAACTACCAAAGATGGAAAGGTGAGGAATCTTTCAAGATTGCTCTCATTTTAGAAAGCAAAGAGAGCTTACTGATGTGTTGCTTATGTCTTATTAATAAACACTAGTTAAGATGTTTCAAATGTGTCAATATTTAAAATACAGGATTCATTTAGTGTGTGATATGATAATGTGTGATAGGGTTAAAAAAGGTTGATAAACATCAATACATAGAGTTAAACAGATTTTTTTAAATGAAGTGTTTTGCACAAATCCAAAATACACTGACAAATGTTTCACACCTTCAAATATGGGAAAGGGATATACTGTTTTCCATTTGCTCCTGTAACCCCGTAATCATGGATAACTCATTAGATTAATATTCCCTAGAGACAACTTTGGGAAACACTCCTTGCAGTGCATCATAAGTAAAGAAGTCACTGTCTTCTGGACTGTCTTACATCTGTATGAATTTTTCCACTTAGTTCATTCAGTATTTCCACTTAGTTCATTCAGTATTGCTGAGTGCCTGCCTCACGGGCAATTGGTTAGCACTATGTATATATAATATACATCAGGCAGCACTTCTGTTCACTGTACGTTAACAAAACCCGCAAATTAACATAATGTTGGTTTGTGCTTTTCATGGTGGTATGAGGTAGAACTTTTCGCAGTGTTCATACATTGGGTTTTAATCTGTAACTCTAATCCTTCTCTATGATTACCATTTCTATTTTCCTACATTATTACTGTGTATCTCTTTAATTCTCTTATCAGAGGAGCCTTTCTAGATTTTTATCCATTTTCCCTAAGACATAACATCAAGTGCTGCTTCACTGAATAGATTTTCAGTGTGTTAATAACTCTTTGGAAGGGAGCATGAATCAATTTGACTTTTAAGTACAAGTTGAACACTTGGTTTCTCTTGCTGAAGGAAGACCTGTGTTTTCTGTATGTGATATTTCTGATAATGCAGGTAGATGGTCTCTCACTTTTTAAATTTTTTTGGCTGTACCTTCACAGTGCTGATTTATATGATGTTTATAGCTAAATAGGATTATGTAAGCTTTACTTTATAATCATTTAACACCTGTTGCTTCCCATTTGTGTTTGCACAGACTTCGTTTACACATGTGCGGGGCTTGTTGTGTTTGGTGAATTTAAGCTTATTCATTTTATTCCATGGCTTCAGGCTTTTCTTATCATTTGGATTCATAATATAGCATAAGTGTAATTTTCTATTTCATATGATTTACAAATCAGATGTCCATATTTTGTGTGTAGTTTTAAGAAAAAAACAATTCAGAAAAGGATAAGAATGAATGTCTTGTCTAATATCTTCAAATGTTCTACAGTGTTGTGAGTAACCAACTATTAATCACTTTTTGGTAATCCAGTATCAAATACCATCTAATCATAATCTTTCATCAGTTACTCTATTTTCTTTTCTTTTCTTTTTTTTTTTTGTACTAGAGATTGAATTCAGGGGTACTCGACCACTGAGCCACATCCCCAGCCCTATTTTGTGTTTTTTGTAAAGACCAGTCTCACTGAGCTGCTTAGTGCCTTGGCATTGCTGAGGCTGGCTTTGAACTTGTGATCCTCCTGTCTCAGCCTCCCAAAGTGCTGGGATTACATCTATTTTCTTTTAATTATATCATAAGAAATTGCTAAATGTTTGCTGAACTCCAAATATATCCCAGATGTGTGCATTTTTTCAGATCATAGAGATTATTTACTAAATTATTAAATATACTTTATTCCTTATCTGTGTCAATGTATTAAAGCACTGACTTTTACCAAAATTGTAAATGAATTAAAAAAGATTTGAAACTTATGCTCTAGAGCATTAGTAACTGTGTAATTTTAAATTAGGTCTTATCTCTTTTCCATAATTACATAAATACAACTGTAGATAATGTGAATGAGATTTTATAGTTTAATATTCATAAAAGATCTTAGTCTTTCTAAGTATTAAAATCTATGTACAAAATATTAGTTTTAATCCATTTTTAATCCAAATTAAAATGACTTGCTGTGCAAGTCATTGAGATCCATCATATAAAATATTGGGGAAATATATTCTAATTATTTGGAAATGTTTGAGGATCTAGCAGTGAGCTTATAGAGATATATTTCTGGCATGCATATTTCAGGCCAGTAGCTTATAATTTACAGACTTAATTTTGTTAAAGTCTAAAATATTTTTATAATAACTAATGAAAATATTTACAATTATATGTTTCAATAAATTATTTCATATGAACTTCTGACAAAAAATTTTAAAGTCTATAAAATTTAGAAGTACCTATGGTAGTTTTCTACTTCATATGTGCATTTTACATACTTGGGGATTTAGAGATACAACTACACATGCTCAAGATTAAAGGGTTTTCTGTAATAGTCTTATAACTAATGGTTTATTCTACCAAATTAGTGTTCATTCCTTTCTAAATTGAAAAACTATGTAACATGAATAAATATGTACATTTTGTAAGGCCCCAGATTCTCTATTTTTGAAACTCACGTATTGTAACTTCAAATGGGTATCACATGACAAGGTGGAAACCTAGGAGATATGCTGGCTGTGCCAGGTAACACTTGGTGTTTCTCTCACTCTAACATGTTATCTCTAGAACCTGTGTCTGGTTTTTCTTTCCTTTCCATAGATAGCCAAAAAAAATTCACCTATATTTTTTTTCTTTCAGAAAGAAATTATTCATTACTTTTAGTAAAGTTCAGAAGGGAATTTTTGTTTGTAGACATCAATAGAAAAATAACATGGAAGACTACAAAGGGGAGCTTGAAGATTCACCCAAGAAAGGCTGAGGAAAACATTAAACATGGAGCATGGCAAGGAGTGCAGATGTTTTATCTAACCATGTTCTTTCTCCTTTCTTCCCACTGAGCTGTTATCTATCAGGTTTAATATAGTAGGGAATAGAACTTTGGATTCCTTTTGGCTTAGCATCTTCTTAGGAGGGGAACATTGGGAAGGACTGCACCTAACGGCACAACTGCAGAAACCAAGCTTGGAGAAGTTAGGGGATCAGGCTCTGCCACTCTCTCCCTGCTCCCTAATTTTACTTTTTTCTTGTTCCTACAACTACAGATGATGAGGGCATTCAAAAGAAGAAGTAATTTGCCAAAGCATTTCCATACGTTTATGTTTAGTAAACAGGATAGACAATGAAGTTTTTTTTTTTTTGGTAACAATATTACATTAGATGAAACTCTGTGAATTGGCCTCGTATTACAAAGTATAACAGACCACTCTACTTGGATTAAATACAATCATCCTTTTCTATTGTCTAAGTTTTGAGGTTTTCCTTGTAATTACCACAAGTAAACTCAAAATAAAACTTTAAGATATATATGGAGAAGTCCAACTAGGATATCTTTGGGCTCAAATACTGAATTTGTAAGGTACAATATTAGTCTATCTAAAATGATGCATTTGCTTTGTGTCTTCTCTACATAAGAAATGTACCTAAAGTGTGCATGATCTTTGTAGACCATATGGTAAATGGTATCAAATAGGAAAAACCAAAACCTTTTTAAAAATTATGATAATCTTGGGGAAGTGAGACTGTTTCCTCAGTGAGCAATTAGTTGGAATTCAACTGGGAATTATTTACTAAACACATGATACTTTCCATGGCGCCGAATCATATGGCAAGCACACCAAACATGCAACACCCAATCTGTTTACAGAAACCCATAATACCCTGCTCACAGTAAATCAGGCTTTTTTTTTTTTGATGTGGAAATGTTTATGAGAGTAAATATTTTTCACTTTCAATAGTGTTTTGGCCTTTATAGTTTAGAGTTAGTCATTTGGGAAAATATGAAAGTCATAAAATATAATGTCTTCAAATCATATAAATTTGAGAAACAAAATTGGTTTTAGGGAGTTTGTTTAGCTCACTTGGTTGACTCATTAAGGGCTGGCAATTAAGATCATTTTACTCATGAAAAAATGAAATGCAGTATTAGGCATATTTTTTTGTTATAGATCTTTCTAGTTTTTGATAGAAGAAGAAACATTTTTATAAAAATAAAGACACATACCTTCTGAAGAGATAATACTACACAACGTTTTTAAGGAACTAATTTCTTTACTATGTATTCTTTTTCCTTGTACAATCAATTTGATGGCTTCAAAGAACATCATTCACTATCTCATAGTCTGTTTCTCTTTTGGCTGGGGTATTTATCTCAAGGTTCCAATGATTCCAAGACTCTCTTGGGAACAATCCTCTTTCTAGCTCACTCACCTGTCTATTGGCAAGATTCAATTTCATGTGGGCTAATATCTCATTTCTTTATAGTTTCATGAGCTTGGTGGCCTGCCTCTTTTCCTTGCCTTGGGATCCACTGCATAGTGTCTTGAAACAGCTGAACAAACAGAACCAGTAAGACTGAAGTCCCATTCTTCTGTAAAGTGATTACCAAGTGACAACCCATCACCTTTGCTGGATTCTATTCATCAGAAGCAAATGCCTGGGTTCCCCCCTTGCTCAGAATAAGGTGTTATACAAGGGCATGAATATATAGTGGTTGTGATCACTGGGAGCCATATCGGATACTGGTTAACACAATAATAGTGGAGTGATAATACTGTAGACCAAGTATTATATTTCTTGCTACCTATCTTTAGGTGAATTAAGGTGTTTGTAAATTGGACTAGAAATGTTTAAATATGAAAAGCACATAGCTTATATACCTATGCTTATACACATACCAAAGCACATATATCTATAGGTGTGATTTTTTTTCCCCTTGAAATATGAGAAGAGTGGTAATAGATGGAGAGAGTATAGCAGAATGGTGGAAAACCAAAAAAATGGAAACTTGCTTTTACATTATCTCTACAATTGTTTTTAATGTGTTAGATTCATATCAACCACATTAGCACAATTATATCACTATTTTCTGATTTTATTTTTTATTGAGAAAGGGGAATTGCATGAGTGAAAAACTATGAATAGGATATTGAAATGGATATTTTCAATCATAATGGTTAAGTCCCTGATTTTCAAATTTTTAGCCATTCTCAAGTCACTTAAATTTATCTTTCTCTACTAAATTATGAAATGACCCAAATCATTTAGATACCAATCTTAAATTAAACATATCAGTAATAATTAAAAATATTTTAAGTTTAAATAATGTACTTTTACATTGTCTTCAAAGACATCACATTCTATGTCTTAGTTTCATATGGTTCAACTTAAAATTTGACATCTTCAATTTGCTTTTAAATCTTTCCATTCTAAGTCCACTCATCCTGCTTATTAGAAGCCCAGTGCCTCTTGTGAACTTCATACTAAGCTGAACTTCAAAGGGTATAAATTTTAGCCTGCTTAACGTTCACAGCCTGGAACGTGATAGGCTGAAACATGACACAACACAGTTAAGATTATAAAGGCACATGTTTTAAAAAAAATGTGATTATATAAACTTATTCTCATGTTCTATCAATTTTTTTAGATAAATTAACCATAGACACCATTAATTAATAAGGCTTGGCAGATGATAGCTGTTAGAGGAGTTGAGAATGGGGAGGATAATAGTCACTCCCTTTTCCATATCAGATACTCTGTTGCTGGGTAGCTTCTATGTGGTGTGGGGGAAGGTCCCACTGGGGTCTACAATATTTTATTATACAATAATAGCATCCTGAAATTTTTTATAAGAAGTTAAGAGAAGAGCCCAGAATTCGTAAAAATTGTATGAAGAAAAAAAATTAAATGCAATATCTTAAATTAGTTAATTATATACTGCCTGTTTTGTTTACCTAGTGTATGCGAACATTTTCAACTCATGCATAGTAAATAGTATTTCACTATTGGACAAACACTGCTGAAGCAATGAAAGTGGCATTAAATATGTATAGGGGATGTTGGAGCTTATTTCAAAAGACAGGATGAAAAATTAGCAAAAATATAAAAAGCTGAGATATCTCAATAGTAAAATAAATTTTTAAAAAATTAACATTGTTTAATTTTTTTTTGTAAGGTATCATTTTCCTCCCGTGTCATAAGAAATATTTTTGGTACTATATTCTCCTTTATATTACAATTAGAGCATTATGTTAATGGGGGAGGGGTGCATATATTTATAGGTATCTATTTCAATTCAATCTAGTAACTTCAGAAATACAAACTAATTGCTAAAAATGGTGCTGTCACCTTTGAGACAGTCGAGATATATTTCCTTAAAAGCACAGAATTCATGAAGTTTGTCTTAGAAGCCTGGGAAAACATTTTTAGAAAACAGTTGCTCTAGTACATCAAGGGGACTAGAAATAAAAAGCCAATGACTGATGAATAGAATTTTGCTAGTGATTTTTGGGGAAGACTTGTTTGTAGACTTGTAAAATTGAGAAACTTCACTGGGAGTCATCTGATTTTATATAGAATGTCCAACACAACTTATGTTTTTTTACTAATATGAATGAAAAAATAGTTACTTGAAATAGTTATTTCAGTCTTTGTCCAATTTCTTGTATTTTGAATAAAATATGAAAAAATAGGTATAAACAATAGGGTAAAAGAACAAATTGACTAGTACCTGAAAAACAGTTTTCTAATGTTTGTGGCATTATTTCAGTCATTTGAAATAAGTTGTGTTGTATCTGTACTGCTTACACAGTACTGTTGTATTTTATGTAGACTTTCCTTAAATACCATTTGAGTGAAGGAACTGTTTTCTGTTTATTTTCATTTTATAGAATACTATCCAAACCACAGAAGCAGCTGTACAAAGAACTCTAAAATTGCAGTATTTAACTGAACCTAGTAAAGAACATCATGTGCAGGCTAGAGGACTTGAAAGCATCAACTAGGGTAGGAAGTGAAACCAGATAGAAAAGTCTGAAGCCAAAATAATTTTTAAGGTTTGACACTCTAGCAAGTCACAATGGTGCAAGCTTGTAATACCAACTACTTTGAAGGCTGAGGCATGAAGATCACAAGTTCAAGGCCAGCCTCCAATTTATAAAGAACTTGTCTTAAGAATTTTAAAAGGGCTGGCAGGGGGTTTTAATTCAATGATACATTGCCCTGCGTTTTATCCTGAGTGCTACTAGAAAAAAAAGTAATGACAAAAGTTTCTGGTGTTCTAAGCCAATAGCAGTAAGTCTAATTACTTTGAAACACAGGGGGCCTACTGACTATTAGAAATTGTTTGTTATTAGCTATCAGTCCAGGGACCATTTTTCAGGAATGAGAATGGAGAGATCATAGTAATTTGTCTTATGCGAATTCCTAATTTCTGCCCCAAATAGAATTTAGAAAGGATAATAACTTGTATCATCAAAACCCACATTCATTGTCTCTGAGAATGCAATTAGCATTTCTGATTATGATCACACTGGAAATAAAGAAGTTTGTTTTTCACTGAGAATGAGAGAAATAAGTAATGTTTGGCATATAGGTTTGTATATAGAAAATGCGGAAGTTTATTAGTTTACCTTCCATCTCATTACCTTTGATGACTGGTAAGGAAATATGATTTAATTAAACTTTGACAACTCTTATTGAATGGAGAAAGATGACTATATACTATTAAGAAATGATTGATTTAATAATAAACATCAGTAGTAACATCTTTTAAGCTCGACATTTTATTGAGCAGTGAAAACAGATGTTTCACAAAGACATCATTATTTTGCTTTTATCATTGTTTATAATTTGTAATCCTTGTATCATTCTGAACTTCTATCAGGAAGAATATAAGGAAGTAGTATTCAAAAAGAATATCACAAAACATTTGCCACATTTTTTCAGAAATAATTATATTTTATAAACTTTCATTTTTACTATTTTCTTTCTTAAAACATATAATTCAAAATTTGTGTTTATAGAGTAAAAACTTTTAAATTGCAATGGAACTAGACCACAGATATTACATGTGGATAAATCTTTCAAAGGAGATGTATAAAAATGTAAGAGAATGTTTACAATTAGACAAGCTGTATTTTTTCTCTTATTTACCAAAAACATTTTCATTGTAAGTGTTCAATTTGAAACTTAGAAAGTTTTTAATTTTTATTATTGTTAACAAATACTAATTGTACTAATTAGTGGGATTCATTGTAATATATTCAAATGTATGTATCATACATTGATCATGTCCATGTATTCTCTCTTGTTTCTCTTTTCAAAGAACCAACTCTTTTTCATTGATTCTTTGTATTGCTTTTTTGGTCTTTTTTTCTTCTGTGATCTTTCTTACTACTTCTACTGATCTTGTTTCTCCATGCATCATTAGGCCATTTATTTGAGATCTATTTTTTAATATAGGCATTCATTACTATAAACTTTTCTCTTAGTATTGCTTTTGCTAGATCCCACAGTTTTGGTCATGTTGTTTCCATTTTCATTTGTTCAAGAAATGTTTTTATTTATCTTATTTCCTATTTTTTATATTTTCTTTTTCTTTTTTTTTTTTTTTTAAATTTTTATTTTAGTTGTAGATGGACACAGTATCTTTACTTCTTTTTATGTGGTGCTGAGGATCGAACCCAGTGCCTCACGCATGTGAGGCAAGTGCTTTACCATTGAGCTACAATCCCAGCCCCTATATTTTCTAATTAGCTTTACATGACAATAGAATGCATTTTGACACATCATATATTAATGGGGTATAACTTCTCATTCTGGTTGTACATGATATAGAATCACATTGGTTTTTTAATCATATATGCACATAGGGTAATAATGTCCTATTCATTCTCTGATTCCTACCTCCATTTCTCCTCCCTTCCACTCACTCCCCTCTAATCCAAAGTACCTCTCTTCTTTCCCTAGTCCTGTCCGCTCTTATTGTCAATTAGCATCCACATATCAGAGAAAACATTCAGCCTTTGGTTCTTTGATATTGGCTTATTTCACTTACCTGCAAATACCATAATTTCATTCTTCTTTACGGCTGAGTAATATATCATTTTATATATAAATCACAACTTCTTATCCATTCATCTGTTGAAGGGCACCTAGGTTGGTTCCGTTGTTTAGCTATTGTGAATTCAGCTGCTATAGACATTGATGTGGCTATGTCACTCTAGTATGCTAATTTTTAAATCCTTCGCATATAAATTGAGAAGAGGGATAACTAGGTCAAATGGTGGTTCCATTCCAGGTTTTCTGAGGATCTCCATACTGCTTTCCAGAGTGATTGCATCAATTTTCAGTCCCACCAACAATGTATGAGTACCTTTTTCACCAAATTCTTGCCAACATTTATTGTTGCTTGTATTGTTAATAATTGCCAATCTGACTGGAATAAGGTGGAATCTCAGTGTAGTTTTGATTTGCATTTCTCTAATTGCAAGGGATATTGTACATTTTTTCATATATTTATTTAGCAATTGTATTTTTTCTGTGAAATGTCTGTTTAGTTCTTTAGCCCACTTATTGATTGGGTTACTTGGGGTTTTTTGAGTTCTTTACATCCTGGAGATTAATGCTCTATCTTAGGTGCATGTGGTAAGCATTTTCTCTCATTCTGTAGGTGCTCTCTTCATGTTATTTCCTTTGCTGAGAAGAAGCTTGTTGGTGTGAATCCATCCCATTTATTGATTCTTGATTTTACTTATTTTGCTTTAGGAGTCCTATTGAGGAAGTTAGTTTCTAAGCTGACATAGTGGAGATTTGGGCCTACTTTTTGACTTTAAAGAATTATTTCCATTGGAGTTCAAAATATTCACAGCTTCTCTTCTCAGCAGTTTTAGGTGGGATTGACTAGAGGTTGATGCACTACCCTCTGGATTGCTGGAATGAGAAAGGTAATCCCTTAGGTGGAATTCCTGAAGGCATGGCTTAGGCTTGGGTGGGCTCCAGGCTCTTTGCTAAATGCCACTTGGTCTGGAGATTTTAAATTGGCACACCTCCAGCACTTAGTACTTGCTGGTCCATTCTGAAAGTCTGTACCCTAGGAATCTTAACTGGGTTCCATTTGTGTGGTGTGGGAACCAATTCTTAGTCCCACCTCACCTCACCTGTGTCACTTCACCTTAGTCCCACCTCACCTGTGAACCCCACATTTCCTGGTCTCAGGTTCAGTCTCCAAATAAACTGTCCCATCCCTGCCGTACCAAGTTCCTCTCCCAGCAGGTCCTTTAAGCAGGTGGATTAGAGGGGGAGGGGTGAAGCCAGGGGGATTTCAGCAACCAGTTGTCCCCTGTGTAAACCTCTCTCCACGTTTGAGTTTTCCTGGTCACTTAGACACACTCTTTGTTGTGCAGTGTGTTTATTCATCTTGTATTTCAGACCAAACTCAATTTTGCCAGGAAATAGATCCCTTAGCTGCAGGCCCCCACACTGTGGCTACAAAATTGTTCCTTGCTTTGTCTTCTGCATGCCACCTGGAGAGATAGCAGCTTCTTTCTCTGTACGTGGATATTGTGCAGTGATTCTTTGAGGTTTGTAGAGCAATGTCCTTGATCTCTAAATGCTCCATACCCAGACACACCTCAGGCCTCTGAAAAATGTGGGTTCCTTTAATTCCCTTATCCCTCCTCTTTGCTCACTTTGGGACTGCTCTGGCTGGTGGTTATGGCTTGGCTGTGGTAGTGGCTGTGATGTAGGGGAATTTTTTCTTATTTTATTATATCCAACCTCCTTTGTCCCAGGTCTCCTTTGAATGCCAGTTTTAAATTCAAGTAAAGTCCCTCCCCCCTTTTTTGTTCACTCACCTTGCTGAGAATCTGCTTGTCTTCTTTCTTGGTTTCATACCACAAAGCAGCTGGGAAATGACCTCTTCTGTTCCTCCATCTTGAAAAACTCCCCTTCATATTTCCTTAATAGTTGACTATTCTAAAGTGTGTTGTTCACTTTCCATGTTTTTACATAATTTCTTTATTTTATCTTTGTTTCAATTTTTATTCTACTATAATTAGAGATAATGTAAGCTATTTTTTCAGTTTTTAAAAAAATTTGTTAATGGTTGCTTTGTAGCCTAATATGTGGTGCATTTTAGAAAAAGTTCCATTTGCTCATAAGAAGAATGTGTATTATGCATCTGTTGGATAGAATATTCTGTAAATATTTGTTAAATCAATTTGATGCAATGTATAATATGACTTTTTTCCCCCTACATGATCTATTTTTTGGTGAGAGTGGGAAATGTAATTCCCCTACTATGTTTATATTGGGCCCCATTTCTTCCTTTATGTCTTCTAATGTATATTTAATAAAGTTAGATATTTGGCCATTTTTTATTATTAATTTATAATTATTATATATTCTTGATGACTTTATGCCTTGATAAATATGTGAACTTTCTTTGTCTCTTCTATTTTTTTTTAAAAAAATGATTTTTTTAGGTATACACGACAGAGTGCATTTTGACATATTATACATATATAGAGTATAACTTCCTATTCTTGTGATCGTATATCATGTGGCTTTATCTCTTCTAAATGACTTTGTGTTAACATTTGTTTTGTTGTATATAAGTATAGCTACTCCCACTTGCTTTCAGATTCCATTTGCTTAGAATATCAGTTTCAGTTCTTTCCCTTTCAGTCTGTGTATGTATTTGCCGCTGAGTTAAGTTTCTTATGGCAGCATGTTGTTGGGATTGTTTTTTCATCCATTCAGCCAGTCTGTGTCTTTTAATTAGAGAATTAATACCATTTACATTGTGTTATTATTGAAGGATACAAATTTGTGTGTTTGGTTTTTTAAATTTTTCTTGTTGTTTTGAATAATCTTTCTTCATTTCTGGCTTTCTCATTCATCTTTGTAGTTTGATGATTTGCTATATTGATAGTGTTTGATTCTTTCCTATTTCTCATTTCTTCCTTTACTCTTCTAGCATAGAAGAGTAAAGCACATATTCCTTTATGTGCTCTTATGATGGTTGTAGGACTCCTTTAAACTTCTTTGACAATGCTCATCTAGTGGTCATGAATTCCCTTAGTTATTTTGGAAGGTATTTATTTCTCTCTCAATTCTGAAAGATTTTTTTTTCTGGGTGCAGTAATCTTGCTTGGCAGTTGTTTTCTATCAAGACTCAAAATACCTCATTCCACTCCTTTCTGTACCTTAGGATTTCTGCTCAGAAATCTGCATATTTTCCAGTGGATTGCCTTTAAATATAAGTAAGCACTTCCCTTTCATATTTTATTATTCTTTCTTTGTTCTGTGCTTTGGTAATTTAATATATAATGGAGAGATTTTGTTTATATCTATTTGAGGTTCTAAACGCTTAATGTATTTGGATGCCTACTGGGAAATTTACTGCTATTACTTCATGGAATAAATTTTTTCTACCCTCAAACTGTTTTTCTTCTGTTTCAGGTATGTTTCATCTTTTGATTGTGTCCCGGAGATCTTGTGTGTTCCTTTCACTCTTCTTATTTTTTTTTTCTTTATTTTTGTCTGAATGCAATATTTCAGAAGACTTGTCGTCAATTTTAATACTCTTTCTTTTGCTACATCTAGGCTGTTTTTGAGGCTTTCAAATGAGATTTTTAAAAATCTGGCTGATTATCAAGAATACAAACAACAATAAGTGTTGGCGAGGTTGTGGGGAAAAAGGCCTGCTCATACATTGCTGGTGGAACTGCAAATTGGTACAACCAATCTGGAAAGCAGTATGGAGATTCCTTAGAAAACTTGGAATGGAACCACCATTTGAGCCTGCTATCCCACTCCTTGGTCTGTTTACTCTTATTATCTAAAATATCTGGGTTTCACCAAGTCTGCCTCTGCTGTTGAAGTCCAATGCTCTCCTACAGCACATACTACACCAACATATAGCACCACACCTGTCCTTGGGGTTCTATCTTGTGGAGAAATAGGCAAGTACTGAGTATCTCTGTTCTGCCATTTTGCTATGACTGTTGGGTTAATTTTTTGTTCATAGGCTTACAAGATGAAATTTGGGCTAAGCAAATGTATTAAAATGTGTACCACTAGACAAATCTGTATGCTACTTACTAGTATGTTCTTACATTTAATTTGCTGGTTTCAGTTAACTTGATGCTCCATTCTTAAAAAGCAAGGTTACCAAAAATAACATTTTGATTCTGTAGTGGAGTTGTGCTGCTGGGAAAAGGCACCAATTACCAAATATCAAGCTACATACATATTTATTTGGTGTGGCATATGCATTTATATTTTTAAAATTCATGAACATTGCAGTTATATTTCTATTTTATCCCCCTAGTAAAAGAGGACATTTTGGTTAAGTAGTTTAGATTCTATCTGTTCAGTTTTGACTTTTAAGTTGGAACAGTAAGTTTTGCTAAATGTATTAGGTTTTAAATTTAATTGTGCCATGTTCTTTACCACTTTAATCCTCTTATCCCTTTATTAAATTTCTGACTCCATATTTAAGATGTTTTGATGCAATTAAAGGATTTAGGTTCTTCAGAGAGGGTGGTCTGTTTTTTTTTTAATTACGAAAGTCCAGCATTAGTGTAAACTTAATTGTATTTCTCTTACTCTTATAAGGAGAAGCAAAGCCCTAAATAAGAAATCCCTGCAAAGGTAGTTACAGAATTCAGTGTTACACCGTGGATAAATGATTAGGCATGATCCCTAAATCTCACTTTTTACACGAAAATGGTTATACAATTTTTCTAAAATATGCCAGTCCTAGAGCACAGATTAAAACATGCAATGACAAATATTTTTGAACTTTGATTTCAATTTCATTAATGAAGGCATTTCATTTAGCCTAAAAATTACCAGTTTTAGCAGCTATATAAACATAATAGGTGGGGGTCATAATAGTTTTCAACAGGTGATCTGGTCAGTTGCATTGTTTTGAATTTGACTCCCAAACTTCATGTCTTAAAAACTTGATCTCCAATGCAAGAATGTTGGGAGGTGGGAGATTTAATAGGTGACTAAGTCATGAGGTCTTTGCCTTTGTATTGGATTAGTATCATTGTGGAGAGAGTGGAGTCCTTATAAGGATGAGTTTGACTTGCTCTCTCTCATCCATGTAATGCCTTATGCCATGTTACAGTGCAACAAGAAGACTTTCACCACATATGGCCCAGAACCATAATATACATAAATTTATTTCATTACATAATATTCATTACCAGTATTCTGTTACAGCATCACAAAATTGACTAAGACAGCAATGTTATTTAAAACCTCATTTAAAATTTCTGTGCTTAAGCCTCCTAAATTCTTTCAGATTTTCTAATAAACTAAGAGGACTCCAGGTTTTGAGAGCCACATCACAAGAACATGGATTTCTTCACAAATGTCCAGTAAATCACAAGTATATAATTCTACTTTTCCTGAAATTGTTGCTAGTATTTCTAAGACTTTAGGAAAATAGATAAGCTTTTTTTGTTTTGTTTTGTTTTAAAGTATGTTAGAGGCCCTGCAGATGTTTTTGGAATGGCAGATGATGGTTTAACCTTGACCCTATCCCTCAGGAGGAGGTTTCATTGAAGGAGCTGTGAAAACTGCATAATTTTTGTTTGAGTTTAATTATCTCAATGAACATGTTTCTCAGAGGTTAGGTAGGCAATAGTAACTGTGACCCTGTGCTAAATTCATGGAAATAAGTAGTGGAAATACGTAGCTGTTTTGCCTTCTGCTGATAATGGAGCTGTGTGTATGAAAACCTGTATATGCAGAGACTGCAGATCTTTTCAGTTGATATATGTTTACAACTTAATAAGAAAGGGTATATGCTAGGATGAAATAGCAGAGAGCTCTCTTCACGGCCTCTCTGAATTGTAGATTTTGTGACTAAAATAAGGAAAAAAGGGAAATAATCATTAAAATTCTAAAAGCTTTTCAAGTTACAATTTTATAAAGATGGAAGGAATTTATAAAATTACTAAATTTTATTTTACTGTTATAGATTCTCTCATAAAGCATACAAAGGAAGAAGAGTTTTTCTCTGACTTAAATTTTACTCTAAATGTACAACTGGAACAGATGTCTTAAAATTAGATAATTGTCTCATCAAATATCCAGAGTTTGTATTAACAGTTATTTAGCCACCATTTCTAACTCCTTGCTCTTTCAACATTTTAATTGGCCTGTATTTTTGGATATTAATTTGACTCAGATTAATCTGTGCTTTAGTTTTCTGATGTTTATGGTTTTTTAGATGGTAAGCATGTAAAATTACATTTTACAAAAGGAAAATTTAAATTTCCCTTTGTAAATTACAAAATTATAACTTAGGCAGATAGATTTGTAATTTTTAATAAGTTAGGAAACACTGGTGATGGTTTATGAAATAACTGAATTTTAATTTTAAATTTGTAATCATTTACTTTGAAATATTGAATATAGTATTTGTGCCAGTAAATATGAATGTTTGTCTCTGTGATCATGTGTAGAATTCAGTATTATGCTCTCCATACACACTTTCATGATAATTGAAAAACTATTTTAAAATGCAGCATTTATGTAGGTTTTAGCTAAATTTCTGGAGGAATATCAAGGCACTATGGATTTTTAAGCCAGTTTAATGAATTGATGCAAAAATTGGTTTCAGTTGGAACTTTTCAATTGCAAATGTGAGAAACACAATACAGGTTTATTTAACAATAAAATAAAAAGTGTAAGATTTTGAATTTGACTTTGGACCCAAATATAAAAAATGCACTTGTCTCCCTTTGATTTGTCTCGTTATCACCCCTGCCAATGCCAAGTAGGCTGGTTCTTCATTCTCCTGTGTTTTCAATAGTATCAAACATATTCACAGTTGATTCCAGTGTATGTTCTATCTAGTAAACTCGATGGAGGAAAAAAAACCTGACTCTATCCTAATATTTCCACCAGAAATACTGATTGTAACTCTTTTTAAGTTTGTTCATAAAACTTACCTTTAATCTGGGTGTGGTGGCACACACCTATAATACCACCTGCTCGGGAGGCTGAGACAGGAGGATAGCCAGTTCAAAGCCAGCCTCTGCAACAGTGAGGTGCTGAGCAATGAGACCCTGTCTCTAAATAAAATACAAAATAGGGCTGAGGATGTGGCTTAGTGGTTGAGTGCCCCTGAGTTCAATCTCCAGTACCAAAACAAACAAACTTAATTTTCTAGTTCAATTATGATGGCCCATATAGATATTCCTTTTATTAACTAGTCCTAGGTGACTTGCCCATATTCAGTGTGTGTTGATTGATTTTTAAAAATCCAACTGTAATAATTCATAACACATTCAAGTGAAGAGAAATAATGACATTTCAGTAGTTAGAAGATGTGATAAAATTTGTCACTGCAACCATGATAAATTTTTAGCAAACTGAGGCTAGAGTTAAAAATTTTTTTGATAACATTATATACAAAAAATGTAAGGCAAGCATCATATTTAATGTGTTAGGGTATTGTTTAAAAGGAAAAGAAAGGTAACACTTGCCTTTTTTATTTAACTTTGTACTGGGTGCCCTAAGTAGTAGAATAAGATGAGAGTGAAATTAAAGGTTAAAGGTTTAGAAAGCAGAAACAAGTAGTGGTATCTATATAGAAACCTTGAGAAGTTGCACACTTTTTAAATTTAAGAACTCAAAAGTTTTACAAATAGAATCAACATACTTACATACTTTTATGTCAGCATAAATACAGAAAAATTTAGAAAGTTCAAATGCTGTATTTTATTGAAAAAAATTGCACTGTGGAGTATGTGTTTCCTTAATTTCTCCTTTCAGCTTTCAGAATGAATATCATTTGACTTTAGTTACTTTGCAATGAATTTGATTTCTGAGCACATAAAAATGTGTTAGAATTATTCATCCTTATTCTTAGATGTAGCTCAAAAATATTGAGAAAAATGTTTAGGTTAAAAAAATCAGAAATGAACAAAAGGCTTCTTTTGAATTGAAAGGTAGCTCTGTCCTTTTCCTGGTAAACTGTTAAGCAATAACAGTTTCTGGTATCTATGTACTAGATGTTTTCTGTTTCAGGTTTCTGCATGCTTTCTCACCACATTACCGTGTGAACATTCATTGTTTGGTTGGTTTGCATTGCTGCTTAAGGGAATTGATGATATGCCAATTCATTAATCTTTCACAATACTAGTCATTTAAACATATATAATATTTAGATTTTATAAAAAGCTTTATGAAAAGCCTTGTGATTTTATTTTGATTTTTCACAAACAATTTTTAATTGACTTATAAGAAATCATAAGACATAATTGTTGTAGCCTAATTAATTGTATGCTGCCTAGAAATCAAATTAGGCAGTGAATTACATTTTTAATTGAAATTTTTTGTGTTGAATAGTTATAAAACTTTATAAGTGATTTGAATTTGTAGGAATGTGAATGCTGTGATCATAATATTTAGATCACATGTAGAGTAGCTAGAAACTCATGAATAGAATTATTGTAATTAAATACTGCTCTTGATGTAGGAGAAACCGTTTTCTGAAATATTATGGAGATTGGAGGTTGGCAGATGAACAGTTTTAATATCTATTATAAGAGAATGTTTTCCAACTCCCTTAACATTGAATGGTTTCTAGAATGATTTTGAATCACTAAAATGATGAAGAGTAAGTCACTTGAGTTTGCACACATAACCTGCTTTCAGCTTGCACAAGAGCTCACGTGCATGGTAGATATTTATTTGTAAAAAAATAGTAATATCCATAGAAGGAAAGCCACTTCCTTTCAAAGTTTGCAGATCTTAAGGTAATGTTTTTGGATTACATTAGAAGAGTATGTCAGGCTCCATGAAATTCATAAAACCTCGAAACCAGAATCAACATCAGTGAATCTGCCATAATAAATTCTCTAGACAGTGCAAACATATCTCTTCAAGTGAGAGAAAAATATTTATTGAAGTTCTTTTTAAGAATTTCCTTTAAGTTTTGAGCATATGCTTAGATGAGCAAGTTCCACCTGGAAATATCAGTCATAATCTTATAATAATGGTAGTACACTACTTTTGTTTTTATATAATTAACCTCTTTTTTCAATGCTCATTTTACAGTGTTGAAATTTAGAATCATGCTAAATAAATAGCATGTGTGTGTGTTTATAAAATTATTGTACTTAAGAGCATTAAACATTATAGTTTTCATTTTTTCTGATGCATTGCACTGGGAAAATTTCAAGCTATGATGTTAATCTAGATTTTAAAAATGAGTCATTGAACATCTTTCACACATACCACAAGGTAACCTACCATCAAGGATAAAGCCAGGCATTAGTTAAAGCAATGAAAACAGAATTTAGTCAGTAACTGTCTGACATTAGGCCCATTTTTGTAGAGGTAACTGGGCCTTTTAAAAGGAGAATGAAGGAATTGGGATGGGGAGAAATCAAGCCTCAATTGAAAAATTACAGAAGTTTGGTTAGGGTAAATGTGATTAAGCCAGCTATGTCCTTTTTTCGTTTTTTTTATTTTTATTTTTTTTGGTATCAGGGATTGAACTCAGGGGTACTCAACCACTGAGCCACATCCTCAGCCCTATTTTGTGTTTTATGTAGAGACAGGGTCTCACTGAATTGCTTAGTGCCTCACTGTTGCTGAGGCTGGCTTTGAACTCACAATCCTCCTGTTTCAGCCTCCCAAAGTGCTAGGATTATAGGTGTGTGCCACTGCGCTTGGCTTCAACTATTCATCTAGCTGGCAATTTAAAAAGGATTCTGTATTCCCACGGAATCTAGGAGAAAGAGACCTTATCCTTCCTGAAGATTCCATTTCAGAGAAATGGCTTTCAGGTCCTGGAGAAAGACACTCCTCAGTTGTTGGTGCCACATATAAGTCTCAAAGGAGATGGAAAGGATTTGCAATGGTATGCCTTCATTAGTAAAAACTCTAAGAAGGCAGATCAGGGAATCATCATCTGGTGTTAGCTAGAACAAAGGGAGATTGCACTGGCAGCCTTGAGCTTTCTTAGAAGTCTTTAAACTGGGGCTGGAGTCATACTTAGGGACAGGACTTTATGTTGTAAAAATCATGTTAGAGTTCAGTTGTTTCTTACTTGCAGAGTTTTAGGCAGAGCTAATATATGTTGGAAGTTCCACAGTTCTCACTTTATATTATATGAATCTCCAATTTAAAAAAATTTGCTGGTTTTCCAACAGAAGAAAAAATATTACTAGTTGATATTTAAAGGAGTGAAGGTAGTTTTAAATTGTAACTAGTTATTTTGTTTTGTGTTTTGGGAATTTTTTTTTCTTTTTGCATGTGACATAATAATGTATGTATCTCCTTTCTATTTTTTTTCCCATGGGGGGGGCAGTTGTACACTGTGGAAAGCCTCCTGCCATCATGCTCCCATCAGCCTGGTCCCCAGTCTACGCTCACAGTAGCTTCTATTCTTCCCAGGTGTGTGATTTACTTTTATAATAAGATTTTCCTTCTTGGCCTCGAGGATTTTTCAGACTTACAATGGTGCATTCATGATGTAGGTGTGCCCTGTTTGTCATGTTTCCCTTATTCTGTCTGACCTGAGTTTGGGTAGGTTTTTGCTTTTTTTTTTTGGTGGTGTTGGGGAGTTGGGGGGGAGGGCAGTTCCCAACTACGTTGTCAGGTGAACAAAGCATCTGTTGTGTTTCATTAAAACATGCTTGTCAGCATTTGAGTAATCAACAGTTTGCCTATTTTGAATATGAAAATAATACATCATCAGGTTATAAGAAGGTATATTACTATCAAAACAGCAGCACAATTTTAAGAGTGAATTAATTGGCTTCACTATGTTTGCTACGCAAGGAAAATGAAAATAAGAATCATTACTGCTTTTGTGTGACCAGAAAATTTGATGCTAGGAGAACTTTCTCATCTAATCTCTAAAGACAGTTTTTGTTTTGTTTTGTTTTGGACTATGGGTTTTCCAATTTTGAAGTCTCAAACCTGAGCTTTCTATAGACACTAAGGTTTGAGACTGAATTCTTCTTGAATGCATAAATATTAGTGTCTATAGTGGTTCGTTTTGTTTTGGTCATCCCAGTTTAAGAAACTCTACTAACTCTGATTGTGTAAATCACTTTTTTACCCCACACATGCCCAACCTGGTGCAGCTTCTAAATAAAGGGCATTTGTTAAAATTAGCCATAGTACTATTCTAATGGCAAGAAATAATGAAATATTTTTGAGCACTGTGTGCCATGCTCTTTCATATGCACTGTCATTGAAACTTTAGTATAGTTTCATGAAGTAGGTATTGATAACTTCACCCAGTCTCTATCATCAGTTCTTAGGAAGGAGTAAAAAACCACAAATGTACTTGAAGAAAACGGTCAGTTCCTATCCATGGTATCATGAATGGATGTGCAGGTATAGAAGGGGACATGCAGGGCAGCCTGAAGAGATTCCTTGAGAATGTATATGAAATAGAGGGCCGTCTACAGCCTGACTGTGGGCAGGTAGAGGACAATATTAAAGTTAGTTGACTATTCAGGTTATTGCTGTACTTCCTCAGACTTTGTCAAAGAGTAGTTGAGAATCGCACAGAAGGACCTCATTCTAAAGCAGGAAGGCCTCTTCTGCCCTTCTGGGAAATGCCAATCTCAGTACGGCTGGATCTGGCACTGGCTGTGCCATCATCCAGAGCCAGAGTGATTGCTTCCTGGGCTACTACAATTAGCTACAGTGGGACTGAGAAAAGAAAGGGAAGTAATGTAGGGTGAGACAGTTTAAATTAAGTCTATTAAAAAAAATCTCTGTGGAAATATATGATTTATAGGAGGACACGTTCTCAGAGACTTGCTGTTTCACTGCCAAATTTGGCTTGGTGGGATATATTCCAGAGAGTACCAGGGAGCCATAATACAGTTTCTCAGGTTCTGCCCACTTTAATTATCTGCTTATCTTAATTATCTCTGCTTCCAGACATCATTGTGTGGCTTACTTTGATTTGGGTTGGGCACCTAATTGTGTATTATAAAGACATTGTAAACAGTGTTTTTCATGCTTTAAAAAAATTACTTCCTAGATTTTTTGATGGGAGTGGGAGAATAATGATGGTTTTGAAAACCTGTCCAAATGAACTGGGAAAATGCTTAAACTATGAAATTCTTTACAGCCTCTCATCTTACTGGTTTGAAGATGTCACCTTTCCAACAACATCACTAGAAAATGTTATATTCTTCAGGTATTTTAATATAAAAACATAAAGAAACAAAACCCCAGAAAACACAACAGTTTTAAACTCATCAGAGTATGATTTCACAAGTTTTCACTAGATGTTAAGCATTAAGGTAGGTCACACTAGTGACTGTTGACTCTGGTCGTCTTGGTCTTCAGTACTATCTATATTTGCCCTCAGTAGAAAGTATACCTTATGCATCATAACTGATTTGTTTTAGAAAAAACTTATTAAATCAATACATCAAAATAAAATAAAACTTGTTACAGGTAGTAAATCCTGTTAGTTGTCTTTGGCACTCAGATTCTCCTGGGTAAAGTAGTATTTTCCATAGGTTTTTCTGACATAGATTTAGTGCCTGTTATATTTGAAACTTAAATGTTTCTCAAAGACCCATGTTGGAAGCATGGTTTATTAGGGTGTGGTGGGACCTAACCGAAGGAAGTTGGGTCATTGGGGGATGCATCCTTGAAGGGGATAGTGAGACCCTGGCCCCTTCCTCTTTCTGTCTTTTCTTTCTGGCTACCATAACATGAGTATCTTTGCTCTGCCACATACTCTCCACCGTGATCTGGGTTTTGGGAGAGAAACCTGGTTAAATGAAGAAATGAAAGCTGAATGAATTGGCCCTGTTCACAACGCAGGGTGTGAGCACACAGAGGACTATGTCTTGAGGCATTTTTTTTTTCATGCCTCAGGAAGGTGTATGTGTCTATGTGATATTAAACCACTTTTATAATTATGGCATTTATAATTATTTTATTTCTGTCTAAACTTATATAAGTAGCAAATTAAAACATTGTGGAATTACTGTCTTAAAGTTGATGTAATTTTTAGTTTATGAGAGATTGAAAGAGCATGACTGTCTTACAAATTATAAACAAAACTGGTTATTGAAGCAAACTTACCTTAGAAGCTTTCCACTGTGTGTGTAGGATGTTGATTTCTCAAGTTTTAAATAAGTGTTTCACGAAAGATTCCCCTGACTAGTCCCTAATTAATGTTAGGGCATTATTGTTTCTTTAAATATAAGGTCAAAATTTTTAAAAATTAGTTTTATTTTTCATGTACTAGAGTAAACTAGAAATTGACATTAAAAATAAACTCTCACTTAAAGTAGCATGATAAAAAATAAGAGCCTTAGAAATATAAGTGTAGAAAAATGTTCAAGATTTCTATACTTAAAAATGTGAACACTACTGAAAGGAATTAATAAAAGCTAAATAAATAGTATCTTGTCAATCCATGAATATGATATACAATTCTTTACCAAGTGAGCAATAATCCAATACAGTCCCAATCAAAATATCAAGATGCATTATTTTTTTAAAATATTTTTTTCGTTGTTGATGAATCTTTATTTTATTCATTTATTATTTATATGTGGTGCTGAGGATTGAACCCAGAATCTCACGCATGCTAGACAAGCACACTACCACTGAGCTACAGCCCCAGCCCCAAGATGCCTTATTTTTGAAATTGACAACTTAAATCTCAAATTTATATGAAAATGCCGAGTGTACACTAATTATAAATTTTAAAGGAATAGCAGTGTCAGATGACTCTCAAACTGATTTTAAGACTTATGCTATAGACTTTGTGGAATTGGTACAACAGTAGACTTAACTGTCATATATAATTAAAAAGAAAAATTGAAAAAGAAACATGAGTAGAGGAATTAAATAGAATCTACAATTGATATGCAAATATGTCAATTGACTTGACAAAGGCATAAAAGTGACTCAGTATAGAAAAGAAAATATTTTGGTGAATTGTTCTAGTACAGTTGGAAACATTTAGTTGGAAACACTGAAATTCAACCTCCACTTTTACCGTAAAGCAGAAATAAATTCAAGATGATTAGAAACTTAAAAGTTTAAAATATCTACAGAAATGCGGTAACAAAGTTGCCTGTTGGAAACTGAACAATAGAGACCATTTATAACAGAATTGCATACTGTATAACTTCTTTTACAAGCAAGAGGTTTTAGCACTTTAGAACCTCTAATCTGCTTTAGTCAAAATCAGAAAAGTTCAAAAGGGATAGTAGTAATATTGTATATATTGTATGGTGGATATAGTTTGGGTATTTGTCAAATTATTAAGTTCTTTACACTTGAAGTATGCATTTTGTCATAAGTACATGAATCATGCCTTAAAAAAACTAGTTTTATTAAGTAATAACATTAAGGGAATGGGGGACACTGAGAACCCCAGATGACATTTATTCAGATCCTTGGATGAGCTGAGGGAAGGAGCTTCTCAAATACCTACTCCATTATTAGAAGCAACCAGTGTAAAACCCCAAAGCCTTAAAACTAGGACCTGAACTCTGGTCTTAAGCTGTTTGTTCTTTCAACAAGTAAGTATTGAGTGCACATACCATACGCACATAAAGTGCTAGAAAATGGGGCTACAACAGTGAAAGTAGACACAGTGCCCCAGAAATCCCTAATTTCTTAGTCTCTTCACCGTAGGAGTGATTGCTGAACTATAAGTCATAAAACAGTTATAAAAGTTTTCTAATCTATTTGGCTCTCAGAATTTTTGTAGATAACAAATTACTTTCAAGTATATGTTGATTTTATTATTGATGAAGGTAATTCAAACACATCCCTAAAATTTATAGTTAAAATTATATACTGTTCAATTGATAAACACTAAGATGACTAAGTGGTATAGCCTATGAGAGATTCTGAAGTTGAAGAGAATCCTTAGTTGTGAATATGTTGGGAAAATCTCTACACCACAAGATTGCCAAACTAGAGCTATCTCTAAAAACCACACTTAAAAATCCTTTGTCAGGGGAAACCTTTGAGAATTTAACTGAAGGAATTAACATGATCAGGCCTGTTTTTTTTTTTTTTTTTGCCGCCTTGCTTTTCATTGCCAGTTATGTACTTTAAGCCAACTAGAATAAATCTATTGAGGAATACTTGCTGTTTAATTACAGTTACATAATTCATTTTATAACAGTGATCCAAGCTCTGGTGTACTTAATTCTTTTGTTTCTATTGCCTAAAACAGCTTCAAATCCCAATTTTTTCTGATTTATATATAACACAAAGGAGTGCTTCTAAATTTGAGGTGTCTTCTATTAAAGACCAATAATTAAAAATAGCTTTCTAGTTTAGCTTTGCCTGGACAGCTTCAAATGAAACATGGTAACAATGGAACAGACATTTGTGAAGGTGTACCCGCTGCTAGCAGATGGACATCTGGTTTGTGTGTCTGCAAGCTGTTTTGACATTTATGTTTAGATGAACTTTCATTGTAGCCTCATATTTGAAAGTCTAGTCTTCTATGTTTGCCTTTTTATTTCGATCTTTGTAGACTATGGTGAACCAATAAATTACTGTATGAGAGATTTTGAAAAATATATCAAAAATATATATTTTTGAAAAATATATAAAGGTCCCTCTGCTGTTGTTTAATATTGAATGGTTTTAGATTAAGATAAATGCTAATTATGATAATTGACAAAAGGAGGATAGAAATCACCATATTCAGACTTGACAGGTAAAGCTATTTTATCATTATAAAGGATTTCCCAAACCTGCTACTTACGTTGGTATTTCCACTTTGGATTCTCAACTCCACATTTTCTATATCCTATTCCTGTACAATATTCTTTCCTATACAGAAAAGCCATTCTTCTATGGTTACTGCTAGTTTCTTTTCATGGTCACCAAACAGGTACTCTTTTTTTTAAAAAAATTATTCTATTAGGTATACATGACAACAGAATGCATTTTGATTCATTGTACAAAAATAGAGTACAACTTTTCATTTCTCTGGTTGTACACAATATAGACTCATATCATATGTGCAGTCATACATGTACCTAGGGTGTTGATGTCCATCTCATTCCACCGTCTTTTCTGCCCCCATGTCCCCTCCTCTTCCCCCTGTAAGTAATCTGAAACTTTTCTCTTGTGGCTTTTAAAATTCTATTCTTATTCTCTATGATAGGCATTTTCATTATTGTGTGCCTTTGTGTGGATCTGTTGTAGTTTTGTACATTTGGTGTCCTGTAAGCCTCTTGTATTTGATTTTCCAATTCATTCTTAATGTTGGGAATTTTTCTGATATTATTTCATTGAAGAGATTGTGCATTCCTTTGGTTTGTGTCTCTGTGCCTTCCTCTCTCCTGATCATTCTTAAATGTGATCTTATCATGTTATCCCATAATTCTCGGATGTTCTGTTCATGATTTCTTAACATCTTCATTGTGTGGTCAACTTTATTTTCAAGATTATATATTTTGTCTTCATTGCTTGAGGTTCTGTCTTCCAAGTGATGTAATCTGTTGGTGATGCTCTCTATTGAATTTTTTATTTGGTTTATTGTTTTCCTTCATTTTAAGGATTTCTGTTGTTTTTTTTTCAGAGTCTCTCTTTTTTGAAGTAATCTTCTGATGCCTGTATTTGCTCTTTTATCCTTTTGTTGGAGTAATCAATTGTTGCCTGTAATTGCTCTCTTATATTATCCTGTGTTTCACAGATCATTTTAATTATGTACATTTTGAACTCCTCTGATGTTTTGTCTACTGTGCTGTCAATGGATTCTGTTATTGTAGCATCTTGGTTTGTTTGGGGCACTTTCTTCTCTTGTTTTTTCATGTTGTTCATGCGTCTTCCTCTCTACCAGTGAGGATCTGAGGTATTGGTTTCTAATAATCTTGTAGTAACCCTGTAGGTTACCAGTACCTCCTCTTTAAGGAGAAGATCAATATTTACAGCATTCAATGCAAACAATATGCAGCCTTAAACCAGTAACTCCTATTTAGACAACTATGGTTTTTTTGCAGTAAACAGAAATGATATGTTTGATTAGTATCCACAGTACAAATAGTAGTTTGCATACTGGTCTGCAGTCTCTAATGATGGGCAAAGGGCTGGGGTTGGGGTATAGGATGTGAGACTTATGAGGTAGGATGTGAGAATATAAAGGTATTAGATCATAGGAAGGGTAAAAGAGGAATCAAGAGGAGTAGGCTAGCAGGGATACCTCTGGTATAACCAGGCCTGCAGGGGCCTAGGTGGTAGTCTTCCAGGTCCTGACTATTGTCTCTAGATGGAAGTGTGTGGGAGAGCCACATTTTGGTAGATGGGGGGGTTGGTCTCCTCTGTGCGACAGGCCAGGGTCAGTCTGCTCCGCCTCCTCCATGCAATGGGCTGGGATCAATATGCTCAGGGAGGGCATTTATAAAAATTCATAAATGGTAATAAAGTTGTATGCAGAAATTTTGTAACTAAGAACAGTTAGCATTGTGGAGTACCTACTACATAGCCATGGTCCTATTCTTGTTTTCAATTAATGAATTTATTTCCTAAATTTATTCTAATTAAGTATGCATGAGGCAGAATACATTTTGATTCACTGTACACAAATAGAGCACAAATTTTCATTTTTCTGGTTGTACACAATATAGAGTCACACCATATGTATAGTCAGTCATACATGTACCTAGGGCATTGATGTCCATCTTATTCCACCATCTTTCCTGCCCCCATATCTTTTCCCCTATCCTCCTTCCCCTTTGACCAATGTTACTCCATTCTGCTCATGCCCTCTCCACCATTATGTATCAGCATCCACTTATCAGAGAGAACATTTGGCTTTTGGTCTTTGGGGATTGGCTTACTTCATTTAGCATGATATTCTCCAACTCCATCCATTTACCTGCAAATGCCATAATTATATTCTCTTTTAATGCTAAGTAATATTCCATTGTGTATATGTACCCCCGTTTCTTTATCCATTGGTCCTGTTCTTTTCTAACGGAACCATAATTTTGTTTAGTATCTAACCCTGTTGCATGAAGTCATGTGCCTGGGGAAAGCCAACCCATCTTTTTGTAGGCATGACCTGGTTGTTCTAAAAATAATCTCATCTCCTCCACTGATGATTGCTTCAAAGCATAACTGAATTTGGCCATGGTGGTACAAGGAGACATCTTATGGAGACTTCAGAGAAGTTTTTCCTTTTGTCACTCATAAGCCTTTGGGAAATTCTACACAAACAACAAACCTAATCTCAAGATGAAGCTATTACTGCTGACAGTTGATCAAAGTGATGGAGATACATACAAATGGCCAACAGATACATAAAAAATAAAGCTCGTCATTACAAATCATCAGAGAAATATAAATTAAGACCACAATGTGATAACACCTCACTCTAATATGAATGTCTTTTGTCAAAAAGACAATAGAAAAGTGCTAGCAAGGTCGGAATGTAAATTACTATAACCACTATGAAAAACAGCATGGAGTTTCCTCAAAAAAATATATATAGAATTACCATATGACCCAGCAGTCCTATCACTGGGTATATATGTAAAGGAAATGAAATCATGTCAAATGATGAAGATCCATGCCCTACTATGTTTATTGCAGTCCTGTTCATAATTGCCTAGATATGGAATCAACCTAAGTGTCAATCAACAGATGAATGGATAATGAAAATGTATATACACAATGGAATACAATTCAGCCATGAAAATAACAAAATCTTTTTTTGTTACAACTTGCATAAACCTGGGAAACATTATGTTAGAGAAATAAACCTGATACAGAAAGAAAATGATCTCATATGAGTAATCTAACAGAACTGATCCCATGAGCATAGTAAAATATCAGAACCTGAAGATGGTGGGAAGAAGGGGTAGATGTAGAAAGATTGTTCAGTGGATACAAAATTAAAGAGGTGGAAAATTTTCTGTCTTGTATTTACACAATATGTTGACTATATCAGTGTGTTTCAAAATAGAGATGATTTTGCATGTTTTATCATCAGTATTTGACGTGTTGATAGGTATAATAATTACCTTGATTTCATCAGTATACAATGTATACATGTATTGAAACATCACGTTGTACTCCATATATTTGTGCAATTATTATATGTCAATTAAAAATAAAATAAAACATAGAAAATAAAAGGAATTTAATTGATGAAGATAACCCAGATCATTCATGAACATCTGGTACTATGCTTGTAAACAGCTTGTAGCACAAGATAAGTCTTATTATAGTTGAGTAATTCTGTGTGGTCTATGATTTTCTGTTCCTTGATATACAAAGGTCTTTTATGATAAAGACTATCCTGGACATTTACAGAAGATGGCTTAAGTAAGTCTGAAGGCGGCTTTTGTTACTTTACCAACTTACAATCTAGAAGTATACACTCAACAAGAGAAAAGACAGGGTCGTCAGGCTTTTTTTTTTTTTTTTTTTTTGTTAACTTGAAGTAGGGGACAGTATGCTAAAATTAGAATGACATAAAGTAGAATAAATTTAGGAGACAATTCTCAGTGAGCTTTAATACACTGATAAAAACATGGATGTAGATGATGTCCCTGAGGCGGACATCAGGGAGCCAGGCCTGATGCTTCCCTAATAGCTAACCAGGTTATAAAAAAAATAAAATATACTTTCTTTGCACCAGTTTCCTCTTGTTAAAATGAGAAGACTGGTGTGGACACTCTTAGATCCTGTCCTGCTCCAAGATCCTTAATTTATTTGATCAAGTTAGCACTGGAATTTTGCTTTGGATAAAATATGAAATACTTCATTTATTTAATACTTTGTTCCCAGTGGGCTGAGTTATTAGCATGTTAGAAAAATGGTGTTTACTAACTGTTGTGACAATCTACGTAGTGATTTTAAAATAATTTTTTGTTTAAACAAATTTTATCATGGCTTGTTGAGCAAAGGTCCTAACTTTTAGGACAAAATTTTTAATATACCTTTTTGTATTTCATAAACTTAAAAATATTTCAAATTTTTAATATACCTTTTTGTATTTCATAAACTTTACTAATAAGTGTTTTAAGCCTATAATAGTTGATGTAATTTCTCTAGAACAAGAATATTTTTCCTGTTAACCCTATTAATTTTGTCAAGCACCACTTACTTGGCCAATTATAGGAGAACCTTAAACAATATATACAACCAGATGGAAACAGAGATTCTATGAAACATGCCTAGCATGGATTACATATGTTTTTATTTATTCAGTGGTAAGTGGTTACCAACCTCTCTAGCAATTGAACATTAGGTTTACAGATTGAGAAATAAATATTGATGATAATCAAAGTTACACTAGTTCTGTTACTCATTAGACTTTAATTACATTGTTTACATGTATGTATATGAATTGCATATGGAACAGTTTTAAAAATCTCAATTATTTACTGTTAACAGAAAGGTTTGACTTAAGAAACAATGTATATTTGTTAAAGAATATAGTCAGTGCTTTGTTTACTGATGTTCAGTTTATATAATATTTCCAAATGTTTCTGTGTATTAGAAGAAAAGTATTTAAAACTTTGTTATATATGTAGAGAAAAATAATTACACACAAATTGTGGAAAATCAGGTATTGTTTCCTTGCATTAATTTAGTAATTTGTGCTCTTTTTTTAATTAAGAAAATATCTCCTTTATTTTTAAAGAGACTGTGACTTTGAAAATATGTACTGACAGGATAATTTGGATTACAGCAGTGAAAATCATCAATTTCATGCCATTATGTTTCCATTTTGTTTTGGTGTATTTAATACCACATATGCATTTTGTTTATATCTTGAAATGGGAGATATGGTAAATGAGTCATATAAAGAGTAATAAATTTTAGAATCTAATCTTCTTAATGTTGCATTCAAAAGTGTATTCTTCCACTTGTAAATTTTGATTGTGTTAACAAATGAATAAGACAAACTCTAATGTTTTACTACAATATTTTAATGATATCTATTTTAGATATTGACATTTTGAACATTTGGAGAATAAGTATAGTTTTTAAATTCTGTAATTAGGATACAGTGTAGTTTAGTTTGAATGTCAAAGTCCCTCAAAGTCCCATGCTTTTATGTGTTCATACTCTTAAGATATTGAGGTAGAAGCTGGATATGGTGGCGCATGCCTGTAATCCCAGCAACTCTGGAGGCTGAGGCATGAGGATTATGAGTTCAAATCCAGCCTCAGCAACTTCTTGAGGCCCTAAGCAACTCAGTGAGACCCTGTCTCTAATAAAATATAAAAAAGTGCTGGGGATGTGGCTCTGTGGTTAAATACCCCTGGGTTCAATCCCTGGTACCAAAAAAGATATTGAGGTAGAGATAATAAGTTATTGACATTCTGTCCTTAACTAAATATATAATATTCTATATAGAAAGAAAATATTAAAATACTCTGGGAGTTACTGAAAATGATTTTAGTTCAGTGGTTTAAAGATATTTGATAATAATGGACATATGCTATGTTTATTTCTGGGAACTGAAGGAAAATGGTTTTTTCCCACTATTTCCTGGTAATACATGTAAGAATTTTTCTTTGTATGCACAAATATTTTCTTTAGTCTTTCTATTATGCCAATTGCTTCATTTTAAATTCTAAAATATTGTAAACATAATAATGAATCTTTAGAAGTTCTGCTCACAATTGTACTTCATATGGTTTTGCAATCACTAATAACCCATCTTACTGATCCCCAGATGCCACCAGACAAATCACAAGTGCCATATGATCTTTTGTGTGTGTGTTACTTCCACTTGTTCTTGCTCTGCAGTCCACCCTGATTTGCTAGGTGCCCACACCTTGGAAGTAAGGGCTTTCTCTCTAAATTCAACAGCCAGGACTTATAAGCAGCCTGAGTTAAGACTTGAGTGGAACATGAAAATATTCAAATGTTTTAAACAAGTTCCAGACAAATTTGCCACTTTTTCTTATTTCTCTTCTATACAACAAAACTTCTAGCCAACAAAACTTCATTTATCTCCTCTCTGTCATTTTTGCTTTTTTTTGAAAGTATCTTTTGTATTCTAATTTTATAGAAGAGGTTGGTACAGTGAGTATACAGGAAGATAAAGACCATGTGTTTAGTGTTCCAAAGCTTGGGTGAACCACAATTACTAGTAGGTTCACAAGAATTCTAAGGGAATGTAGCTTTCCATTTGATGCTTCATATAAGAAGATACCAAGTTCTTGTTTGTTTGTTTAAAAATGAAGCGTAATTTAGATTAATGAAGACAATTTTTAACTGAAATATTTTATGAGGGTATTTTTTCATATTAATTGTAGTGGGCTTTTCAATCATTTGCCTTGAACATTTTAGTGCTAAATAGTTTGTGGTAAAAAAATATATGCATGTATTCTTTTCTGGGTGTGACATTTATTCCTTTCATGGAGAATATCTCTTGTCCTCACTGATCATCTGACCTCCTGCATCTTAATTATAACTATTCACAGAACTATTCTAATAAAATCAGAAGATACTACACCACCACTGTTTAAAGAAAATGAACTAATTAGTGAACTTTTCCCCAAATATATTATATGTATCATCACTCTTAGGCTGTTTTAAACTGAACACTTTGATTTGAAACTTATACATAATTATGTATCCATGGCATACTATTTTATCAGTATATATATCCTTGCCACCAGTACAACCACGATAACAAACATTCCCTCACCATGATAGTACCCTCTTCTATATTTTTAAGTCAAGTCTAGGGATATAAAACAGCAGTGGTGGTCAGGATATGGCAGGGTAGGGAAAAGTTGAGTTCAAATGGCATGAGATAATTTGGGAGACAGAAATGTTCCATATCTTGATTGTATTGGTGGTTACATGACTGAAGGCATTTGTTAAAACACTGAAGTTTGCACTGAATGTATAGACATTATACTTCAATAAACCAGACTTAAAATTAAAAATAAATTAAATTCCCTCATCTTGCCCCATTTTAGTCATACCCTCTCCACACCTAAAACGTGATATCTACACATTTTTTGTCTTTATAATTTTGATTTTTCAATAATGTCATAAGAATGGAATCAAACAATATGTAACATTTTGAGTCTAACTACTTTCATTCATCATACTGCATTTGTCCTTAATCTGCGTTGCCGCAGATTTCAGGAGGTGGTGGTTATTGCTGAGTAGTATTCTTTTTTATGGGTGTGCCGTATGATTAATATGAACTTGTAGAAGATTTGGTTTATTCAAGATTTTGCTGAATATAAATAATGCTGATATAAACATTCCTGTATACACACTTTATATGAACAGAGATTTTCATTTTTCTAGAATAAATGAAAATATGATTGCTGAGTTATATAGAGAATACACATTTAACTTTACAAAATATTTCTAAAATGTTTTTCACAGTAGTTCTCCCATTTTTCATGACACTAGAAATATATAATGTTCTGTTCTTCATACCTACATGTTATAGTGTCTATTTTGCTTTTTATTTTAACCATCCTAATGGGTGTGTAATATTTCACATGGTTTTTAGTATATATTTTTCTAGTGACTAATGATATCGAGCATCTTATTTTTCATTTTTATTGGCTTGACATCTAGCTTCTTTGGTGAATTGTCTGTTTAAATCTTTTGTCTATTTATTAGGTTGCTTATTACTCATGTATTATGTATTTGTATGTATTATGTATTTCATTTTAAGATTTCTTTTAAAAATTCCATATTCTTATCTGATAGATGATTTCTGAACTTTTTCTCCCAGTTTTTAATGTCTTTTTATTTTCATAGTGGTATCTTTCACAGAATAACTCTAATAATTTCTATGAAATCAGTGTGATCATCCCTCAGCATCCATGGGGGGTTGGCTCCTGGATAAATACCAAAATCCACCTCTATTCAAGTTCTTTAAATGGCTTTTAATATTTGCATATAACCTATTCTTAGTCTTCTGTATATTTTAGTCATCTCTAGATTACCTATAATGATTAATGCTATGTAAAATTTTATTAGACTAAATTATTTAGGGAGAAATGATAAAAAGTCTCTATATATTTAACCCAGATCCAGGTTTTTTCCCAGATATTTCCTATTTGTGCTTGGTTGAATCTATGGATGAATAATAGCCAGATACAGAGGGGCAATATGTATTGTTTTTTTCTTTATGGACTATACTTTTGGTGCATTCTCTAAGACACATTTTCTTAACTTATTGCCAAAAACATTTTTTGCTTTCTTCTAAACATGCATTTTTTTTTGCTTTACATTTTGAGTCAATTTTTATGATCTATTTTGAGTAATTTTTTTCTGAAAGTTAGGTATAGGTTTACGTTTTTTTCTTTATATACAGATATGAAGTTCTAACCCTTTTTGTTGAAAAGACCAGACTTTCTTAATGGAATTGCCTTGATGCCCTTTTCAAATATTAATGTATCATGGTCATTTATGTATTTCTGGTCTCATTCTGTCTCACTGATCTTTTGTCAAATCCTCTGCTGTCTTTAGTGCTATAGCTTTCTAATGCCTTTAAGATCTCTGTGTGCGCTGAGGGTCTATTTCAGTGGAAGAGCACTTGTCTACCATGCATGAGACCCTGGATTCAATCCTCAGTACCTCAAAGCAAAATTCCCCCAAATCTGTTCATATAAGATTCTCAACTTTGATCTTCTTTTTTGACCCTTTTATTTTGGCTATTCTAGTCATTTGATTTTCTACACAAATTTTAGAATGAGCTTGTCAATATTTATACAAATGCTTAAATTATTGGGATTACATTTAACCTAGAGAACAATTTAGAGAGAATTGACATGTTTATGGTATTCATTCTTCCAATTCACAAATATAGTGTGTCTGTGTATTTTTTTAGGACCTCTTTTAGTCATGGTTTGTAGTTTGCAGCATACATATCCTTTACCCTTATTCCTAAGTATTTATTTTTTTATTGGAGAGAGATTGGCTAGGGGAATGATAGTGAAAAACTTTAAAAAATATTTGTTTATAATTATTGTTATTATGTAGAAATACAGTATTTTGTATATTGACCTTGTGTTCTGTGATAATGGTAAGCATACTTATTTGTCTTGGGATCTTTTGTCCAAACTCCTTGATATTTTTCTACAGTGGTAATCAAATCATATCTGCAGATAGATTTTTTTTTCTTTATTTGGTTATCTTTTATTTCATTTTCTTGCCTTGTTCCATTGACTAGGACCTCCAGTACAGTGTTAGAGAAAAACTGATAAAAAGGTTATTCTTGAGTTGTTTCTATTTTTAGCTTGAAGGCACCCAGACTTTCATTGTTGCCTATGATTTTGCTGCAATGTTTTCCATATGTGATTTTTACCAAGTTGAGGAAGTTGAAGTTTTTAATTTTATTTTTCTTGTCAATGAACCAGCTTTTGTTTCATTGATTGTTTTTCCTACTTTTTAGCTTCACTGGTTACAGCTCTTTATTTATTTCATTTGGGTTTAGTTTGTTTTTCCTTTTTGTTTTTTAAAGTGGAAGCTTAGATTATGGACTTGAGACTGTTCCTTCCCTAATATAAGCATTTAATAGTATAAATTTCCCTCTAATCAGTGCTTTAGATTTGTGTCAATAATCTTAATGTTTTGTTTTTTTATTGTTTTTATTTGTTTTGGTACTGGAGATTGAACTCAGGGGCACTCGACCACTGAGCCACATCCCCAGCCCTATTTTGTGTTTTATGTAGAGACAGGGTCTCACTGAGTTGCTTAGCGCCTCGCCGTTGCTGAGGCTGGCTTTGAACTCGCAATTCTCCTGTCTCAGCCTCCCAAAGTGCTGGGATTACAGGCTTGCGCCACCACGCCCGGCTTAATAATCTTAATGTTTTGTATTTTCAGTTTCTTTCAGTTCAAAATACTTTCTATAATTTCTTGAGACCTTCCCTGTAATCCACTGGTAATTTATTGATGTGTTACTTTATTTCCAAATATTTGAAAACTTGAAAGAGAGATGTCAGTTGTAGATTTTTTTCTGTAATTCTATTAAAGTGTGTGCATTTATTATTTCAATTCTTTAAATTTTGTTTTGAAATACAACATATGGTCCATGTGTATTAAAAGAACATGTACTTGCTCTTGTTGGGTGGAATACTCATGTTGGTTAAGTGTGTCATATCCTTGGTGATTCTCTGTCTCCTTGTTCCTCTAATTTCTTAGTAGTTTTTAATGTTTCCACATATCATTGTACTTCTCTGATTTTCCATTTGGTTCTATTTATTTTTGTTTCATGTATTTTCAAGCTGCGTTGTGATAGGGTCATACATGTAGCATAGTTGTGTCTTCTTGGCGAACTGATTCTCTTGCTACATACTGCCTTCATCCCTGGGAATTTTTCTCATCCTGAATTTTTTTCTTTTTTTTTAAGTTAATATTACCATTGTGGCTTTATTTAGATTGGTATTTGCTTGACTTATTTTTCCCAATTTTTTACTCTAACCGTTAAACACGTCTGCATTAGGCATTAAGCTTCTAACATATACTTTTGGGGAGACACAATTCAAAGCATGGCAGTAAATTCATGGAAAACCTGAATTAAAACTTCATGGCATATATTCAGAAATAGAACTACTGGTTCATATGATAATTCTATTTTTAATTTTTGAGGAACTGAACATTGTTTTTCATAGTGAATGCACCATTTTCCATTATTATCAGCAATATAAAATGTTTTCCAGTTTCTTTACATCTGTGCCAGTACTCATTATTTTATGGTTTTGTATTTTTTTGTGTGGGAAGTGATATTTCATTGTGATTGTGATTTGCATTTCCCTAAAGGTGAGTTGATGTTGAATATCTTTTTATATACTTACTGGCCATTTGTACATCTTCTTTGGAAAAATATCCAAGACCCTTTGTTCATTTTTATATCAGGTTATTGCTAATTTATATTTTCATTCTATGAACATCTGTCATTCCATTCAGTTCAACAGTTTCATTCCTTGGCATGATTATTGTATCTGCTTAAAAGTCTATGAAAATTCCATCATCTGGGTCAGTTTAGGGTTCTGGTTGTTGATTATCTTTTCTCTTGAGAATTTTTGGAATTTTTCTGATTCTTTTTGTGCTGGCTACTTTTTATATTTATCTATATATTTTGAATATTATGAGTTTTGAATCCTGTTAAAATCCCGTCAATAATGTTAATTTGTTTTATTTTAACATGTAATCTACCCAGATATGTTTAGATTGCAAATCTCTTGAGTAACTTCAGTAGCATTTTAATTTTGTAAGCCTTTAGAGTATTATCTAGTCACCCAGTGCATGTCCCAACAGGTATGTGGGCAATAGTCTTCATGATAGTTATTTTCAAGCCATTTTCAGTATTGATCTGGGTCAATTTCACATGTGTGTGTTTCACAATTGACCAGGATTTCCAAAAGATTTAAGGGATACTTTTGTTCAACGGTATTATCTCTGTGATTTCCCTTGCATGTTTTGGCTTCCAGAGATGCATAAATTTATGGCACTGAAAGGCTAAATACTAGAGATTATTATTGAGTATTGGATAAAGAAAAGTCCTATGAAACTTGTATGTACTGTAAAATAAATTATTTATGATATTAAATTAATATAACATGGTATTAAATGAAGCCCATATATGAAAACTACATATGATAATTTTATTTCCTGTTAGGAGAAAGATATCCTTCCAATTGCTAAGCTCATGTTTAAAATAATGAAAAAATGGAAAATAGCAAAAATGCCTAAATGAAAAGAAAAATCTGGGTCTGTACTAAATTTTAAGTTTAAGACATGATATTGCCTTTGTCAGTTTAAGTCAAGAGACCTTGGAACAAAGCCAGGTGCAGTGGTGCACACTTGTATTCCCAGCTGCTGAAGCAGGAGGGTCCCAAGTTCAAGGCCAGCCTCAGAAACTTAGTGAGACCTCATCTCAACAAATGAAAGGATCTGTGGATGCAGTTTAGCAGTTGTAAAATTCCCCTGGTTCAATCTCTACCAAATGAAAAAGAAAATTAAAAAAAAAAAGTAGGGCATTGGAACTGAAAGAAAACATTAAAACAAAGTGTGGGTCCTACATTATTCATAGTATATAGGTAATTCAGTTTTCTCTAGTATTTAAACTGGCATTCTATACTAGTTAATATTCTTTCAATGATCATATTTTTCTTATCCAATAAGATATGTAGAATTATTTTAATATAATGAAGCTTTGAAGCAAGACTTAGGTTATTTATTGAGAAGCTGAAATATAGACCCTAATATCATCAAGACTATGGAGTCTATTTTCTCACTGTAGTTCTTTGCAAAATAAAAGAATTGACAATTTATGGTTCTATCGTTTTCATAATAAATACGAAGAATATTAATGTTTATATCTGGCATTTTTATTTTCTCTGGAGAAGGAGGAGTTAGAATAGTGAATGCTCTTTTCCTTGGAATATATTTTCTTTTAAAAACATGTAAAGTATATGAAATTATTATAATTAAAAGTAGTGTCACTTTAATTCAAAGAAAAAGTCTGTTGAGATATGGTGACTTTTAATCCACTATTAATATTTTATTTTAAATTAATGTACTTGAGAGAATATTATGATTTTGTGTATGTTTTAAACTGTTCAGTTTAAGACTTCTAAACAGGAAGCTTTTACATTTTTCTAGTTCTAAACTTTCCTTTATATCTAATCACAAATTCAGTAACTTTAATGTTAAGCCTTTGCCTCTTAGAACCATTTTCACTGGTTTCCATGGGCAGCTTAAAAATGCAATTTGTTTCTACCAAACCATATGAGCATATAACTGTGAAGAATTTCCAGATGTTACTCAAAAAACAGCAATAAAAGTTGTTTCTTATTCTCTCATTTGGAGACCTGAGGTGTATCTTCTAATTGTTTTTTTTTTTTAAATGTGTGGAACTGTTCATACTGTTTTACCACCCTACACCCAAGAGTTGGATGGAAATTGTACATTAATTTGATATTAGCTTGAACTTTTTGCCAAATAATGAATAAGTGTTACTTTGAAATCCCGTTTGGAATATATTAACTGAAAGATATTTTTTCTCAATAATTTAAAATGCATTGGCTTTTATTTAAAGAATTCCATATAAAAATCCATGTTCTACATTTTAAAAAATTAAATTATACCATTTAGTACTTCCTGTTAAAAATAGAACTAAACACTTTTATTTTTTTTCTAATTCCATAACTTTTTAAACCTCATTGGCTTTTAATACTATTTAACCATCCCATTCAGTAACATGGAATATCTCTTCACTTATTCAATCTTTATATGCCTTTTAACATTTTACAACTTTTTTTCCAGCAAAGATCTATGAATACTTTATAAAATTATGTTCTCCATATTTAATAATTTTTCTTACTATTGTGACTGGTTTCTCATCATATCCTATGTATATTTATTGCAAAAGTAGAGGAATACCATTGATTCTTAAAATTGAACTTTTAATTGGATATCTTACTACACTTTCTGATTAGTTTTAAGATTTTATTGAGTTTATTAGTTTTTCTGTATGGACCAGGTAGTAGTCTTCAAGTAGAACAATCTGATTCCTGTCTTAAAGCACATACATAGTTTTTTTATTTTTTCATTTTCTCTTTAATAATATAATAAAGACTTGCTCAACTATATTAAATATAATGGTGAGAATAGAAATGCTCACCTTATTCTCTATTTTTATACAAATGCTTTGGACATTTTTCACTAGGTAGTGATTGTTTTAGGTTTAGGTTTCAAATATTTATCAATAAAATATTTTTTTCCCCCTGAGTATCAGTGTTCCACAGAAGAAGTACATATGGGACTAGGCCAACGGTTTTATTCCCAGCCTGCATTAAGATCACCTGGAGGAATTTAGAGATAACTGTATTGGGGTTCTGGCTCTAGATCTTTCCGTTGAATTGGCCTGAGGTAGGAATGAGGCTTATCAAGCTTCCTAGAAGATTCTTACATGCAAGATGTTGGGATTCCTTGAAGTAAGACATTAAAGGTAACCAACCTCTACAGAACATGTGTCTAAAGTAGTTTGAAATGTTAAATGCTCTGTATTTAAAATATATTGATAAAACAATACAGAACTGTGGATTTTCCAATCAATAACAAATAATGTCAATGATTTACTTATGGATATCATGAATTTTAATATATAAGAAAACAGTTTAAATTTCTTAGGGAGATCATCATCACTATTTTATTTTGGATATATAAATGGCTTCTTGATACTTAATAATTTTTAAGAGATCTCTAACTCACCCTAGGCTCTCTAATGCCCTATTTACATGTTCCTTAAATGAATTAAGAATGAGATTAACATGTTAAGTATATTCTGTCCATCATCTACATACATGGTCAAGAACCATTTATTAGAGGATTACATGGGATAAAGAGGAATTCCACAGTACAAATATATATATATATATAATCACATGTAAATAATTCATAAAAAGAAAAGCTAGTGGATGATCTTTGTATATGTGTATTATCAGATTGTTCATTAAGTATTCAAATATTAGCAGCTCCCTATTTTTAAAACCTGACCAATACAACATGTAATCCAAATGTCATCTTCTCAAAGGTCATATTCTCCACCGACAGGTCTGTCATTACAGCAAAACTTTATTTCAAGATCGCCTATATTATAGAACAAACCTATTCTCTACACTTTACCCTTTTTTGTCTCTATCAGTCCTCATGCCTTTGGCTACACTGAGTGTTCCACTCTCTGAGGATGGAGCCCACCTCTGCAGTGGCCTGCTAACCACTTTCCCCTCTAACTGTGTACCCACCTCCAGAAGAGTGAGCACCATGCTCCTTAGTTTCTTTTCTACAAATTCTTTCTTATAGGATCACAGAGGGCAAATTTCCTAGTATCTTTGCTGCCTTATACATGGTGGGTAAGGAATTGGAAAGAATCCTTTCTGGTTACAAAATTAAGAGTGTGTAGAGGGTAGAAGAGCAGTCAGTTACTTTGCCAATTTTTGGGAGGAAATGAAGAAAATATCCTGGGAAAAGAAAATAAAAAGTATAGTACTATTCATGACACTGTTATATATGCGTTTAAATAAATGACTTGAAAACATTTTTACTACAGTTACCAAAGGCTTTTATGGAAGAGGTAGGAGGGATGCCAGTGTGCAAGTGTACATGTTAAAAATGTTTACTACCTTTCAGAGTCTTGGCTAAGGGACAATATACAGAACCACTGATAGAAAGCACTTACTTCTAAGAAAAAAAATGCATCCTTCATTCTTGTGTTACCTCTCCGTTGCTATGACAAAATACCTAAGGTAGAATTTATTTAATTTATTTTAAGTTTCAGAAGTTGATTTGTTTTGTTTCTCTTACTCTAGCGAGGCAAAAGATCAAGGTGGGGAATGTGTGGTAGGGCAAAGATGCTCACCTCACAGTGACTGAAGTATAGAGGATAAAAGGGGTAGGATTCCATCCCTTCCCCTTCAAGGGAATGCTCTCGGATGACCTACCTACCTCCCACTAGGTCCCAAAGCTCCCAGATGACCTAACCACCTCCCACTAGGTCCCACTTTCTAAAGATTTCACCATTTCCCAACAGCACCACAGGCTGGCAACCAAGACTTTAGCTTATGGGCCTTTTGGGAACATTTAAGGGCCAAATCATAGCAGTTCTAAACAACTTTTCTTGGAAAATACTTCAGATCCAGTTAGACAGTTTGGGGAGAAGTTTTGAATTTCAAAATCAATAAAATACAAACACCCAATAAGCAAAAATAATCTAAAACAGAAGTAAGTGGTAGAAGAAGAATTGAAACATTTCACTACGTAAAATTTTGATATGAATTTGTTTTTTAATTACAGAGGGCTGGGTAGTCAGTGATTAGTTACATAAAAGACTGGAGTAATATTTTAAATGGTTGCTGATATTATATAGTTGCTTCTTGATGTGCAGTAGTAATATATTTAAAAATGTTTCAGCTAAAAATAATGTAAAAATTTTCTACATATATTGGGTCCTGAGGGCTGGTAGAATGTGGCTTAGTGATAGAGCACTTGCCTTGCTTGCATGAGGCCCTGAGTTCAGTCCCCAGTATTGGAAAAAAAGGGGGGGGGGTGAATGTGTATGTATTAAGTTCCAGTATTTCTTGTCTGGCAGGCTGTTTAATTGTTTGCTGATTAATTGCTGATTAATTAGTTTCAGGTATTTACTTTCTGCCCTCACAAAGGAAACAGGAACATATGAGTGAATAGTTCTCTCAAGGAGCAAAGACAAATCATCAATTCTGAAAATTAGCAAAAGTAATTATAGCCTGCTTTATAGATTGCTTATAATTTATACCTTAATTTGTATTAGCTCATTTTAATTAATTTATTTTTTAACATATGGGCTAATTAAAAATTCTGTTGATTACAGAGAAATTTTCAACTTCCTAAAACCCAGTGTATTTTAATGTAAAGTACTGTAAAGGAAAGTCTAAATTCTTTACTCATAGTTTAACATTAACACTTTTGTTGTCATCCTTCTCCCAAGGAATAATGCTTCTTGATTTTTCTGGATTTAAGGGTTATTTTCCATGACCTAAGTGGACAAAATGACTACTTATTGGATATAATTTTATTTTATCCAGGCATTCAGAAGTAGTATATGATTTTTATAGTTTCCTTGTTTAGTCCTCAGGAGAGGCACTAATAATATGGTGATAAAATATAGGACTCATGTCCAGTTATTCCTTCGGCTACTGCTTCATGCTGTGAGTTGGCTGCACATTGCCATGTTAAATTAATTTTCCTTTCTTGAATTTTAAAGCCTGTTTCATTTAAGTTCCCTACATTCTGTTATCTGAATAAGAGTGTTCACCCTGTAAATACTTAATATGTTGTATGGACTATGGTTTGGATATAAAGTGCTCCTCCAAAAGCTCATGTATTGGAAACATGATATCCAATGCAGGAATGTGCAGAAGTGCAGTGATTAGATCATGAGAACTTTAACCTAATCAGTAGATTAATCCATTTGATGGATTAATAATTGGAATGGATAGCTGGGAGGTAACCGTAGGCAGGTGGAAGTAGGTCACTGCAGTGTGCTCTTGGGGATTATGTTTGATCCTGATTTCTCAAGCTCTCTTTTACTCTCTGCTTTCCAGCTGCCATGAACTGAGCAACCTTCCTCTGCTGTGCCTTTCTGCCATGATGACCTGCCTCACTTAGAACCATAGGCTCCAAATAAACCTTTCCTTCTCTAAGTTGTTTTTGTCAGAACAAAGCAATCATTTACCAGTTTATGAGAAATATTCCAATTAAGTAAAATTCAGTTTCCTGGCATTCAGTTTTAGATTGATTAATAGTGTTTAATTATGGAATGGTTAAACAAAATGTAAAGTTAGAAAAATGTACAACTGAAACTTGTTTGATCTTTTCATCCTTTTTATTTCATCAGAAAAGAATGGATTGAATTTTTCAAACTCATTCAGTTTCCTATCTGTTCTAGTCAGCTTTTTCACTGCTATGATCAAAAGATCTGCAAGAACAATTAGAGGAGGAAAATTTTCTTGGGTGCTTACAATTTCAGAAGTCTCTGTCCAAAGATGTCCAGATCTAATCCCTGAGGCTCCAGGTGAGGGAGAACATCATGGCAGAAGAGTGTGGTAGAGAAAATCAGCTCAGGACATCACTTTAGGAAGCAGAGAGAGCTCTGCTCAACAAGAACAAAATATATACCTCCAAAGCACACCCCCAGGGACCCACCTTCTCCTATACACCCTACTGGCCTATAGTTACCACCCATTTAATCTCTATCAGAGAATTAATGCAGTGATCAAGTTAAACTTTTTATAACCCAATCATTTCACTTCTTAACATTCTTGCATTGTCTCACACATGAACTTGTGGGGGACACCTAATATCTAAACCATAACACTATCCTTTTAAAATTTCCTTTTATTGATGTAGTAGTACATGTAGTTTTAAATCTTTTCCTCTAGTAGTTTCCTCCATTTGAATGATGTTTGGTCTTTAAGAAGTTAGGGAATATATAAGCTAGGTATTAGAGTGGAAATAATTTGTAATTTAAAAAATTTATTTATGTAAGACATGAAGATGTAAAGGAGGACAGAAAGTTATGCTCCTGAGCATTAGAGTTCAATTTTGTAAAATCTTTCATGCCTGAAACTTCCCCAGCAGAATTTCTCATATGGATGGACAGTGACTACAACATTTTAAGTCTATGGGATTGTTATTTTATTTGAGGAGCCCCCTCAGGGACCACTGCAAAGCCAGAACTGTCAGCCAGTTCCAGTTGTAACTGCTTGAGTAGTTAACATCACCTCATTGATTGAGAAACTGCACTTTCATTAAGTTATGTAAATAAAGTTCCTTACTATATACTTTTTTTTTTCCTTTTAGTATGTACTGGTTAAAATTAAACTTTAGTTACACAAAAATTGAACAAAAGAATCTGCCTTTGAGTGTTTTAGAATTTTCAAAAGACATCCCAATATTTCAGACTACTTGGAGTTAGAATTCTCAATGTTTGATAACAAGTGTATTCTGGGTTCAATGATAATATTAGTGTCACCTTTCACTTTAATGCTATGTCAGTGGGGGTATGTTGTATTTTATTTAAGTCTTAATGACCTGTGTCAGCCTGGGCTCTTATGCAGGGTTAATTAAATTGGAACACTGCTGCTAAGTGTGAAAATATTAACATCTATCAATTCAGTATTTGTATATTCTCCATCACATAAATCTATTCAAACATAGTATGTATCAGTAATGGTTGGTATATGAAGAAAGATTCTAGACAACTTTTTATCCCATCATATATTTTCTCTTTCATCTCATTTCACAATTGATTTTTCTACAGTAAAACATAGGTAATTTTTCATATTAGCTGGCTAAATAAACTATATGAGCCATGTAATCTGTAGTGAATCAAGTTATAGGAAGTATTTATTGGTGTCAAAGTGAGCACCTACCTTAGCAATGACCATGAAATCATCTCTTTAGCCAGTTCATATACACAAAAAGATGTAGGGTTTGTAAATTTTTCCTCCTGATTTTGCCACTTTCTTGATATTAAATACTTTTTATATTTTTCCACTTTAAATAAAAATTGCATGATGGTTGATAATCATAACCAAATGCTAAGAAACATTTAAAGTTATATGAAGAGTCAGTCACTTATGGGATTTGAAGTAAAAATAATCTTAAGGAGAAGGAAGAGGGACAAATATTCAGTAATATATCCATATTTACACCGTGTGCCAGATATACAATTTGGAATAACACAATGTGATCCATTCTTTCTTGTGAGTTACACTCTCTATAAGAAAAGATGGGCATAAAGAAAATGGGAGAGAGGAACATGGAAAGCTTTGTTAAGAATGTTGTATTTAAGGGTAAATAGGAATTAACTAGGTAAATAATAGGGAAAAAATATTGTGTCAAAGGAAGAGCCATGAGTTTGTATAGTATATTCAAGGAAATCAAAGAAGTAAAAATAAAATAAATATTCTTAGGCCTGTTTGTATAATATGGTGTCTGTGACTTCAGAGATCAACTTGCTTGCCTAAATAAGACAAGTAATAAGTAGAAAGTTGTACTGTCAGCAAGCCCATTCCTTTTCCAGTATCTTATCCCAAGCTAGGTAATAGAAAGACTTGATAAGTAACAGACATGGCAATTTTGGACCCTATGCTTTTATTTTAGACTGAGTAGTCCAGCTTAGAAAAACCTGGGCAAGATTGCACTTTAATATCTTGAAACATTTGTCTGTATTGATTACTTTCTTGTATAGACATCATCTGTCAGGAAATGTCCAAAGGAAGTATGACATTCTCCTGTGCTTTACAGAATTTATAAACTAGATGACAAGATTGGATCAGATCAATTCAGCACAATCAGTTAGGAAACTTTTATAAATACATGCCAGTTTGTTTAGTGTCTAACAGATCTTCTACAGATTTGAAGTTGGTGTTAAAAATTGGTTGGAAATGATGGCAAAGGTTGCAAAAAGCTTAAGGTTGCTTTACAAAGCAAGTAGACGGACGCTGGAAAGGGTGAAGAAGTAGGAAGGAGACTACTGGTGGTAGAATGGTGCTGGGTTCATACTGAAGAACAAGGACCAATGAGGCCATTTGTGACAGTTCAGAACGCTAGTCAGAGGATTTTAAATTTGGCACAGTGGCTGATGAGGCAGTGGTAGGCCACTACATTTTAAAGCAATTGGGAACCAATGGAAGTTATAGAATCTATTTTCCTATACTGTGTTAAAAATTGTTTTGGGCTATAGCAACAGTGTTAGAGATACTCAGACAACAGTCTACTCCTAATGAACCATTTAAAGAAACACCTATCAGTTATTTCTTTGCTCTAAGACTTTAAAAATGAAAAGAAACAAAAAAAACCTAATTAACAAAGAAATATGGGTTTAACTTTGAGTACAAAGGTACGTACAAGGGTACGTCAGAGGTAACAAATGCATGGCTATAAATGTTCATGTTCAGACAGAAAATTATCAGGAGAATTCTGTGCTTTCTTTTGATTAATAAAAATTTAATGAAGGCTTTTGAAACTGCTTAAATGAAGATAGTATGGAGATAAAGCTGTTAGAACCTCATGGCTTTGTTCAAACGGAAGGCTTTACAATATGAGGATAGTCTTGAGACTGATCCCTCACCAAATGAATGGTTCTGGCAGCTGGCAGAACCTCTGTAGAAATGTTTCTCTACCTACTTTCCATATATGAACTACACTTTTCAAATAGTGTATAGATGCTAATGATTTTTACAGCAGTCTAACTGGGAGTGTGGAAGGGAGGAAAAAGAAAGGTGGAAGAAAATAATTATGACATTTCATAACTCCATTCTAAATATTTTCTAAAGAAAGCACTATTTTTGGTTTTCATTTCCATGTGGGTTCCATGTGACAATGAGGAAGTTAGCGGTTGACTCTCCTCAGATGTGGTGGTCCTATACATAGGTTGCTACTAGAACATATATAGTCTTATATTCTTCGATGGAAGAGCATGTTTATGGCATTGATCTAGTTCCTGGAACTGGTGATGATGGAACATATTTTAAAAATGTGGCTGCTTTTTCCCAGATGTCAAAATTGAAGTATATGGGTTTAGTTTGTAAGACAAATTTAAATATATGAAGCTTTTAGTACTAGGGATAGTTTATTGCTATGCATAAACTAAACAGATCATTGAATTTCTCTGATTCTCCTTTGTCATATGTAATCATAAAAAAAATCTTACAGGCTTTATTAATTAAAAATATTCAGAATGATTGGGTTTTTCTTGGAGAGGAATAGAAAGAGATGAATAGTAAAAAGTTGCACATTTTAAATTTAAGTGTGAAAGAGAATGTATAAAATGCATTTTTTAAATTACTGTAAGAAAAGGTAGCTTCTGTAGTCTGTTGTATGTTAGGTTTTTTGTATGTTCTGCTATGTTTTCAATAAGTAAATCTCCAATACTCTTATAAAAGTAGTTTTGAATCATAGTCTCAAAATGCATTATAGAACTCTGTCACTAAATTGTTAGTTGCATTTATTGTGTTCTGCAATTCCAAGAGTATAGACAAATATTTAAAATCATTTTTCTTAAAAAAAAATCTGAAATAAAACAGCGTGTCCCATAAAAGTTTCAGCCCCAAATTAAGAATGTTCTATCACCAGGGAAACCTGCCAACTGATTTATTGCCTGTGGAGAAAAGTGTAGATTAGGTTTAGTAATCTGAATTTGGAGCTATGCAGTAATAAAGCTTTAGCATGTTCAGAGGCCAAATTAACTGGCTCAGATCTTGGCTCTGTGATCAACTACGATATGTAATCCAACAATTACTTAAACCTATGTAGACTTTACTTTCCACATCTTTTAAACTGGAAGAAAAACAGTGATTTCCTCATGGGAGTGTTGTGAAGACTAAATGTGTTAACCATGCAAAGAGTCTGGTGCAAAATATGAGCTACAGAAATAGTATCTGTAATCATTACTATTATTAGAATATGAATGTGTCACTAGGAGGCTGAAGTCTTAAGATTCGAGAGGGTTTCCAGAGAGACCCTGAAGAATGAGGAGACAATCCAGGATAATCCTAGGGAGACAGCATTTAAGGGGTGGCTAGAGGAATGGGGACCTGCTGAGAAGTAGCTATACAAGAGGAAAGGAGATTGGGCAGTAAAAACTAAGAAGATATTTCAAGAAAAGGTATTGACTAACATTAAATTATAAAAAAAATTGGGGGGGGGGTTGCTGTAACCAATGGTCCTAACCAGCAAAAATAAAACTCCCCAACTAGTGTTTATATGTTGCAAAGTGAATAGTCCTCCTCTAAGTTGCTTAGGACAGGATTCTCAGATTCTCCAAAGGTGCTATGTGAGGTAAGTGAAAGATGAAGCAGTTAGTAAAGTAGCTAGGACAATTGTAGCAGTATAGGGAAATGGTGACCTTAACAAGAATTGTTAGAGTGTAGTTCTTAAGCAGAGAGTTGAAACTTTGGAATCTATTTTTATCTTTTAGTTAGAATTTATCTGTGAAAAGAGAGGGAGGAAGGCATGGGGCTTACTATTAAAGGCAATTTGTATTGTTTTAAGATTGGAAAATATGCTGATGTTAAGATGTTAAAAAGATGGCAGCATGGGAGAGGGCTACATAGTACTGTAAAAACATCTCAAGGAGTAGGATACAGTGTGTAGCTAAGTGATGAAAAGAGCTAAGGCAGTTGAATGGGAACAGAATTCAAGGGAAAAAGGTCAAGTTCCTATGCAGCTGCAACAAGTTGAGGAAGCTCTTGATGTCTAACACCTCCTCTTTGAAATAGAGATAAATTTCATGAATAATGATATAAAAAGTTAATCTCCAAGTAGGAACCATTGTACTTATAGGTACATTGGGGTAAAATCTGGTAGGAATAGAAGCAGTCTTGGACCATTCAGTAGGAATGACTTATTTAAGAAACCAGGTCTCATAGTTTAGCACTATAATGGGAACCTGTATGTGCCCAGGATGAGTAGTAGTAAAGCTTTGGTGTGGTGTAATTGATAAGCATCTCTACAAAAAAAGTCGGATTAGAATCTTGCAAATAAAGCCAGAAATAATGTTGTAGGTCTGCCAACTATATTTTTTCATTGAATAACAATGATTTTAAAGTTCTATCAAAAACTGTTTCCTATTTTCTCATCCATTTATTTATAATACCAGCAAACTCCTCTGTGGGTATTTTTCTGTAGAAAATCAATTTGCATGAGTGTCCCATTGACAATAAACATAGAAACTTTATTACAATTTTCATTTCTATAATGATTATAAAATATGTGATTCAGAAAAACTAGAACTTTCTAGTCTGAATGAAGGCAAGTTGACATTTAGCAGTAATTAGATGTTAAATAATTCTACCTTGTTTTTATATTCATAGTTATGTCTTCTAAGGACCTAGGATCCCTTTAGTTAATTATCCTACATATCACAAAAGAAATGTCCCCTCTTCTTAGTTGTGTTTCATGAGTGTCAGAAATTATACTGAAACTTTAAAACATTTTAATCTAACCCAACAGTTTATGGAAAATATTATTCTTGTGAGCTTTGTACCAGATGGTTCTTTTTCAGATCTTTATATTCCACTTTCTATATGGCCTTTTAACAGGAAATTATATCATGTCCCTTCTAAATAAAAGTTGGATTATCTTTGTCAGTTAATTACTTAGAAACTTAGGTGGAAGATTAACTTTTTAAAATCAGGTTTCATGAAATGATAGTCAAAGACATTTTATAATTTATAATATGAATTTCTTATTGTGAATGTTTGCAAGTTTTAAAGGGTCTGCTTTGAGGATTTGTTGAAATTGGTTAGAATATAATATGTACAAGAACATCCCCAGTTTGCAGTTTTCTAATACCTGATACTATATCAGGGTAAAGTACTAACAAAGAGATCCCAAAATGCAAAGATTCAAACATGATAAAAGTTTATTTCTCATCTGGGTAGCAGTCCAGGTAGACCAGCTAGGTCTACTGAGTGGTTCCTTTTCATACAGGCAGTAGCTCTGTCACATGTTTTTTTTTTCCTTTTAATGTATAGCTTCTAAACGTGCTGATTGTAACCAATATAAATAGAAGTGAAAAAATCTTTTGAGGTAAAGATTTTCTGTTAAGCAAATCAAGTGGAATTTTGCACATAATTCTTTTTTTTTATACTTTATTTTTTTTCCTCAAAAGTTGCATTTTAATACATGTTATCAAACATATCAGAAAAAAAAACAAATTTTCAGAAGCTGTACACACTATTCACTGAAAACAGTTTTTCTATTTGTTGAGGCAAATAGAAAAAAATATTGTTACAATCATAATTTTTCTAACTTTGCACAAAATTATAAGCAGATTACATTCTTCATATTAAACATCTTTATATGCACTTTCAATGAACAGTATATATATATATTTATATATATTTTTTATCAACCATCTTTACTTCTTGTTTGTACTCCATTAGCAAAGAAAGATTAATTACATAGCTAGATGTGTGCCAAATAGGACTGGAAAATGAAATCTCCAGCCAGCATCCATATCTCAGTAGGAGAGAAAAATTTCTTTAGTGATTGGTTAATAACATCCAGCACAGACTGGAATTTATAAGGAAGTATATATTGTGCTAAGAGCATCTTTCCACCCATTATAAGTTTTATGAAAGGTAAACTTTTGGGTTGTCAAGTTAATATTGTCCAAAATTGTTCTGTGCTCTTATAGGTTTGGTCACTGTATACGGTGTTTGTGTTAACATATTTTAGAAACATTGAAAAACAAACCTCTTAAAGGAGAGAATAATAGTCTAAAGTTACATAAAAACATCTCATTAGAAAATTTCACCTGTACTTGTTATATTTTTCAATTGATTTATTTTTCTGATGTTACTGTTTCATTTAGAAATTTATTTATAAATATTTATTGTCCCACATCATATTTGGTTTGGGGGTTTTTACTGCTTTAAAAATTCAGAATTCAGAAGGGAACTGTACATGACATTAATGTATGATACATGAAATATAGTGGCAGCACAAAAGAAAATATTTTCAGAGAAGGCCTCAGAAAATGATTCCTACACTAGGATGCAAAGAATGAATAAAATTGTCTATATTTACAAAACAGAAAATCAGAAGGATACTACATGAGGAAAAAATGGCATGTTCGAGAGCATTGGTTTTGGGTAACTGAAAATTGGTTGATGTAAGTAGAATACAGTGCTGAGAGATGGGGCAAAGTGTGCAAGTGAACTTTGGGGTGCCAGACTGGTAACTCAGCATGATCTATTCAGTAATTCTAAAGCCTCTGTAGTAGGTGAACGTATCCCTGGGATTTATGTCACTGTGGAAAAGTCTACAAATAATCCTCTAGAATATTTTGTTTTCTTAAGCTCAAATGTGAAAATTAAAATTTTATAGTACAATAGTATTTTTATGCTATTGTAATAGCATAAAATAGTGCAATCATAGTATGTTTTATTCAGTGTCATAAACTTTAAGTCTGCATTGTAATGTGCAGTATGCCCTATATTTTTTCCTAAATAATAAACATAAAGCAATTAAAATAGTATCCATCCATTTGCAATGAGAACAAAACTGTTTTTCAATTAAAATGCTATTAACTTGTTACACAACATTCGTTAATACAAAGTGATTAACATAAACATTCTATATCTTAACCATGCAAATGACATAGTGATTATCACATAACATTTTGAAATTATTTCAGGAACCCAGTAAAACTTTTGAAGTAAAGTTGTAGATAATGGGGTAACCACTAAAGGGGTTCAAACTAGAGAATAATGTGCTTAGATTTACTTTACAGAAAGAGCCCTTTCAGGGCAGCTGGCTGGATGAATTGGGTAGATGTAGATGAATAGAGAGAAATGCAAGGAACAAGAAGCAAGGACAAGCGAAAGGTGACTAGAGCTTGAGACTTACAGGGAGGATGAGGAAGAGAGTCCAGGGTGAATTCACAAGAGCTGGGAGCAGAATGGACAGGTGTTGGCCAGTGGCCAAAGTAGGAGACCCCTTAGAAAGACTCTTTGTCTGCAAGCTTGCTGTTAGCATACATGGTGGTGATGTCAAGTAGAGTAGGGCCCAGGAGAGAGGAAGTGGCTAGAAAAGCTGCAATGTGTGTTTTTATTTAAAAATTTAATTATTATTAATTTAATTCTAATAATGTTCAGGATGACTTGGTTTTATCCTAACACTTACCACCAAATCATATTGTTCCACATGAGAACATTCTCCCAACTCTTAGATGTCCTTCCAGGTACTTAAACTCTCATCGCTTGTCCCCCCCGCCCCACTTGTATCTCTTCTAATTTGAATAATAAGAATAATCTTATGAATTTCACTTCTTTAGGGAAAAAACATGACTGCATTTTTGCTGTAAGATTTGTGGTGCCTCAGAAACCCAAAAAGTGTTTCTTTGTGAGAAGCTTGCTGCTACTTCTAATGTCTTTGTTACCAGAGGAATTGAGTCCTTCTGAACATTAGACTGGGAATGACAGAGAGGAGGATGTCTTTGCTGCTAACTTGCTGTGTTGCTTTAGGCACAGGATGTCACCTCATTAATTTTGTCATTTGTAAAATTAAAGCATTGTATTAGATCAGAGGTTCTTAAATTGGGGTTGTTGGCTTGATTGCAAGTGATCTGTGAGTGCCCTAAAATTGTAATGAAGATTCTGTGTTTATCTATAGCAAGTACATTTCTCCATCAAGAGCTTTCATCAGATTTTCCCCTCCCCCATTTTTAAAAAGTTATTATTTGACATGGAGAACTTTGCATTTTGATGGAGACAAAAATACTCAGCATGACCTAGAATGAGATTTTCTTAAATGTAGTACTATTATTTCATAAATTCATTCATAAATCATAATTGTTTTTTCCTGCTTCTATCTATACACTTCTAAAATAGTGTAAATAAAATTCTAGCATCTGGTCCCTGAGGGAGAGGAAAGTGTGGTTCCAAAGAATTAAGCAAATTTATAGGTGTCAGCAAAGGGAAGATTTTGTGTGCAGTCAGAACTTCTGTCACCTGCCTCTCAAGACTAGGAGCATGTTTAGATTTACTTTCCTTCACTCACACAAGCCACAGGAAACGAGATTAACCCTCTGAACAACCCTTTGAAAAAGCTGCTAATGCCTGTACCAGACAAAAAAATTGGCTGCAAAGTACAAGTATGGGCAAAACTAGCCAAAATCTTGTCTGAGATATAACAGTGACAGTTACTGAGATAAAGCAAGTGAAATAAAATGAGAATGAGTATTGACCCTAGAGCTATTTTTAAGTCTGAGCTTTGGCAAATATTTTAATATATTAACCCAAACATACTTCTTTTTGGGCTCCAAATAACATAATTGCATAGTAATTTTTTGCTTTTCAGTAACTGTGAAAACATAGAGGGTTTAGCTTCATTTGTGTTTGGTTAATTCCAAGAAATGGTTTACTCCTTAGGAAATTTATAGTATCTAAATTGGCTCTGACCATGTTTGCTTATACTGTTCTCCTCTCAGTAACTTCCTCTTACATCCCTACCATATTCTGGATAGCAGTGCTTTTCAAACTAACAAAGGTCAAAGAACATTTTTGGTTTTTTTTGTAATTATTTTACATTGTTGTGTTTCTCTTGTACATGCCTAGAAAGCAGCTTGCACATGTGACTCATCTCATGAGTTGAACAATATTTGAACAAATGTGTAGCCTGTCCAGTAATGTAAGTATAGGGTATAACAGGAATATGATTTGTAGAAATTTTTTCACCATTAGAATGAGAAGGTGATGGACATGAATATTTATGGTGATAATAACACATAACTTCAGAAAAAGAAATAAATGAAACAATACATACAAAGCAGCCATACTATTTTAAGTATAATAGAGACTCATGAATAATGACATATTTTTCAACTTTGAAAATAGCATCATAGGTTAATATTAGTATATAAAAGCATTGATCAAAGAAGACTATAGTAAAAATACTTTCATGTTTTGTTACAAAGTCAAGAACAAGAAAATCTTGAATGTAATCTGCAGTTCCCATCTGAGTTAGAAGTCTAAGACCATATTAATTTTATCAGTGATTATATATTCAATATGCAGGCATACATTTTTACACTTGTATGACAGAAATTTAATTTTGTTACTATGAGTATTTAGACATGATATATTCTTTGAGTATTCCCTCAAATCCAACATGTAATTCATGTGGGAAATCAAGCCCACAAAATTTAACCAGTACTAAATTCCTTGAAAAGAAAATCTTGTGTTCTGTTTCTGCTTGGTTCTGGCTCATCTCATCAAGGATCTAGCAGGCCACACCCCTGCTAGATCATCTTATTTACCATTGCCTATTACTGGACTACTCAAACATACTAAATGACCTGAGTGTCGTAAGACATTGATAATTTACCGAATGAAAGGCTTTCCAGATAGAATTGTTTCAAATAAATGTCTAATTATGTTTTGGGTTTGAATGGTTAAACGTCTATGGTCTGCTACATTGAATATAAATCAAGAGTATTATTTTAATAAAAAAGTTAAAATATAATATTCAAGAAATTGTATTTTTGTTTATTATTTAATCCTAGCAGTTGCTACTGACTTCTGCCTATTCATCAAAATGGGAGAAGTTGGAAAGTTCAAAATTAGGGAGACATAATGCTATTTAGATTTAAGAAATTAAATGAATTAGTACTCAGTAAACAAAATTTATTTTTCTTTTTCTCTCTCTTTCCTTTTTTTTTTTTTTCCCACCATGGATTGAACTCAGGGGCACATAACCACTGAGCTACATCCTCAGCCATATTTTGTATTTTATTTAGATACATGGTCTCACTGAGTTGCTTAGGGCCACAGTAAGTTGCTGAGGCTGGCTTTGAACTCGTGATCCTCCTGCCTTAGCTTACCAAGCTGCTGGGATTACAGGTGTGCACCACCGCACCATCATACCCAGGGCCACAATTTATTTTAGAAAACTACTTAATCTCTGAGAAGTTCAGGTTCCCTCTCTAAAATGGATATCAAAACTATTTGAACCCAGGCGCAGTGGCTCATGCTTGTAATCCTAGCACTTAGGGAGGCTGAAACAGGAGAATCGCGAGTTCAAAGCCAGCTTCAGCAATGGTGAGGCGCTAAGCAACTTGGTGAGACCCTGTCTCTACATAAAACACAAAATAGGGCTGGGGATGTGGCTCAGTGGTTGAGTGCCCCTGAGTTCAATCCCCTTTACCAAAAAAAAAAAAAAACCTATTTGAGATATAATTGGTGAAGCATCTTGTATGATACCTCTCTGCTGTGATGAACTGAATAATTAGGTGCCCTTGTGTGAGAAACATATAGGAAATAGGACTTGGTGGATATTTATGTCTGTATGTTTTGGTTACCTGCAATTTGCTTTGGTTCATATAATGAATGCATTCTGAAAATTAGTTAAACTAGGTTTTTAAATTTAAAAAATGATAGTAAATTATTTATATCAGCGATCAGCAAACATTCTGTACATGGTGAGAGTTTTTCAGTCCCTTAAAAGCATAAGAAACATTTTTAGCTCATGGGATGAAAACGAAAGTAGACCACAGGGGAAGACCTGGCTCACAAATTGTGGTGTGCTGACCCTTGATTTATATGGATATCATAAACAATAGTTTCAATACTCCACAGATAATTTATATATAAATATCATGCAAAGAAATAGGGAAGTTTTTTGCATAGGCTAATCTATGTTTAGATTTTATTCTATTGGCCAAACAAAAATTAGCATTTTAAATTATACTTAAATCTAAGGATTAATAGTCCTGCAAGCCACAGACAATATATTCCTTTGTCCTAAATGTTGAAATTCTAAACATAAAAATGTAAAGTATCAATTTTTTTAATCAATTAAGGAAATCGCAAACATACCATAATATATTTAGAATAAAATACATGCTGAAGAAGAAACAACCTTGATTATTGTGAGGAGGCCAGTGCCTCGCCAGGGTAATTTTTCCTGCTCAGGAGGAGGATAATCCACCTGAGAAAAATATAGTCTGAAGTAATTAGTGAAGGAATAAGAGACAAAGTTAGAATTAGTTTTAAAGCAGAGCACCTGATAGATTCTTCCAGTCCTGGTAGGAGCTGGAATAGAATAGTTAAAAAGTGGCTCCGGTTCTTTATTTACAGGAGAGCATCAAAGGCAGGGATAAGGTTTCAGCAAGTAGTCTTGCTTCATGGTGTCTTCCAGTCAACAGGTTGTTTGGCATCTTAGGAAGCTTCACCCACCTCTGGGAGTCTGTGTGGCTAGATGGCTGTAGAAGATCACCCTATCTCAGGTGCTGTGTGGAACCTGGCAGAGTTGAATGGGAACTCATATGTATCTAGGCAGTCTATCAGCAGGATTACTGCTGGGAGTTCCTAGACACCAGATTTTCCTATTCACTGGCTACGATGCTGGTTTGGTTCATGCACAGTTCATGGATGGCCTCGACATCTCCCCCATTTTAAATTTTTAAATGCAAATGAGGGATAATTACTTCAAGTTACTGGATCCTTGTTCTGAGGGTATGACAACATCTTATGATATAAAAAGAATTAGTAGCAAACATTATTTCAATATATACCATGCAGAATATTTCAACATGTTTCTAGGATGGAAGCCAATTAATTCATGAAGTATTTGTTCAGCTAGAGATGCAGTGTCTGTGAAATTGTTCCTGCTTTTCTGAATATCCTGGATTCTCTGATGTATCTGTATAAGGTTTAAGCCTTTCTTATTTGTATGTCAAATATTCATTAGATGATTTCCAATTTTTCCAAATTTTATTGAGAAGTATATTTGGCTGTAGTAACACAGGCATACCTATAGTCAACATGGCATTTAAGCCTTTGCTCAAATTTTGAGAGTGTAAAGTTCATTACCAATATTTGTAACAATAGCTTATACAGTAATTTAGTTTTAGTCTCTTCATCAATACTTACCTAATTGTATAGGGCTTTGGAAATATTTTGAGCCAAATTATTAAGAAAATGAGCTTAGATTACATTTTTCACAATTTACAGTATATCTATCAATCATTCATTTTTCCTTATTTTTACATTTCCAATAATTAAAACACAAGAAGACTGAATATAGGCCCACAGTTCATAGCAAGAATCCTCCTTGTAATTCCTGCTTATAAAGAGTTTATATTGCACTGGGGCCATCTGTATGATGGAGAAAATCTGAGGCAACAATTAAACTCCAGAGATCTTTTTGAATGTCATCCTCTCTGAAAGTTAGGATATTACCCATGAAACTTCCAAGGATCATAGTACTGTGACAGAATGTATTATGTCCATAGATACAGTGAATATAGAAATAAGATTGAAGCCTGAAAGACTACATTGTTATATAGGACCCAGATTATCATTAAGTAAGGAATAGCTGTTATAAACTCAAATGTGGATTACTGATCTTTCTAGTGTAACATCAGTTTGCCAGGCTTTAATTTGGCCTTCATTACATGGTTGCAAAATTATACCCAAACAATTAAGAGTAATCTAAATCATATGGATTTTTAAAGAATCAGAATTATTGTATATATAATCATTTTTGTATTTTGAAAATAGTTCTAGATAACTATTTTCTTAGCTTCTTAGATTTTTTTATATTAAAAATCCAAATTAAACATAGTTATTTGTAATTTTTTTTTAAGAAGAAGTAAAAGCGAAACACATTTAGTGGCAGTGTTTCCACGTCAAGCTTTCCTGGCTTGGGACTTTCTTTAGGAAGTGGAATCTTGATATAACTGTCTTGTCAATTTTTGAAGATCAGTCGAAGACATATCCATCACTTCTAGAGATTTTATATTGCGCTGGCAAAGCATTTTTATATTTCATTCACTTAGGAAAGATGCCAAATTCTATTGCAGAATGATTAAGGCTGTGGATATTCTATAGAAACGATTGGCTTGTTACAAGAAAGTTTCTTTTCAATAATCGTGTAATTTTAATAACTCTGGGCATATAATCTTAAATTACAAGGGCCAATATGATTGGCTGTTTTAGGTCCTTGCTATGCTGTTTTTCCTCAAAAGTTACCTTAAATATCCAACATGTTTATCATGGGACCAATATATATATAGGTTTCCACTGTAGCCAGTACAATTAAATCCAGCAGCATGAATAAGTATAAGGTTTATCTGTAAAACCTCCCATTATGTAAGTATCATGAGTAAATACTGGGATGAAGTACCCAGTCCACATCGTTAGGTGCATTAAAGGTGGATTTGGGAAATGGGTCCAATAGTCTCTCCATGGATTCTTTTTACCTGACAGCTCAACATATTTAGCATGGCTATAAACATTGTGGTTGGAGTTTTTTTACCTCCCTGTTGTTGAGCTATCCAGCCAGAAGTGTCAGAATTTTCAGTTGTCTCCATGATGACAGGTTGGTTTTTCTGGAAATAGACAAGTATAGACTCGACCCTATGGAAGCTGCTTTATCCTATTGCTCCATGGGTTGCTTAGCAGCAGTGAAACTTTAATATCACAATTCAAAGAAAAAATTTTAAAATAATTTTGTGAGATTTGGTAGGATCATATAGGGTTTCATCCCCACCTTTTTATTTAAAATTGAAGAAAAAAGTTGATGTAAATTGGAGCATTATTAGGCTTAAATTGTAGACAATGGCCTAGCATAGTACAAGTATTTAAACAAGAAGTTACTTAATATTTTTATCTACCCAAGAAAATTGGCAAAAGTTACTTGTTAGGCATGTAAAAATTGTTAATGTTAATGTTATTGAACTGAAGAGGGCATTACAGTAAAAGAAAGTGCAGTTTTTACCAAATGTATGATTTGATTTTGTCTAGTAATAGGCTGGGCACCAAAATTATAAAATGGAGTCAGTATAGATGTTGAAAATTAGTTTTACAACTTGTTCCTTCTATAAGTAATAGCCTTTCCATCTTAAGTTAACTTAATTTGTTATATTAGAATTGACACTTGTGTAAGGCATTAACAAAAGTTGTAAGGTTTGTAGATAAAATACAATATAAAATTAACAAGAGTAAAAATGTAATTATTATAATAGCTACAAATTAAAGAATATAATTTTGTTTATTTTTAAATACTTATTTAGTTGTATATAGTATTTTTGTTTAAGAATACAGTAAGTTGTATAGTGAAATTTTATTTTTTTTCAGAGATGATATTATATATTGTTTTAATTTATCCTACTTAAGTGTACATGATAGCAGAATGCATTTTGATTCATTGTACACAGATGGAGCACAACTTTTCATTTCTCTGGTTGTATGTGATGTAGAATCACATCATATATACAGTCATACATGAAGCTAGGGCTATGATGTCCATTTCATTCCACCATCTTTTTTGTCCCCATGCCCTCTCTCCTCCCTCCTCTTTGACCAAACTTCCTCCATTCTTCCCGTGTCTCCTCCCTCGTTATGGATTAGCATCCACTTATCAGAGAAAACATTCGGCCTTTGGTTTTTTCAGATTGACTTACTTCACTTAGCATGATATTCTCCAACTCCATCCATTTACCTGCAATTGCCATAATTTTATTGTCTTTTATTGCTGGGTAATATTCCATTGTGTATGTATGTGTGTATATATATCTCCAAAGGACTGTCTAGGCCGCCATCTTGGGACCGATCCAATATAAGGTTTTTAATCTAAGAATTGTATGATAAAAAATTTTGGCATTAAAATATTGTAAAAGAACATTTATATTAATAAAATATGTATAAGTATATATGTATAAAACAGTTTAAAAGGCAATGTACTAGATATTAATAGTAGTTATCTGTGGATAGTAGAAATTTAAGAGATTCTTATGTATACTTAAGTTTTGTGAAAATAGGTCTCTTGGCAAAACTTAGGTAAGGATAAGACTAATTTTGAAACTAATTTTAATTTCCTATTTGAATATTACTTTATGGACTTTTGTATACATTATTTTGGATCAATATAATCTAGTCAATATAATTTAATATTATATTTGAATGTGAAACAGACAAGTCAAGAGAACTTTTAATCCCCTCTTGAGGGAAGATGCTGAAACATTTTTATATCTCATCTTGCTACCCTATAAGTAAGCTAATGTCTTTCAGTTTCCTTTTAGAAATATAGTTAAGTTTACTTCTCAGTGTAGATAGTAATATAAAAATTTTATAACATATTTCTTTAACTATAAAATATGAAAATGATAAAATTAAATTTTTAATTAATTACCTAGTCTCTTATAATCCCTTATGGCCGAACTAACAGATTGTCACAAGGCACCAGTAATATTTCCTTGCAGCAGATGGTGCTCACATAGTAAATGACAGGTATAACTCTTATTATTTTTCATGTTTTATTCTTTTCATTCTAAAACATCAAAATTGAATGGACTTCCTTTTTCATACCTGATTCTTACTGTGAGATAAGAATATTTCCAAAAATATGTTTCATACTTCTGAAATGTTTCAAGGGATTCTTCAGATTCCATCCTAACATTTAGCATCCTCAACAATGATTATTTGTTACTAGAATCACTTTAATGTTCTCTGTTGAATAGCCACTGTTAATGTCAAGAATATCCTTCTTCAGTGGGGAGGGTTTTTTTAATATTTAAAATAAAACTTTAAAATTCTAAAGTATAAAAGGAAGTTACTGTTTTATCTTTAAATTGAGAAAAATTCCACTATTAAATAAAATCTAGTTCCCTAAATATTACAATGGAATTGAGTAATAAAATTTTTGGTAAACCTATCATTAAAAAGTCATTTTGCTCACTGATTAAAATCTTTGTTAAAATGTATGAGTAAAAAGTTTTAAATACTACACAAAGGTACTATGCTTATATCAAATAGCACCCGTTTTATTGTACATAGAATGTTCCAATGAGCTTTAAAGAAAGCTTGTATTAGTACGTGATAATAGCTGTTTACAGGAGAGTAAGTTATACTTTCTTTTGATCATATAGATATAACTTTTAATTGTAAATTATATGGATCAATTTACTGGTTACCTATAGAATTATTTTAGTTTATATGGATGCTACGTATTTTAAATAGGTATACCCTGTAGAGAATTTTTCTAGAAAGTACATTCTGTAATACTGTTAAAACCTGGTTTGCCTTTACATGCTTTGGTGGCATAGAGTGAATAGTTTCAGTGGTTTTACTATTTAATTTTTTTACCTTATTTGTGACCTTGATCAGGAAGAACCAAATCTGGCACTGAAACACACACACACACACACACACACACACACACACACACACGCATTTAAAAAATATTACTAGAATCTATCAAATCTGACTTAACCCCATTTTCTTCCAAAGTACCAATGACTTGATTTGTTGTTACTGAAACAAGCTATGAGAATTCTTTTTAATTCCATGTTTGCTTTTGTAAAATTTAATTTTATTATGAATATATAGCATCAAAATTTGAGTCTGCCATTGACTTTCCTATACTTACAGTAATGATATTATTTTAATGGTACCACAAAACACAGTGTATGGCAACAAACAGACTGCTTAATGTTAAAGGTTTAAAGGGGTTTTAGTTGTAGATAATTAAGGGAAAATGACAAAAAAAAAAATGGAAGACCTTTAAAAACTTAGGAGTAGTTACCTTAAAAGTAAATTTATCTTTACTGATCCCTAATACAATATTGTTTAAAGCCGAAAGGGTAGATTAACTTGTTTCAAAAACTTAACTCAGAGAAACATTTTATTTTTGTTTACCATTTGGAATTGTATTCTCTTGTGCATTAAGTACATTTTGTGTGTAGTTTGTTTATCTGCTTGTTTCACTGTATTATATATAAAGTAGTTTTTATTATAGTTGGCAGACTTGTTTATTTGAGAGGGCCTTCAAGAGAATTTTTTAAATATTACTTTGCAAGAAAAAAATTCTATTCCTACCTGACACTTCTAAGTCACTGCCTTTTCTGGAAGCAGCAATGCCATTGTTGGCCTTTGGATGAGAACCTTTTTTTTGGAACTCCTTTAGGATCCAAGGATGATTTACATGAATATTATCTATCTGTCAAGTAATAATTATATATTTAGCAATATTTGCCTACTTTTGCTTAGTTATCAGCATAGTGACTAATGGATTGGTTATTAGTATATTGACCAAGATTCATAAATATTTCATTGTTGATTAGAAAAAGTAATTGCACTCAAAAAATTTAGAATTAAAATTTCAAAGGACTAGGGATATAACTCTCTTGGTAGAGTCCTTGTTTCACATGTACAAAGCCCCAATGTTCAATTACCAGCACCACAAAAAAAAAAGAAAAAAGAATTTCAGAATAGAACACTTAACGTTCCCAAGTTTTTGTGATTATATTTTTAAGAGGAAAAAACATGTAATATCTATCTATCCTGATAGTGTTTTATATATGTGTATGATACAGGCATATATATGGTCTATATGTAAAAAAAATCATAAAGTACTTTATAAGAATGTACCTGGGGGAAGGTGAGATGTACATATAAAAATAATTGCTTCTTGAGGCAGTCTGAATGGTAAGTGGAAGGACAACACTGAAGACGAAAACAGTGATTATTTCTGCTTCAGGTATAATACTGTGTATTACGTTGCCAGAACTTCTTCATGTTATAACCACAACTTTGCACCCTTTGACCAATATCTTCCCTGTTCCCTAGCACAGCTTCTGATATGCATTCTTTTCTTTTATAAGTTTGACTTTTTTGGATTCTATACATAAGTGAGACCATGTAGTAAGTGTCTTTCAGTGTCTGACTTATTTACTTCAAGTCAGCTGTAGTTTGCATCTGGAATATTCCCTAAGGGCCTGTGTTTTCCAGGCTTAGTCCCAGCCCATGACATTGTTGAGGGGTAGAAGAGTCTTTAGGATGTGGGACTTTAATGGGGCAGTTTTAGGTCATTGGAGGCATATCCATAAGAGGAATTGTGGGACCATGGTCTCTTCTCACCACATTCTTCTACCATGACATGCTGCCTCTTCACAGGCCCAAAGCAATGGGACTAGTTGACCTTGGATTGAAAATAAACCCTTTGTCGTGAGTGAGCTATGACATTAACATTGACCAAACTTTTTGTGTCTTTCTACATAGTAATAATTTATAGAATAACAATAAATCTATAAGCTACACCACTTTCAGCAATGGCAGTTTACTGAATACTTGTGGATCACCTGTAAGTCAAAGCTGGGCAAACACAAGTTCTTTTATTCTAATCTTAATTTCTAATATCTATAACACTCAAGTCACACACCATACTTTACAGTTATAGATGTAGGTTACAGAAAGGCCAAGAAAGAGTTAAGGCAGCCACAGGTGCTCAGGAGGCTGAAACTGAGGGCAAAGGCAGAGATGCAGATATCAAATGCAAAGAATCGTTGTCAAGGATCAGATAAGATTGAGAAGAACTTGTTCAGGGTGCACACTATGAAAGTGCAAGGACTTATTCTAGGTCAGGGTCTGTACAGAGAGTTTTAGAGCATCCACTTGGTGTGTCAGCTTGAGATACCAGCTTGGAGTGGGGCCGTGAGTTGTCACCATGGGTAGGAGAAACCACACTCTCTTGAAATCCCATGGCAGCTTCAGAGGTTTGTTACTGTGATGATTTTCCTGGGCAAGGCTCATGACATGCAAACAGGTGACTGGGTCAGTGTGCTACTGTGTCTAACCCAGTACCTCACACTCACACATGCTAGGCAAGTACTCCAACACTGAGCCACAACCCCAGCCTGCTAAGAGTTTTAATCATGATAGTATTTGCAGTTTTGTTCAGTGCCTTTTATACACCTATTGAGATATCATATGATTTTTCTTCTTTATTCTTTTAGTATTATATGCCATGTTTGTTGATTTGCATACGTTGAACCATTTTTATATCCTAGGAATAAATTCCATTAATTCATGGTGTAAAATCCATCTAATATGCTCTTGAAGTCAGCTTGGGTCTTTTCAGTGGTTTTCTGTTTTATTATTAAACCTCTCAGATTGTTCATATGTGATTTTTCTGATTTTATTTAATTGTTAATCCATGTACTTTTATAGTTTATTGAGCTTTTAATCATGATCATTTTGAGTTCTTTGTCAAGAGGTTTAGGAATATCTATTTTTTAGATCTGGTTTCTGGAGATTTATTAGTTTCCTTTTGAGGTGTTATGTTCTTTGGGATCTATAACACCATGGGTGTTATCTGGAAAGAGAAGACACTTCTAATCTTTACTAGTTTGGGAAGGTATAGACCTCCTGACTATACAAGCCTGCCTCTGGGATTATATTCAAGTAAGCTGTTCTTGTGATTGCTGCTAGAAGATGTTCTATTAGCAGGAGTTTGACATAAGGGATATGGCTTTTCCTGTTTCCCTCTGGGTGCTGGGGCTGGGTTACAGTGTGCTTCAGAGATGGTAGTCAAGTCTGAGGTTTTGTAAGCCTGTTACCAGGGGCACCTATGGGTTAGGCTTCATAATGGGTCTCAGAAAGTAGGCCTGCCTCCTGGCTGGGTGGAATGAGGATGGAGCTTGGTCACAGTGCTGTTTAGAGACTGATGTTGTGTCATGAGATCAATGAGTCTATTACCTGGGTTACTGTGAGCCTGGCTTCCAGGTCCCTGGGGCAGGCAGATAGTACCTTTGAGCTGAGGTAGGTGGGGTATAGACCCAGTTTTCTGTATTGCTTCAGGAATTACAGATGTGTCTGAGGTTAGCAAGCCTATTACTGTTGATACAAATAGGCATTGCTTTCCCTGGGTCCATTGATATAAGAGGATGTTGACAGGACCACAGATAAGCAGAGCTGGTAACTACATCACATGTCAGCAAGGCTGCTTCTGGTCCTCAGATGGTACCAAAGACCACAGGCCTGCCACCAGTACACAGGCCTGTTTTCTTAAAGCACTTCTCCTCAGTCTTGGGCCTCACCTGGGTTTTGTAACTTATTCCCTGGTTCCCAGAGATCCCACAAAGTCATTAAATGGCTGTCAAATATTTATTTCTGGTGGCGAGGGACACAGACTGAAGAGTTGTCAGCATAACCCACTAATATTTGAATTCTAGTACTTTTATTTTCTGATATTTCTCACTTTTTTTTAATTAAAAAATTTTTTTTTTGTTCCTACTATGATCATCATAGTTCAGGTACTTCTTGCCTCTTGGCAGAACATCTCCAAAGATTTCCTAGGTGGTCCCTCTGCTAATGTCTTTCTTGAAAACTACCCTAAAATCCCACAAATCATTTGACCATGCTTCCTCATTTCATTGCCCATTCCATTGTCACTGTGATATTCTACCAGTAAACGAGAATGGTGGTACATACATTAGCACTTTGTATATGACCATAGAAACCCATAGCTAGCCATTTCCTGTTAGTGGAAGATAGATTTTATTCATTTTATTAAACTAGTGTTAAGGACTACTTTGGAGAATGAGTAGCAGTTCGACATCCAGCAACTCTGTTGGTGCTTTGCTTCAGGTGATCATAAACTAGTTGTTATAAACAAATGCTCATTGTCTTGTTTACCCACAGTTGAAATGGATCTCACAGTCCATATGTTTCATTGCTATACTTTCCTGGTGCTATGTTTTCACTGACTTTAGTTTTGAAATTGTTTCATAAGAGAGTTTCCTTGAGGGTTTTATAATCTTTTTTTGAATGGTGGAAATTTTCTCCTTATAAATATTTAGAGGCATACATTTGTGTCTCTTGTACTTTCAAGTACTTCACTGCCAGAGATGAAAATTGTCTGTAGGTAAATTTTTTAAATTTTATTTTTATTTTATTTCTAAGATGTGATAATGGTGGAGGTGGTAGTAATGGTGGTCATGGTGCAGAGTTTGTATGCTGTTTATCCTGTGCCAGGCTTTGTTCTCAGTGTTTTGTACACATTAATTCAGCCAATTACAAGACAAAAAAATACATCTTTCTTTCCTGAAGATAATTTGTTGATGGTGACTTTAAACTATAGTATACAACTGCCAAGCCTCTGCAGTTACAAATTTACTATAATTATTTGTTCTTGATATTTTAGAAGTATTCATTATTCATCTTTAAATCACTTTGGTGAAATGTTATTACGAAACTTGTGAACACGAAGAAACCAAGACAAACTAGTGTTGAGATTCATTACCTGATGTTTGGATAATGTATCGATGTCCTACAAATCTAAAAGTGCTTGACATCTCATTAGAATTTAGCACAGAACAGAATTTTGGATTATGCATTATTCTCAAGAGATTTATTACACATGTATCTTAAACTGTAGATGTTGCATTTGGAGTACGGTATGATGGTATCCAAAGGAATTTAAAATATTAGTGTGTAAATACAAACCTAGGAGAAAACTTATCATGGATTTTACTTCTCTTTAAGAAGTGTGAACTGTTTGAGAACAATTTTTTGACTAAAAATAGCTCATAATCCCAAAAGTTTATCCACATTTATATTTTAAGTTACCAAGCATCTCAAAGTGTAAAGTCTTTCTCTTCCCATATAATCTCTTTAGTTCAGTACTGAACTTAACTCATTTTTTTTCCTGAGAGCAGATACTGTTTATTAACCAACAAGATTACAAAAATACCATGGTACATACCTTAGTTCCTTACATTATGCCTGTTGATCTGATCCTTCCTGTTGCCAGCATTTCTACCATCTACAAAATGGGTGGTCTTTTTCTTTACTCCACTCTAGGGAGAAGATAATTTGAAGGGCCATAAGAAGTTATTCACTTCTTTGAAGTATTTTCCAACCATGTAGATCTCATGAATCAGACCCTCCATGCAGATGATGCCATATTTACCAAGAGACTGAGCAATCAAAGTGTTATCTGTCAAGGCAGTTTATTTCTTTCTTGTTTTGCCATATCCATGCTTGTGGATTAGTTCATTCACTGACTTCAGGTTTGGGTACCCCTATGCAATATATAGTTCCATAATCCACAGCATGTTAATTGAAGCCTTCCTGAGCTTAATGAAGGTGCCATTGAAGATCTGGCAAAGGTGAAGAAGTTATAAAGCCTGACTGCCCTGGTGTGCTCACACCATTGATACCTTTGATCCTAATGACAAGTGCCAAGTTTTGTTCTTGCCAGCCTAGCCATTCAAATCTCAGTTCTGTATATATGCCTATATTCGTTGTGGTAATGCTTGGCTTTTTCATAGATAAACTTCTTTCTTGCCTTTCAAAGCATCTTTGTGCAAACTTCTTTGTTAGGCACTTCACCTTCAACTCTGTGAAATTCCATCACTTTGTCTTGAGGGTTTCTGACATATCAGGAAACTTTTTCTTCCCTTTGGCACCCTCCATGGTTCCAACAGAAAAAGGATGAATATTACTCTTGAAAGAAGAAATCTTTCTCATTAAGTGTGGTTCTTTTTGTAAATTAGTGTACAAGTTAAATGTTTGATCTTGGTAGGTGAATACATGCAAATTCTGTTAATGAAAGATCCAGTCTTGCATAAAATCAGTCCTGTAAATATTTTGCTTAAGTTTTGCTTTGTACAATTTCAAATGTAGTTAAGTAATCTAACATGCTGATAATTAGCCTGAGAAAGATAATAAACATAGGGAACGGCAGGATATATATGATACATTTTGGATTTGCCCTTTAAAAGACATGTTTGAATATTCACATTTACCTAGCTCACTTAAATCACTTCTGTTTAATATTTCAGATTTTTTACTTTGTAGAATATAAATCAAAATTATGTACAACTCTTATCTAATTTGGCTATTTTTGAAATTATACATTAGCATAAAATATGGCAAAGTTGGTTCTTGGTATTTTATATGAAATTTAGCTGTTGAAAACTAAGAATTTCAGAAATTATTTAAAATCTAGGTGTCAAAACATTTGTTTTTACCTTGTTGTGAAGTAGTTTTCTTTTTCTTTTGGAGAGTGAAAGAAGGTACAGATGTTATGGGTCCTCACCTCTTCTAGAGTAGTGCAAAAGCAGCCATAGATAAATCATAGGTGAATGGATAGCTGTATGTCAGTGACGTTTTAATTACAAAATCTGGGCCAGCCTAGATTGGTTTGAGGGCAGTATTGACTTCTGTGCTGGAATACCAACTGACAGAGATGGAGGAAGTACAGGAAGCAGGGCACTCATTGGACAAGTGGGGAGGATGAAAGAAAGGTCCTTACATCAGGTCAATTCACCATTCTTAGGCATTCGTGTGCAAAATGTTGTCCATCGGTTTCTTTTTCTTGTGGAGTGTTACACACCCATCTATAGTGCCTGGGTCCTCAAAAAATAACTGTTTATACCACATGAATGATGAGTGTAATTAGAATGGTTCATTCTCAGCAGTTTCCCCCACCTCTGCCCAGTGTTAAAAAGCTATTCTGTTCATAAGAAATGGCAGAAACTGCCCAGCACTATGGCACATGCCTGTAATCCCAGCTGCTCCGGAGGGTGAGGCAGGAAGATCGCAAGTTCAAAGCCAGCCTCAGCAACTAGTGAGGCCCTAAGCAACTCAGTGAGACACTGTCTCTAAAATAAAAAAATAAAAAAGGACTGAGGATTTGGCTCAGTGGTTAAGTACCCCTGAGTTCAATCTCCAGTGTCAAAAAAAAAAAAAAGGCAGAAACTTGGAATTTGTCTCAGTATTATTGAAACAATTATAAAGGGCATAATAGTAAATTTTTTGATATCCATTGAACCTGCTTTCTGCAAAAGTCTGCTGCTGAGGTAAAAAGGCTCTTCTCCATAAGACTTATATAAAAAGCATTATATGAGGCTGTGGTTTCCAACTGTGCTCTATAAAAGGTTTGCAGACCCCTGTGGATGTATGTTGGGCCAGAAAGTGAAAGATTCACTGCTGTCCCTCTATTCTGATTCTTTAATTAAAGTAATTCAACTTTATGACTTATTTCCTTATATGTCTGTGTGGTCATTTATATGATTAAGTTATATAAGACTATAGTTCTTAAAAGCCAGTAGTAAATCATAGTAAATTTTTAAAAGCATGTATGATACTTACATTTTCTTTCTTTTCTTTTTTGGGGAGGGGACTCTAGCCTGTATATTACTTTGAATACACTTAAAGAAACAGTTCTACTTGTTGTTTTAGCAAATATCTTAATAACGGCAAGGTAGCAATAATCTTTAATTTAATTGTGCCTGTGGCAAGCATGACTGACCAGAAGGACCAGAAGAAATCTGTTACACATGGGCCTTCTCTCCATCTTCTAGAAGATCATCTACTCAGCTATAAGACAGTGTGAGATTCTATGATAGGAATATTTAAATTGTGTTAACTCTGCAGTTAACATGGCAGATTTCATTCTGCATACCGCTAGGAGATGCATTTCCTTCCCTCTCTTCTTGACCAATGTGAGTGCTTACTATGTGAAGACAAGTATACTCTGGTTGCAAGAGAAAGAAAAAAATATGTTTAATGTAATTCTATTTTAAATTATTTTTCTATTTTAATATAATCTGCTCATAACAATCTCATGATACAAAGGTGTTAATTTACCTTTCCACTCCCCCAATAATATCAAACAAATCAGTAATGAGATATATATATATATACACACACACATATATATGTGTATATATATATAAATTCTTTTTTTTTTAAATATTTTTTAGTGTCAATAGAACTTTATTTTTATTTATTTGTATGTGGTGCTGAGAATCGAACCCAGTGCCTCATGCATGCTAGGCAAATGCTCCACCACTGAGCCACAACCCCAGCCCAAAATTCTAAATATATTGATTAGGACTTTCTCAATTCATTTAAACCCTAGAAAAATTATGATATGAACAGGTAGGTTCAGAGATAGATGGATCAAGTTTTGTTATATTTTGCACACAGAGAGAGGGAAGAGGAGAGGGAAAGAGGCAAAGAGAATTGAGAAGTTTAGTGAGTTGCCCAAAATCGTAGCATTATCAAATCTCAAAGCTGCATTAGACTCTGACTTTTCCTTATTTTATTCTTTCTAACTAACTGCTGCCTCTTCCTTTTTTTCATAACAAGTCAGCTAATGATAAAGAGAGAAGAGAGACTTTTAAAAATGTTTAATAGATATTTTGACTAATGTTTCTTACTCCCTACTATTTGTCAAAGTATAAAATAATTTTTAAAAATATTTCTAATGATTTTATAATATGTGGGCACTTCTATATAATAAGAAAAGTATACAAAGATCTTCAAATTACATCATTTCCTTGTTTTTAGGTTTCGGAGCTTCTGTGTGTAGGATTGTAGTTATAAGCTCATACCTTATTATTGGTAGATAAAAACATGAAATACAGGTGAATACAGGTAAATGTGGACTTGCAGTATAATTTATATACTCTCTGATGTTCACTTAAAAGCTCTTGAATGATTTTAAAAGATGCTTGGTTAGTATTTCAAAGCACTTCAAATATGTTTTCTGTATTTCTCAGACTATATGCAAACATAATTTTACCTACTCATTTTCACTCCCAAATGAAGCACATTTCCAGTTCTTCTATTGTAGACAAATTGTGTCCTTGAGGAATTTCTAATAGATACTTCTCTCTCAATGGTTTGTCCTACCTGAAGGATTATTATTGTAGGTGGTAAGTAAAGAGCAGACATTCTCTAAAAACAATGATCTTGTTTTCATATAAATATTTTTACAATAAAGAGTTCGGATGGAGAACTGTATCATTTATGTATAAATGGTTTCTGTTAACTTTGTTGATTTTCACAGCATGCTGCTTTTTTGGTCATCTTAACATTTATGTTATCTACTTTTTGTCACTTCAAAAATGACTAAAATTCACATTGTGAAATATTTTTCCCACATGACATTTTCCTAAGGTCTTAATAAAACATTGCTAGTGTAATGAACACCCAGTACTCATATTTTGTGCAAGATTATAATTGCAAACATTTATAATTCATCATGGATTGTTTGTATGCTACATAAAACATGGTAATGAAAAAGCAAAGGTCATAGTTATCTTTAAATCCATCTCAGAATTATTTATTAAGTTTATTTCCAAGATATTTTTCTATATGAAATGCTTATGAAAAAATAGAACCATCCAGACAGATGATATTCTAATGAAAAACTCAAGAATAGGACAGTCTAGTTGATAGAAAAATTAGATGTCTTGTTGGAATTGCACAATTGAAAATGAATATTTTATAGTACTCAATCACATGCTAATAAATGGAGATTTTAGTGTAGCTCTCTCTAAAAATTCAGCCCTCCTTTGGATGTTTAATTTTGAGGGCTTTTTGTCTCTGGTACTATTATCATTTTTTTAAAAAAATTAAGTTAATTCATGAACTCATGCTTTGCATAGAAAAAGTTTTAAAATGCACAAATATGTCAAAGAACAGAAGTCATTTTCGTTCATTTGCTGCATTTCCTTCCCATAGTGCCTTAGTCTTTTGGGGTTGTTTTTAAAAAACAAAACCTTGTAGTGGGTAGCTTATGAACAGCAGAAATAAATATCTTATAACTTTGAAGCCTGTGAAGTCCACGATCAAGGCTCTGGTACATTCATTGTCTGGAGAGGGCCTCTTTCCTGGTTCATCTGATGCTTTCTATGTCCTCACCTGGTAGAAGGGGCAGGGCAGGGCTTCTCTGGAGCCTCCTTATCAGGTCGCTAATCTCATTAATGAGATCTTCACCTCTCTGACCTACTCACTTCCTAAAAGCCCCACCTCTTCATACTATCAATTTGGAGGTTAGCATTTAAACATGAATTTTGTAGGTACACAAACATTGAAACCATAGCATGTAGGTAACCTATAAAAGAAATTGAAATACATACATATAACTAGAGCTCAAATCTCTCACGTTGGCAATAATTTTAAAATGAATTTATCTTAATATCTACATCTATCTGTCCATCTATCCATCTCACTAGTTTCCATCCCCAATAAACACTAGGCACCTACTTCTTTCCATAAATCCTTCTCAATGTACACTATTGTTCCACATATTTGACATATTGGAGACAGCTTTAAAAGACATTATGGAAATTTTTTTTTTTTTGTCTGCAACACTAAACTGTGAGTTCCTTACAAACAAGGACCATATGGTAGTTAGCAATTGCTTGCATTAATTTGTAACTGTGCTTCAGGATCAGCATATTTGAAGTCAGTCTAGTTTGTCATTGGGTCATTTTTAAACTTTAAAAAGGGTAGAGCTTAGAGTCCCAGAAAGAGAATTATTTTTAAATTCAGATGGAACTGAATTTTATGCTCAAGACATCACTTACTTGTTTTATAGACGTTAGATATTTAATCTTTGTAAATTTTCTCCACTCATCTATAATGCTAAACTAATATATCAAATGAATTAATTTACAACATTTAGTAAAAGGCACATAAGTGTCTTAGGTCTGTGTTTAAATATCTTGAATAGATTCCTGTAATCATAAAATACCAATTTCTAAATTACAGTATAAGATTTAATAATTTTATTTTTATGTAGCCAAGGTAAATTATGTAGTTTATTTCCCATTTATTTAATATCCTTTCCCACATTAATTGGTTTCACAGAATTGCATTTTTATCTAAGGTAAAATTGAAAAGCTATTTATTGATGAGTAGTCCCAAAAGTGTGAGAATTTAGGGGATAGAAAAGGAGCCAGTTAAAAAAGAAAGCATTATGCTTCTCAGCTTGCTTTCTTGGAAGAAAAATGTGAATCTTCCATTTGCCAAGGATATGGAAGGGAAAATGGTACATAAATACATTATAAAGGGCACTGTAAGAGTTTTCATGCTTCACAGATAAACAGATAATCATTACCATATACAAGTTAAAAATAGTATGGAAATAGTTTTTCATGGGAGATTAACAACTGAAGCTAGAAATGTTTGTGGTTGCTCATATGGAAATGGCTTTGTTCAATGAATGTCCTGACTGGGCAAGAAGTAGTCAGTCATTTGTGTGAGCTGTTACTTTCAAAGTTCAGAAAATTGTGCATAGGGTAGCTCTTATTGCAGATAAAATTGCATATGTTGGTAAAATTGCCATCTTTCTTTTAGTTTTTGAATCATTTATGAGCAGGATTTTTTTAATGGAAAAAAATAACCTTCCCTCTGGCTTTGTTTATTATCAAAGTATAATGTTCCTGTACGCTTGCTATTAAGTGCTTATAACAAGCCTGTGGATCCCAAAAGGCGCTGCAGAATTATGTCTGGTGGTCTTTTAGTCTGTAATTGTTGCCAGCTGAGGAAGCAAAATTCCCAATAAGTTGAAGAAACTTTCACAAATAACATTTAACCATAATTACAAGGCATAAAGCTCAATATATAGTTTACATAATAAAGTCTTACCTAACCACAAAGCATTCAAGGACCAAACAGAGGTCTTCACAGAGGTATTTATTAACCTGTGCTTGACACTGTACTTGTTCAGATTTATTAAAACCTTCTGGCTGTGTTGAAATTATGTCTGTTTAAAAATCCTTTTGTAGGTTTTTCTGTTTTGCTATGTGCAAAGAACATGTAAAACTGATTTTTAAAAGGTAGAAAACACTCCATTTCTGCACGGTGCTTGGTCAGGTATGTTGGAACAATATAGTTTTGAGATATTGGTCAAGAACATTTGCTTTTGTTATTTATTTAAAGAAGTGTTTGTTCCTCTTTAAAGAAATGCAATATAGAAAATGTAGATTCCAATATAGATACACTGGTAAGTAATTATAGTACAAAATTATTGTTTCTTAGAAAAGTTTGATATAGTTCATAAAAGAATAATTCTGAAATATCCCAAATTAAGTTAGAGGCCAGAGGATAGAGGAAGGAGAGAGAGAAGTTTGTTTTAACTGACAGCTTCAAGCTAAATCAATAGAGAGGAACTGCTCCATGTTCCTTTCCTGTAGATCAAAGATTAGCCTTCAGGATAATATCACATTCTGCTTCTAGAACCATCCAACCAAGGGACAGCAAAAGCTTCTCTTTTTGAATGTCCTCCAATCCCAGGACTTTGTTCCCTATTCTCCTGCCCTTCTTACCTATAGCCAATGTAAGTTCAATGTAAATGCTTGTTTCTTATCTCAATATTTTTACTATAAAATACCCTAGTCCTTAGATCTCATGGACCTTCTGCCAGCTGCTACCTGGCTATGCTGCTGGTGGTGAAGGGAATTGGTCCCAGTACCAATCTTATTTTTGTCTAGTATCTGTAGGAGCTTAATAAAAACTTTTTTTCAGAGACCTCTTGGTCTTAAGATTGATTTAGAACTTTTCACAGTATGTTTGCTTTATGATTCAATTTATGTGTCTTTTTTTTTAAACAAACATTCTGTATATTTTTTGAGATTGATTTAGCTGTACTTCAACCATAATGTAAAAGAAGAAGTCCTGGCAATATCAGGCTTGCCTATATTCTCAGGCCTTTTCTGTGGGTTTTTGTTTGTTTGTTTGTTTGTTTTGCCCTTTATTGCCTGTCTGATTTCACTTTTTGGGTAGTGTTTTACCTTTATAAAATCTGGAGTCACTCTTAAATGATCCTTTTCCAATAAGGAAGTTCCATGCAAGTGTTCTTCATTGTGAATAAGTTAGCCATCTGTTTACATCCTGTCTTCATCACTAATGTCAAGGTCTGGAGGCATATCATTCCCTGACTGTGACCTGCAAAACTGTGTATTATGTGTTTCCAAACTACCATGATGGTACAGGTACAGAACAGATACTGCCAATCCAATGGACAAAATGGGAAAGAAGAAAGACGCAACAAATCTAAAATAACTCCAAACCCCAAAGACAAAAATTCCATTACACTATCAATCTTGAGAATAATCTTTGGCTCCACACTCAGCCTTCCAGGCCCACTAGAGGGGTCAGGGTGATCCTGCCATCCCTGCAGCTTTACAGATAGGAGTTGAGCCCTCAAGGTTCTAAGCATACCCATGCTCACAGTTCTACTAGGCATTGCCCTAGTGGGGGCTATGTGCAGTGGCCACACTTCCACAGAGTTCTCTGCCTGGGCTCTGCCCCTATTGGGGGCAGGGGATGGGTGGATGAAGGGTTCCCCTGCCTCAGCTCTTCAAGGATAGAATCTATCTTTTGGAAGCTAGATGTAGACAACCTTAACCCCTGGGCACTCTGCATGGTTGCTACCAGAATTTGCTGCTTGTGTCCTGTATATGGTCAGCCAACATGGCCCAGGCATCCCTATGGCCCATATGAGCTGAACTTGGGGCACCCCTCCTTTGAAACTGTTCTTCTTCCAGAGCTCTTGCTCTCTGGGACTGTAAGTTGTAGGGTAGTCCCAGTGATTGCCAGATTGTTGTTATTCTATTGTGCTGGAAAGTAGCTCCTGGCTATGTTGAGACGTCTGATCCATACTAACCCCCACTTGCCACTTGATAGTAATAAATAGAGCCTGGCTTCTGTTGAGATGGCTGGTCCATATTCATCTCCTTATCAGTTTCTTGGCCACACCCCTAGTGTTTCCTAAGGGACAGCTTCCTGGTTAATACATCATCCTTTCACTCTGTCTTGAGGGCACTAATCCCAGTAATGATTAAAAGGCTCTGACCTCATGGCTTAATCACCTACCAGAGCACCTCACCTCCACACACCATCACATTAGGGCTTAGCTTTCATCATACAAATTTTGAGGGAGACACATATTCAGTCTATATTAGGGAACCTCTTTATCTTTGAAGACTAAACTCAAAGAACTACTTTCCAGCTATTCAGTTGGGCTTCATTTAAACAAAAGGATACAGAGCCCTGTTTATCTTTTATAAATAAATATATTCACTAGTGAGTGAGTGAAAGGAAAGGAGAAGGTTCCAGGGAACTTTCCATTCACTGCAACCTGACAGAATGAGGTCTGGGTCGCTATTAGGAAGTTGAATGGAAATCCATTCCTCAACATAGTAATGGGTAATGTAGGAGAGGAGGATTTACATTGAAAACTTTTCTTTGTATTGGCTTAATTCTATTGTTAAGAAGTAGCTAAAACATGCAAGACAGAGTCTTCTAGGTACCCATCTCCTCTTTTTCTTCACTACAGAAACCAAATCTTATTGTGCAGCTTCGGGTGGTTTATGTGATATGAATAATGATTTTTTGGAATTTTTAATTAGACCTTTTTTCTCTCTCTTTCTCTTACTATTTACTGCCTGAAATTTTCCCAGTATTACAAATTAAAGAAATGTAAATGATTAATTCTCTGTCTTCAAAATATCATGCCCAGGAACAAAAATAATCACAAAATGTATTATTATTATTATTATTATTATTATTATGATTATGATTATGATTATGTATTACATTATAATGATGTACCACTCCTAGCAAGCATTTGGTCAGGACAGGTGATTTTCTATAGTGATGTGTGATAGGCACACTGTGCATAGAATCTGAGATGATCCACAGTAGAACATGTACAGCATTTTTTAAAAGTTTAATAATTATTTGATTGTGTGCTTTCTCTTTCCCATCCCATGTCTTATGTGAATCGGGATACTAACCGGAAACAAAGGAGTCCTGAGAGTTGGAATGATGGTTTATCAGAAAGGTTGGAACTCTGAAACAGAAACTTCCTTCCTGGTCATTGCAATTGGACATCCATGGCAAATGAGAAAGGGTGGGAGAAGGGAGACAAAATGTAAATCAGAATGGGAAAAGAGAAAATTTTACATGCTGAGAGAATTGCAGAGCCTCAGCAAACATGGTGCCAGTAACCTAAATTCCATTCCTTGCATTTGTTCAAAATATGTACTGAACAGCTACTGTGGTTGGAATTCCTGACACACACTCAGGATGCCATTTTGAGCAAAAATGCATGACTTGATACAGTATCAGATATGGTAGCCTGGAGCTTCAGGTCCAGAGAGAAAAACACTACTGGGATGGGAACAGCTAAAAAGGAGGGGTACAAAGAGAACCTGGGATGGGTACATTCAACTTGTCTTATCTTCAACAGGAGGATAAAGAAAGACTTTGAGAAGAAGAGTGGCATGAAAAGCAATTTCCCATACAGGCCAGAGATCTGAAGGAGGAAGAAAAAATATTCTAGAGAGAGGAAGCTACATATACAAAAGACTTGTGACCAAAGACAAATTCAAAGGGCTAACAATAGTCTAATTCAGAGTGAACAGAACAAAGAGTAGCATAATGTGTTTGTGACAAGAGGGATCAATGTTATTTTTCCCTTAAAATAATGGATTTAGTAATACAATTGGATAAATTGCTAAAGTTTTAAATCTTTGTATGCTTTGACTCATGATTTAGCTGCAGTAATTGAAGCAATATATACCAGTGTTTCTTATTTAGACCTGTAGTGGAAGTCTAAAATTATTTGTATATTGTGCTTATGATATAAAAATAATTATTTTCTGCTTTCTGGATTACTTACTACTATTCCTGAACTTTTCTCCTTTTTTCTCTGAAACATATACTTTGCCATAGTAAGTTTGTTCTTACTTTCAACAGTCGTCATGATTACAACATATTTGACTTTTTCTTAAATTTGTCCATTATGGGATTCTGCAAAGGTTTCCATCTGACCTACTCTTTGAAGTGCTATGGTCTCTTTCTTCACCCCTGCCCCCTATCATTAAGAACCTACATGTTATATTCTGGCCCGAACTCATCTTACTTGCCACCTTATTTCATTGGCTGTATTCGACTTCTGGCTTCTCCTCCTTATAGTAGAAGCCCTTTGTCCAACTCCATCTATTTACCTGCAAGTGCCATAATTTTATTCTCTTTTATTGCTGAGTAATATTCCATTGTGTATATATATTTATCCAGTCATCTATCAAAGGGCATCTAGGTTGGTTCCACAGTTTAGCTATTGTGAATTGAGCTGCTATAAATATTGAAGTGGCTGTGTCACTGTAGTATGTCGTTTTTAAATCTTCTGGGTATAGACCCAAGAGTGGGATAGCTGAGTCAAATGGTGGTTCCATTCCAAGTTTTCTAAGGAATCTCCATACTGCTTTCCAGATTGGTTGTACCAGTTTGCAGTTCCATCAGCAATGTATGAGCGTGCCTTTTTCCCCACAACCTCACTAGCACTTATTGTTGTTTATATTCTTGATAGTTGCCATTCTGACTGCGTGAGATGAAATCTTAGGGTAGTTTTTTTTTTTGCATTTCTCTGATAGCTAGAGATGTTGAACATTTTTTCACATGTCTGTTGATCGATTAATTGTATATCTTCTTTTGTGAAGTTTGTGTTCAGCTCCTTGGCCCATTTATTGATTGTGCTGTTTGGTTTTTTTTGGTGGTAAGTTTTTTGAGTTCTTTATATATCCTGGAGATTACTCTATTGGATGTGTGTGTGGCAAAGATTTGTTCCCAGAATGTCGACTCTCTGTTCATTTCATTGATTATTTCTTTTGCTGAGAAGAAGCTTTTTAGTTTGAATTCATCCCATTTATTGATTCTTGATTTTACTTCTTGTGCTATAGGAGTCTTGTTAAGGAAGTATGGTCCTAATCCGATATGATGAAGATTTGGTCCTGTTTTTTCTTCTATTAGGTGTTGGGTCTCTGGTCTGATTCCCAGGTCCTTGATCCATTTTGAGTTGAATTTTGTGCACAGAGTTGGAGAGTATCATGCTAAGTGAACTAAGCCAATCTCAGAAAACCAAATGCCGAATGTTCTCATTGATAAGTAGATGCTGATCCATAATGTGGGGAAGGACACAAGGACAATGGAGGAACTCTGTTCACAGGGATGTAAGGGGGGTGGAGGCATGGGGACAGTAAAGGTGGTGGAATATCATGGTCATCATAGCCTTAGCTTTATGTATGGCTGCACGTATGTTGTGATTCTATATCACTTACAACCAGAGAAATATAATGTTATTTTCCAAAAAGAAAGAAAGAAAAAAAGAAAGAAAATGTGGTACGTGTACACAATGGAATATTACTCAGCCTTAAGAAGAATGAAATTATGGCATTTGCAGGTAAATGGATGGAACTAGAAAATATCATGCTAAGTGAGATAAGCCAATCCCAAAAAACCAGAAACTGAATGTTTTCTCTGATAAAGAGACGCTGATCCATAGTGGGGCAGCAGGGGAAGGGGGACTGTAGGGAAGAATGAAGGAACTTTGGTTTGTGTAGAGAGAGTGAGGGGAGGGGTGAGGTTGTGGGGATGAGAAGGTCAGTAGAATGAGACAGACATCATTACCCTGTATACATGTATGATTACACTACTGGAGTGACTCTGTACCATGTACAGCCAGAGGAATGAGAAGTTGTGCTCCATTTGTATACAATATGTCAAAGTGCATTCTACTGTCATGTAAAACTAATTAGAACATATTAAAAAATACAAAATGTTACATTCTGAGATACTAGGGGGAAAAAAAAGAAGCCCTTTGTTCCCTGACTTTCTTGTTTTCATGAAAGTCATAGATGTCTTCCAATCCAGATAAACATACTTTAAATACTCTTCTGATTCCCCTCACCATAGATGCCTTTCTTAAAGGTCTGTATAATAGTTTGAGAGGAGATGTGGCATTCCTGGTTACTTGTATTTTTTAGGGAGGTTGGGATGAATTTTAAAAGATGTTTAAAGTACATCTCTATTTTTTTCCCACATGACACTTGGAAGCAGAAAAATAATACCCTTGCAGTTTGAGTTGAAGAGTATAGCAGCCACCCTCCCAATTACTTAAATTCATTATTCTTCTAACTGAAATCTTGTCCATAAATTAACATAAGGTTTGATTGCTTAATTAATTAACAAAGATATATTCAAAGACCACTAATATTAGCTATAAAAATAGAATGAGGGCTGGAGTCGTGACTCAGTGGTAGGGCGCTTGCCTAGCATGGGTAAGGCACTGGGTTTGATCCTCTGAACCACATTAAAAATAAATAAAATAAAGGGATTGTGTCCTTCTACAACTAAAAAGTTTAAAAAAAAGAATTTCAACAATTAAACATAATGAGTATGATTCAACATTATGGTTTTGTGATTTACACTTTTTGAACACTCTACTAATTGTACTTTTAGTTGCAATTACCAATTTTTTGTGGGGGGCATGGTTCCAGGGATTGAACCCAATGGTGCTTAGCCACTAAGCCATATCTTTACCCCTTTTTTAAAATTTTGAGATAGGATCTCACTAAGTTGCTGAGGCTGGCTTTGAACTTATGATCCTCCTGCCTCAGCCTCACAGGCTGCTAGGACTATAGACATGTGCTACTGTGCCTGACACAATTACAAATTATTATTATTGACTAGTCCACATTAATTTTGAAATAGCAGTGCTTTGCCTAACACCTTTCAAGACTTTATAATGACCATTTGTGGATTCAGGATTCATTTTGCTTTAATATTGTGATTGTGAAATTTTTTACTACATTTTATAATTTATATTGGCAGTATTTTGTCAGCTACCAAATTTTGTGAATGGAATCCTTAGAAATATTCTTATACTTGTATTCGTTTTATATAGGTAATCTCATATTATTTTGTGGGTTGATCTTGTACCTAACCACTTACTGAGTTCTATTAATAATTCTTTAATATTTGCAAGTGACTACCTTTTTATTCTAAAAAGAAGTACTTATTTATGTCTTACTTTCCAATATTTAACTGTATAGCTCTTGTTATCTTAGCTCAGAACCCAAATACAATAATATATTTTAGTAGTGATGCAAATTATTGTCCTTTCTTTAGGAGAAATTCTCAAAATAATGAAATGGTGAATCTCCTTTTCATTTATAACCTTTTTGGTTTTCTTAGAGATTGGTGATGAACAGTACCAAATGCTTTTTGGCATCTGTGTCCGTTATCTTTCTGTCGCTGTGATAAAAGACCGAGATAAAAACACTTATAAGGAGGAAAATTTCAGTCTATGGTTAGTTGTCTGTGTTGTTTGGGGCCTGTGTCAATGTGGAACATCATATTGGGGAACACATAGAGTAAAGCTACTCACCTTGTGGTGATGGGGAAACAGAGTCCCAGTATCCCCTCCAAATGGATGCCCCCAGTGAACTAACATCCTCCTATTAGACCTCAAATCTTAGTGGTCTGCTACCTTCCTGTACTACCACAGGCTGGTGACCAAGCTTTAAATACATGGGACTCTGGGAGATATTCAAGACCCAAACTATACCAGCATCTAATTAAAACTTCCTGTTATTTTTCCTTTAATTTCACAATGTATTCAGTTACATTGATAGATTATTATCAGCTGACCCAAGCTTGAAATCCTAATATATACTCCTTCTTACACATGTTGTAGTAAGATAACATTGTTTGTATATTGTCACAAATTTTAGTGAAAAACACATTCATTTTTCATACATTATTTTCACCATGTATGTGTAATTTATTGGTCTACCTTAGAGCATTTTACTGTTTTAATTCCTTCCCTGTATAAGTTTGGGAATTAACCATTCAGTTTTCTTTACTTTCTTTGTTTTGTAGTGATTATTTTTCTGACAAAACTCCAATATTCCTTTCATCTTAAGAATGTCATATAAGTTATTAGGCTTATTTGAACTTTCATATCTGTCATCATATCTCTAATTTCCCATTCTTACACTTAACATCCTCTCTTTTTTCTTTCTTCTCTCCCCTCTATTCTGGAAGAACTCCTTACTTGATTGTCTCTCTCACCAAGTTGATATTCATTTATGTTAATTCTGCTGTATAGTCTGTTGATTTTTTATTTAAATTATCCCAATTTTTGTTTTCAGTATCTCCAAATGCAATTTTGATATTTTAGACATAACAGATTTTTAGTCCTCATTTGGATATCAGCCAGCTATTAGTAACACACACTCTCTCTCTCCCCACTTCCTCCTCCCTTCTTCCCCCGTTTAATGGGAGAATGTTCTTCTATTTGTTAAATTTGGTGACTTTGTTTCATGATATTGGCCTTCCACAAACATTGGATTACTATTATCTTTGGAATTGACCCATCATGTGTTAGTGATTAGTCTTTAAGTAAATAGGAGAACACGTGTCATTTGGGTTTTGCATACTGATGGCTTGTTTCCTTTATGGAGGAATCCATTTTCTTTGTGGGATTTCCTGACACCCTATTGCTGTTTCTTCTAACCAAATGTCTGCAAGATCTCTTTTAGACAGTGAGTAACCGAATGCATTGCCAGTTCTTTAATGCAGGTAGGGAATGAGGGATGGACTAACATTTTGACTGCTAAAACTACACACATGCTCTTGGATTCATGACGGGTTACATCCCAATAAACCCAGTGTAAGTTGAAAATATAAGTAAAAATGCATTTACTATAACTAAACTACTGAACATCATAGCTTACCAGCATAGCATGCTATAGAGTGCTGGTTATCTACCCTTTTGATCTTCCTTATATAAATGAGTCTGTGGCTTGCTGCCATTGCCCAACATTGTAAGAGGCTACAGATCAGTGCAGGAAGAGATCAAGATTCAAAGATAGTTTCTGTTAAATATGTCTTGTCTCCACACATTCATAAAGTGGAAAAATAAACCATTGTAAGTTGGGGAGTATCTGTAGTTCCATGAATACTTAATCTGATGATTGGCATAGGATCTTTTTCAGCTCCATAAATTTGTTCTGTTTGTTAAATAAATACAGAACTCACTTCTGTGGAGTCCTCCTTTTTGCATATTTTGGTCTGTATTTTTTCTTTCCAGCCTGATTCTATCTTTTTTATTTATCACAAATTCTCCAAAATTCCTAATCACATAATAGCATTTCCCATTTCTTCTCAGTATTATCATTTATGCATTTGAGTCTATGTGCATTCATGTTTCCATGGTGATCTACCATCACCATCCCTACCACCAGTGCACATTTTTAGGGATTTGAAATTCAGAAGGTATGTGTCTCATGATACCATAACTAAATTTAGCTTGATGATTCCTTGAAATAAGAAAGGCTTACAATAATAAAATTGTGTCATTCTGACATAGTTTTGTCATCCTTCCTTAGACAACCTGTTTCATAAAATTAAAACATAACTGATTTCTTCTTTAAGTAATTTTTTAGAATTTGAAATAAATAATACTTTTTATTTGTCTGCCAAATACCATAGCATTATTACCCTCATTGCTTATAATTCAGTAGTTAGAAGTTTTTCCTTTTGGGGCTATAATCTTTCTCACATTATCTTCAATTTTGTGGTGATTATCCTCTGGTTGATTCATTTGGTTTATATATAATGGTCTTCTAAATTATTCCATTGGGTTGCATGAAAGAAATAAGTTATTTTTAAAGAAATTATACATTTTATAGATGACCCCAGAGTAAAAGATGAAGGCTATGTTTGGTACTGTTATACTAATGGGAAAAAGTTAAGTAGTCACTACATTTAAAAAAAAAACAACTCTGTTTTGTATTGGTTAAACATAAAAGATTTATAAAAATGGCATATTACAGTATTTTTTTTTAAAGGAACTATTTTATGGCTTCCTCTCCCCACTCTTCCATGAAAATAAAGGATTATATTTTAAATGTGAGTTTGGAAGTCTGAGTGGATCTTTTAAACAGTTTAAAAACACAGAAAGTGTTTGCTTAAATCATATTTAATTCACATTTTTAGTTTGTTTTAATACTTATTAAATTAGCCTCTTATTTTGTAAAAATTTTGGTGTTGGAGGAAACCTTTACATATTTGTTCTTTAATTTGATTAGCCATTTTTCTGAAATGTGGGGAGTTATAAGTAAAGCAATTAAACATTCCAGAAATTCAGAATCTCTTTTTAATCCCTATTTTATGGATTACTAGAGCTTAATGTGACACAATAATTTTTTTCCCTGCTTTGTAAGCACCATACAACTTGGCATAGAATCTATATTTTGCAGCTATAATAGTCTTCATCACGTGATATTTACTGAGTGACCTAGCATTTTGTGTGGTCCTTTTTAAAGAACTTTACAAGTTATTTTTAGAAAAAAATTCTTGACCTCTTGGGGTTATAGTGAAAATGGTTATTGTTGGACAGAGCTCTAAGTTACTGGGTTTTTGAATCTTGTCTTTTATCCAATAAGACAGGTCCTCCTAAGTCTAATTAATTAATGTAGTTTGCCTTTGGACTTAACTGAAATTTGAACACATCATGGCTCATCTATAGTCCATATTTCTCTTACACAGCTTAAGCTGATTTCCTACTTCATCCACCCTGGAAATGAACAACATACCAGGGTGAGGGAAATGACAACCAATTATTTTGTTTTGAGGGGAAGAAGAATAAGTACTTAGATGTTATTTCTTAAGGTATTTAAGTATCAAGCATTTTAAAGTATAGAATTCATTAGTTATACTTATAATCTCTAATAGCTCTCTTTTGGATTAATTAGTCTATCATAAGCAACTATAGTAATATTGTAAGATATTAGAAGCTCTTTGCATTATCTTCTGCTCTCTTAAAGTCATATGCTTACGTTGTGCTTTCCCATAAACAAGAAAATTCTTACTATACTTTTAAACAAATCTATTTTGTTTCTGTCTTAAAACATCTGCTTTATTCTTTCTATATAACATATGCTTGGTTGACAGCAGAATGATAACATATGCTTATAAAGGGTTTTAGAAAAAAATTGTCTCCTCAAATTGATGTAATTATTATCCATGAGGCTATTTCCCGAGCATTGAGTGTGGAGAGCATGGAGAGCAAGCCCTAAGGCTTCTTCTATAGCAGTTAGGTTCTTTTCTAAACCTCATAGGACTTACTTTAAAAATAGTAAAATATCTATAATCAAGTTTTTGTTTTTGTCCCTGAAGTAAGAACTTATTTCCATGTTCAGTGCATAAGTTCAAATAAAACAAATCCATGCAGGCTAGGTTACTCAGTTTTAAGTTTTTATTTCAGTTTTCAAGTCATGGAAATAAATATTCCATTCTGTTAAAGGAAAAAAAAATTAAGAATGATGTATTTAATTACAAGAATTGTTATCACTGAACTGAAGTTTACTTTCATCTTTTAATATATTCCTAGGAAGATTATCAATCATTTTTGTTTTCATAAGTTAGTGTTTGGTATGTTGTAGTCTCTTGCCCTTGTTTTTGGCAATGTGTATAATCAAGATGGACACTTTCTTTCTTGTAATTATTATTGCTCTTTGCTAGATTTTAATTATTTATAGCCGTCAGACATTTATTGGTCTTTTAAAGGCCTTCCAATTCCAATCAGAATGAAGAAACAAATAAAAGGAAGAAAGATTTTGTAGTTCTTCTTTTCCTTTTGATTGTGTGTGTTCTATATAACACTCAAATTATTCTTTATGAAATTAGTATATCCAGGAAACTGAAGAATTATGCTTTCGGCTGAGAGAATGGAAAACATGTTAGCGTTTCCTTTGTAGAGTTTCCAGGGTGCCACAGGAGATTTCTAATGTGCTTCTTTTTGTGTTCTCCCCAGATCTTTTTCAGTTTATTATAATGCTGAAGCAATAATTAAATGTTGCTTAGCCTTTCCTATGCCCTACACCTCACTGAAAACATGTCAGCAGAGAAAGCAAACACTCATTATTTCTCAATATAAAACAGATCCTGCCAAGGATCATGCCAAACCTCACCAACCATAACAGTCAGATCAATGTATGTTTTGGTTTAAATTTTTATTTTTGCCTTTGCTATAATAGCTTGACTCTGGTATTTGTTGTTCCCTATAGTTTATCATTTTATGGCATGACAGTTCCTGAAATTGACAAGCTTCCTGACTACCTTTGTAATGTATATGTGTGGCCATATAAACTACAAGGGAAAATGACATTTTGACTTAGTAAATATTTGCTTTATGTCCACTACATCTGTTTTACAGAACTCCTTTTAGAATTTTATTCCCCAATTATCATACTGTAAAAAATGCCTACTTCTACCTTTTGTCTGGATGTTACAAATTCTGAAATCATTAGTGTCCCAATTTTCAAGTTAGGAGTTTTATTATTATTGACCTGAGAGATTTATTCACTGATTAGTTTGTTTTCATGTCATTAAATGTAAATTAACTTTTTTTTTTCCATTCTGGAGGTGTAGCGTATACATGCCATGGAGGTATGAATGTTGTTATTCCTCACAGTTTTATGCTGTTGTATCATCTAAAATCTCAAGAGAGGAATAGTATTTTTTAAAATTTGATGTTAAAGTATACAAAAATTAATGGATCCAAACTATAAATGGTTAGTTAGAAAGAGGTTTTCTTGGATAAGTCAGTCCCCAGTAGAGTTATTGAATGGATGCTATAGATCTGATTTTCTGGTTTGAAGTTCATATTCAGTCATTATCAACATGACTTTAAATGACTTGTTCCACCTTTTTTGGTTTAAAAATGTCTAAATGATGGAATTTATTTCATAGGCATTTGTTATATTTTCTATACTCTTTTCCTAGTGATTTTATACTGTTTTACTGCTGCTAACTTTTGTTTTCTAATGCATGTTTACTTTTTTGTTATTTAAAATGAGTGATGTAATATATAATGGCTTATCTTTATTAAAAATGAGAAAGTCAGTACCACTTTCAACTGTGTGTATTACCTCTTCACATTCTAAGATTTTATGATATACTTTTAAGAGCCTTATGTTTACAGAATTTTTAGCCATATTGCTTTACTTCATAACCTATTAAACTATCTTTACATAATAATCTATTTTTTGTCTGTAATATAAAAATTCTGATACTTGTTAAAGATGGTAAGGAAGACTTTATTCAAGGGATCTCTACAATAGGTTCTTGTGGTACAGGAGAGAGATTGGGTTCAATTCTGAATATAAGATAACATGCAGATTTTTGGCGTAAGGAAGGAGGCAGCAAATGGAAATAAAGTTTTGGAGAACAGTGATAACAATGGTGCCATAATTTTACCTGCTATTTTTTGAGGCAATACTCTACAAATTGCACACAAAGTTGATCTAATAGCCTACCAAGAATTTTTTTTTACATTTCTTTTATTCATGTATTGACATATCTTTAGTACCATGATGAGACAATGATTTAAAAACCACTAAAAAGAAACACAAAGGTAAGAGAGGTTGTGGTCTAACCACCTTCCTAAGTTTCTTGCTGAAGGTAAGCCAGAGTGATCAAATATCACCTGGGGAATGGTGGGAGCTGAGAAATTTGGCAAGATAGCAAGACTGCTAGATACTGTGTGGGATGGGGGATTCTTGCTAAATCTGAGTGATGGAGACACCAACGTGAAAGTCTTGATGGCTTAGAGCCTGACTAGTTTGATCAAAGTGAAAGTCATTATTAGTAACAATCTATAAGGACCAGTGAATAACAAGATACAATTTTCTGCTTTGTGACTCTTTAAAATCTGAAGTTCCATAATATCACTCTCTCCTGATTTCTTTGTATAAAGTGCACCTGTTTCTTCTTAGAACCCTTGCCAGGTTCTTCACTTCTGCTGGATCCTAGGTGCTGCAGATTCTCAGAACACTGGCCTGTGTTATTCCACTCCCCTGGTTTTATGTGTCCCTCATTTGCAGGCGATTCTTTCCCACGTTCTTGACTCATGTGTATAATCCCCTACTTGATTTTGTCTTTTGAATGTCTCCCTGCCATCTCAGGTTTATCCAAAAGTCTTTGATGTTCCCAGCATCCAAAGCCTGCTTCTGGTGAATTCAATTTATATAAGTTTTGTAAAGATGTTCCGTCTGTGATGCTGGTTTTTGTTCTAAAGTCTGTAGTGTTTTTCAGGGAACCAAGCTTTCTTCTGGTGAATTCCTGTCTGGTATTTCTCCTATAGTCACTAAGTTTCAGCCCTTTGTGTCTATATGTTTTAATCTTGACTGTAAAAAGGTAATATGGATGTATTTAGTTTTCAATCTACCATGACCACATCTGTGCTTCCATCCATGAGCTTTGACCATTTACCTTGATTGAAATTAGAAAAATATTTGGATTTGTTTTATTCGCTGGGTTTTTTGATTTCTGTTTGTCTGACTTTTCTAGTATTTTTCTTAACAATTTGATTAAATTATCTTTTCATTTTTAAATTTTTATCACTTTTTAACTTTCATCTTGAAATCATTTTCATTTTGCCAAAAAGTTTCAAAAACTATATGAAGAATTTCTATATACCCTTAACTCAGAATTCCTAATGCTGATACCTTGTTTCACACTATGAAAATCAGGACCTTAACATTGACTCAACTCTATTATTTCATCTTCTAGTCTTATTCAAGTTTTGTTGCTTGTTCCACTAATAAACATTTTCTGGTTCAGGATCCAATTCTACAACACAGGTTGTTATCATGTACTCTCAATTTCTTTTAATGTGGGATACATCAGTCTTTAGTGACTTTGTTTTGATACATACTAGCTTGTTATTTTGCATAATTTCTGAATTTAGATTTCCCTGCTCTTTCCTACTGCATAAACAAGAATACCACAGAAGTAATGTATTCCTTTCAGTGCATCATGTCTGGGGTCATATGATGTTTAACTATCTCATTACTGTTGCTTTCAACTTTGGTCACTTGGTTAAGGTGATGTCTGCCAGGGTTTTTCCACTAAGAATTTATTTTTACCTTTATCTTGAATTATTATTTTTCAGAGATACCCTGAGAACATGTAAAATCCTGATTTTTTTAATCATACTTTTGCAGGCTAAGTTTTAGTAAACATTGATTCTTGCTGAGAATCATCATATGGTGTTGCTTGTCAAGTTATGTTTTTCCGTTTCCATTAGTTTTCCAAATATTAGCTGGAATTCTATAAAAATAAAAATGTTTCTCTTCTATGCCATCTGTCTGCCTATCTCCCTCCTTTCTTTTGTTCGTTCGTTTGTTTGTTCCTTCCTGCTTTCCTTCCTTCCTCAGTGAGCTTGTGAGTATTAGTTTTATTTTATGGATTCTGCATCTTAGTGTTATTATTTTGGCTTGTTTTTACCAGATTTAACCACTAGGAGTCCCTTTGTTGGGTATTTCTATTGTTTTTGCAGTGTCTTCATCGAATTTTGAACACCTCCTTGCTTTCCCCCACCAAAAGATAATTCAAACACGTCTTGTCCTTTTCCTCACTGATCCTTGGAATCAGCAATTTCTCTAAGAAGCCCACATTTCTTCTTTTAAAAGATTGTATTTAGAAACCATTATCTGAGCACTAAGAGTGCTTACTCTTGCCAGCATGTCATTGTTTGTATTCCCTTTCAGTAGTTGGAACTAGGAATTGTATGTATTTTTACACACAGACATATATTCATCTCTATTTCTATATCCATGTGTATATTTTTATGTAATATATATTCTAAATTAAAAAATGAGTTTACACTAACATCTTTATTTCCACAATGCAATATCATGGGATCTTTCTAGCCTCCACCTTCCCTTATACAAAGATTTATTCTTCAACAGTATGTTTTCTTACTTGTTCAACCTAGAATACACAGAAGTGTAATTTCAGAATTAATAGCCCATTCCTCTAGGAAGACAAATTTACTAGAAGATAATACTTTTTTGCAACTCTTACAGGATATAATTGAAGTACTATTTTGCAAATTAGGTTATTTTCTTGCTACCTTCTTCAGTCTGGTTATTTATAATATAGTTCAGTTGATGATGTTTATAGTCCATTTTGGATTACTCTCAACCCCTGGTTAATCTAATTGTTTATTTAATTTTTTTGGAGTATATGAATCTAGAATGTTTCTGATAGAACTATGTAAAAATGCTTTTCAGTCTTCCGCTTTATAGTCCCCATCTCCTTGGGTGAGAGAGTGGTTGAATCTTGTTTCCTTGTGTGTGTGTGTGTGTGTGTGTGTGTGTGTGTGAGAGAGAGAGAGAGAGAGAGAGAGAGAGAGAGAGAGAGAGAAATACTATCATTAAATTATTTTCATTTTTTTTTGTGGAGTTGTCTAATTTACGTAATACCTAAATCAATTGCTGCCCTCTTCTGTCAGTGTAGCAATATGCAAATGTTGAAGGTAATTTGTCTTCATGATGGAGGGAGTTACCTGACCACCTGTTTAGTTCTCTTTCGTATTTTAGGGCCCTCATTATGTCCCCTCTTGGTTCTTTTCCCCTTCACTACTTAATTGCCAAAGATTTTTTTCTCCTCTGTGGGCTTTTCTCTCCCAGGAGTAGGCTGCCACTTAAAATCCAGTAGTTTTAATTGCTCAGATGAGTTCGGGCTAGTCACACAGACTTTTTAGTGTCTTCACACTTCAGTTAGGCTTACCCTTTTGGGTTGTAAGTTTAGATCAACTTTGTACCCATAAATAGCCCCTTCATCCTTCTGTCCATGTTTTTTTCAGGCTGCCCTTAGTTGTCACAAATATTTTTGACAGGGCAGGGATATGAGGACTCATAATAACTGAGTGTTTCTCTCTCTCTCTCCTTCTCTCTCCCTTCCTCCTTTTCACTCTTCTCCCTCCTTCCCACTCTCCTTCCCCACATTCCCTCTCTCTCTCTTTCTTTTTCTTGTTACAAACATTTTGAGAAACTCCACTGGCTTTAGCCACCTGCAAGCCCCTAGTTGTTTTTATTCCATTTTTTTCCTCTTCTCTTCTAGAAGTTTCACATCCTATTTTTAGACCTGTAGTAGATCTTTTGAAATTTCACTTTGCATGTTTATATGAGAACTTAAATATAGTAATTAAATCAAGTCTTTACTCAATGTTAGGTCATTTTAAATTTTTTCACTTCCACCTTTCATATTACTGCGCTTATCCAGTATTTAAATATCTTCTATATTGAGATGTTATTTTAATTTTTTTCTGGAGACTAATTTTTTTACATTTACATAATTATTTTAAAGCTATTCCTTTATTTTCCATGTCTTAGACTTTTGTTTTGAGATTTTTTTTTTCTTTCTACCTGAGGTACATCATTTAGCCAGTGGGATTTTTAGATGTGAGCTCTAATGTTTTGTTCATCTGAGGGAACATGTACTTTATCTTCATTCTTGAAAAATAGTTTGCATATGGGGAGACATGTCTAAACATTCTCATTTGATAGAACTTGGGGGGATTAGTTTTTGCATTTGCTTTTAGCACTTCAAAAATGTCAGTTTGTTCTTGCTATCATCGTTGTAGTAAGAAATGTCTGTCGAGTCTCTTTGTCATCTATATGTATGTTCTTTCTACCTACTTTAAGGTACTATTTATTTTTAGTGCTCCACAGTTTTCTTTTCTTTTTTTTTATCTTGTTGATTTTCCTTTTTATCTACTTTGAGATTCACTAGGTTTCCTTTGTGAATGAATTCATGTGTTCCTACTTATAGAAAATTTTAAGCCCAAACTCCTTTATTATTTTTCCTCATTGTCTCTATTCTCCCTTTCTGGGATTCTGATTAAATATATGTTAGACATTTGTATATCTTACAAATTTCTTTACCTCCTTTTACATTTTCTGCTGCGTATTTATTTTGGGTAATTTCCTCAATTCTGTCTTCAGTTTCAGTAATTCTCTCTCCAGATATATCTAATTTAATATCTGATCTATCCTTGGAGATTTTTAAAAAAAATTCAACAGTGTTTTTAATATGTAAACTTTTATAGTAATGTTTCAAATCTATATATATTTGAGAGACTATACATGTTTGAGATGTTTGTAGTATATGCATGTTTGAAAGACTTGCTTGTTTTTATTTCATATTTAAGCATATTACATAGTTCTAAAATTTTTATGTCTGAAAATACTAATGCTGGATTTATTTTATATATATAATTGGTCTAGTGCTTTATTTATAGCTTATAGTTATGAGCACATTTATGTTTACATATTTGTCTGACTTGCCTGACTACATAGTCCATAGTAAAAAGAACTATGTCTGTTCACATAACCATATATAGAGCCTGGCATCAGGAAGGTTTCTGAAATATAGTCATTGAATGAATAACAGCATTTCCCTCCCATACTTATTTCATCATTTAATAGTGTACGTTTTTAAGTACTCTTCTTTTTAAAGAAAGGCTCCATGATTCAATATGATCTTTTTACATACCACTGCATCTACATTTTTGTTGATCTCACAGCCAGGTTTTTAGGTCACAGTCTTTTCCTTTGATCTCACTATTTTCTGTTTTTTAGCACTTTAGAGAAGTTATACATCAGCCATTCTTGTCTGTTGAGAATAATCTATATTGTTTGCTGGAGGCTGTTAAACTTTTAAGTATGACATATCCTCTGAATATGGCTTCTTTTTGTTGTTCTGTCACTAATTTTGCAAGATACTAAATGATACGTCTCTGAAGATACTTATCCTACATTATTATAATGATTTTCATAATATTTTCAAAATATTAAAGGCAACATTTTAAGCTTCCCAGGCTTCCCTTAAATAATTTGGTTCTGTCACTAATACTTCTCTCACAGCATTTTCACTGTTTATTCACGTAATTCACTTTTATATCACCTCTAATGAGATTTTTAAATCCAGGATACATTTATTGAATATCTACATTCAGTCTTTCCTGCCTCAAATTATTCCTACATTGTGTCCATTTCTTTGAAACATCTTTTATCTTCAAAAATGAAAATAAATATCAGTGAAAAAATAATATCTAATAATGTTGCACTCAAAATCATTGTTTCCTAGAGAATTATTTAATATTAATGTTTCCAGAAAGTTCTTTCCACCTAGGTAAGTGTTTCATATATCTGCTGATTTTCTCTCTACCTCTTAATTAGGAAGAAGCTCTATAGACACTAACTCTACCATCTGTCATCTTGAGAAAGGATTGTTTCTGCTCTCTATTTCTCCATTTAGGGAAGGACCTTTGCCAGTGTAGTGTTTTGTTTTTATTTGTTTGTTTGTTTTTCTTTGTTTTTCTTTTTTTTGCCAGCTAAGACAAAAATTCGCACCAGTCTACTCAGAACAAAACTCTTTTTTTTTTTTTTTTTTACATAAATGTTTACAGCTTTATTTCTAAAATCCCCAAACTGGAAACAGAAATGGGTGAATGGTTAAATAAATGGTGGTACATGGGATGCTACTCAACCATAAAACAGAAGGCATGCATACAACAACCTGGATCTCAAAGAAAGTATATTGAGTCAAAAAAGCAACCTAAAAGGTTGCATGCTGTATGGTTCCATTTATATAACATTCTTGAAATTAAAGAAGCAAACAAATTGGCCCTTTTGTTTGCCGGCCACAACTCTCCACAAGAACACTCAGATATTTCTGTTTCTTTAGAACTGTAACAAGGACTTAGACTCTTCACTTTTGCCTGCAAATGTCCTATGGGTGGCTCAAAGCAGCATTAAAGACAACATCTCTACCTCCGTTTGCATCCATTTTATTTGCTTAGAGGTACCTTGGATTCTGGAAAGAAAGTCTAATCCCATAAACATCTTGTCTATTCACTTTGAGACTGTTTTTATATATTGAGTGTTTGTTTGTTTTGTTTTGCTTGTTTGTCCAGAACAAAACTCTTTTTACAGGTTACAACTCACAGCTTTCTTTTGGAAAGGACATAGAGTTTTTAGGAAAGTGGTAAACACTTTTTTTGCTTTTGTGAAACTTTGAGACTTTTTACTAATTTCCAACCCATTTAGCCCAGCACTCAAGAGTCTAATGATCATTAATCAGAGGTCTTTTTGTTACTGATCACAAGTTTCTAATAAGAATTCCCCTAACACACACACACACACACACACACACACACACACACACAACTACATATTTCTACCAACTAGATATATTTGAAAGTGTCCATTTCCCTTTTGAGTTCCTTTTTCTTGCATCAAATTTATAACCAAAAATTTGATACTAATATCTAGAGGTATAGCTCATGGTGGAACACTGACCTATAATGTGCAAGGCTTTGGTTTCAGTCCCCAGCACCTAAAAAAACAAAAACAGGCAAACAAAACCCAAACAAGCTGTTATGTTTTGGATATGAAGTATTTCCTAAAAGCTCATGTGGGAGACAATGAAGCAATATTCAAAGGTGAAAGGATTAGATTATGATAGCTGTAACCTCATCAGTAAATTAATCCATTTGATGCACTAATAATTTTAGTTGTTTACCGGGTGGTAACTGTAGGCAGATGGGGCATGTCTGGAGAAGAAGCTCACTGGGGATGTGCTTTTGGGAATTGTATATTACAATTATTTATTTTATACTCTTCAAGCTCTCCTTCTCTGCTTCCTGGCTATCATGAGCTTTCCTCTACTACAGACAGCTTTCCTCTACCACACCCTTCCATCAAGATGTTCTGCCTCACTCAGGCCCAGATCAATGGTGTTGACTGACCATACTCTGAACCTCAAACTGTGAGCCCATATAAATTTACTCCTCTAAGTTGTTCTTGTCAGGTATCTCAGTCATAGTAATGAAATGCCCACTAACACACAAACAAAAAACTTTGAAGCTAAATTTTATGGGAACAAAACTTAACCAGTTTTTCATGTTTTTGATGTTATTCTACTAACAGTCACTTAAGAAATGCTTTAAATAAGCTTTCTGTCTCTGGTGTCATTCATCATGTGATCTAAAACAGTAACAATTGCTAGCTAATATGTACTGTAGCTTTTCTGCTTATAAAGTTACCCTGTGTAAGAGGATGTCTCCCTTGTTATCTTCCCTTGTTCCTTTGAATTAGGGTATTAATTAATATAGGTTTTTCAGTCCCTTATGCTTACTTCTGAGACTAGGTATTCTTTCAGAGGAGGGGAAATCATGTAACACAAATTCCTTGTTTTTGACATCCTTTCCAGTTTCCAAGTACAGATACAGATTTTTCTTAAGATGTTATTTATTTTACATCATTTATTTAAAATGTTTAATGTTTTAAAGATGTTTTAATGGTCATTTATAAAGTCAGATCTTTATAGGATTAGGTAATCAGTCTAGTTAGTAAGTATCTATTGAGTATTTATTATGGACATAGTATCTTATTTGAGATTAGAACACAACTTGAGAGAATTATCTTTTGGTATATTTTAGCTGAGAAAATAATATGGGTAAATATGCAAACCTAATAAAATATTACTAGGGGAATCTGAGGAAAATTATGATAACATGAATTGCTGATGTGTGGTTGAGTGGATGACTTCACAAGGGACTCCACTATAGCTGTATCTTTGAAAATCAATATAAATTAGATACTTATTTGGAAGCCATTTTCAGGAGGTGTTAATAGTGATTATACCAATATTGCTATTAAAAAAAAGGAATTCTTTACAGTACAGATTTAAGAATTATGGTTCAAAGGGTAGATGAGGTTGATTATGTGTAGCCTTGAATGCTAAGATGAAATCCTGAAAATAATATAGTTTAAAATAGTCATTCTAGTGATCTTAGAGCACTATCCACAGGCAAAGAGAAGTGGACAGTTAGGCCATCATACTGAATCTAGGTATAGAATGCTATAGATGAAGGTTTAACATGGTTGGAGTACCACTCACTGGTGAAGGTATCACAATAAGAAACTTGCAGGATGTGATAACTGCTGGGTGAGTTGTACAAGATCAAAACAGTTTTGCTAATTCAAAGGGACATTGTTTATGAGACCACTTTTTCAACTTTATTAAGCTGTAGAATTGATATTATAAATAATGTTGAAAGAAAATAAAGTATGATAGTTTGATAAGTTCCAGATCTAGAAGTTTTATGCAATAATTAACTGCTTGTGCCTCAGGCCAGCTGTCTGGTGTTTTTGGCTGCCCTCATTTTACCCCATTTGTAATCTGGTGTCGCATACTATGGTTTGGGGGTTTGGGTTTTTACTATCTTTATTCTCAGTGTCTGTTAAGCAAAGTATCAATTCTATTCCCAGGGTCTTGTTTTTGTTTTGTTTTTGTTTCCCATGCCAGGTTAATTCTTTTTTCTTATTTAGTTCACTTGACAGAAACTTATTGAGCAACTACTGTATTGCCAGGTCCTGTGCTAGACTTGGAGATTAAAGAAAACTAAAACTGTTGTATAATAATTGCTAATCAGTAAATCCAAGTATGTTTTCACTTGATTTTTGGAAGGCAGTTGTTTGAAAGGAGCATAGGGAAAATACTTTTCATTTAGAGATGGATGTTTTGTTTTTCTCAAACATTACCTTTTCCTTTAGTTTCAGAAATTTGGAGATACTGAACATTTCTTTTTATCTCCACTAGGGGACAGCATGTCACCATTAGAATTTTTTTCTTTCATATCAGCAAAGTATATACACAAAATATAGCATCAAATTATTTTTATTTAATATTGGTGATATTAATGTTGTAAGATCATTAACAATCTGGTTGGAAGTTTATAAAGTCTGTCACGATTTGTGTGTACTGCGCATTTATGAATAGAGAAAGTGCACATAAGTACAGATATAGTTGTAACAATTTTATTTAGGGTCTTTGAAATTTTGTGACAGAGAAAAATATTTGCATGGGTTTACCCAAACAAGATCACAAACTGATATTAATTTTGAACATTAATGAATCTGAATTTCAGAACAATTTTGTAACTCATGGAAATTGAATTAGGTGTTAGGTATGGAATTTGCTTAAACAATGCAATGTTTACCCTTCCAGAAGGATTGTGTAATCTCCTGAGACATCTGAAGCCTAAATATATACACATACATTTTAACTTTATAGTTCTTTTGCCAGAATGTATTGTGTTCTGTGAGAGTGATGTTTATGGAGGATGAATATTTCTAAAAATTTCCTTTCAAGTGTCTATAAAGATTTGAAGAACAATGACATCATAGCTCTTCCTGTTATTGTATTAGGCAGAATTCTACAAAATCTACATAAACTGGATTCTAACAGTCTAATTATACTTCTTTAAGTACTTAACATTTGCATAGGACAATGATGAGATTTAATATTAAAAATATACTTTAAGTTTTTTTTAAATTTAAATGATCACTCTGGGAATAGTTTCTTCACTTGACTTATGAGAAGATCAAAAGGGACAGTTAGGAGCTGTGAAAACAGGAGTATCATAGAATATCAACCACTGGTGTATTTAATTGTACACTGTGATTTACATATGTATTTCATTCTAATCTTTGACTTCATCTTGAAATTGTAAGGGATAGAGAAATAGCTAACAAAAGTTTCTAGGTAAGACTCATGGTAAATTCTAGCCCTGAATGACTTAGTTTGAGGATATAGAACATTAAAAATAGCATTTTATAGTGTTTTTTTTCTTTTTGGTACTAATATTCTTAAAATTCAACTTTTAAGAAACTTTTTAAGTTCTCAGTAAACAATTGGTAGATCCTGAATAAAATTAAGTACAAATCTTTAATTACTTTTAGCTTGACTTCCACAATATTTTTCATAACATCTCAGGTAATATGTGCCTAAAACTTGTGGATTATTAATATGATGCTTTTGTAGCCTTTTACTGAAGACTAGAATTTTTAAGGAAATAAACTTTTCTTTTTACAGATTTTGAACATATTTCTGAAGAGAAATGCTCTCTGGAAATTTGTAAAATGTTTTATATTTTTTATTTTATATGCTAAAACACATTGAATTCTAGAACTTAAGCAACCTTAAAACTAAATTTAAAATGATTTGTTTTTCTCATGAGAAGCATAAAATAAATTCATTATGAAGATTTTGAAAATATAACAAAGTACAAAGAAATAATTGTCATAAAATCCATTATCCAGAAATATTCCTGTTAGCATTTGATATTTTTCTTTTGTGTATTTTCAGAAAACTGACTACACAGAGTATGCTTTATTCCTTTTTAAGCTGGTGTCTATTTTTGCTATAATATAGTTGTAACCAAGAAAAAGAGTGAATGATGCATTTTCAACTGAAAGTTATATTTTTATTATTGTAGGAGAGGACAGAGTTTTGAATTTTTGAAATTAAAAAATTTCACACTGTTAGGAAGTGAACAGAATGATTAAACAAGTAATGATAGTCATGACAATAAACCTAAGGAAAAAAGGCATACCTTAGTACGTGTTATAGCATTTAATAGCCTTCTTTTTTAAAATTCACCAAATACATTCTTTTGTTTTTTGTGTATGAATATGTAAACACTTCTGTGCAGTGTCTAGAGTTCATGCTTCTTACAGCTAACGAACTGAAATTAAGATAGACCTGAACCCTGGAAATTAATATTGCTGAAGTATAAAAGTGAATAAACTGCTGGCAGATTTAATTTTGGTAGCTTTACTTTTTAACACATTTCTTGAAATGCTTATGACACTGATGTGCCACTATAAGAATCAGTCTTCATTTCTGGTTTCCCAAGTGTTAGACTGCAACTCTGCACTGCAGTTTTACTTCCCTTCTCTCATCCTTCGGTTCTGCCTCCTCAGGAGTCATTCTAGCATCGTGTAATCTCACCCTACTCTGAGTTCCCTCCTGTTTTTCATGCCCAGTGATACCAATATTATCTTCAGTCTAGTTTTATATGTATTTTTGTACATCAGAATGACATTACTTGTCTAGGAGTAGAATTGACTTTTTTTTATTCTTATTTGTTTCATGAAGTAAATAATCTCAGATAAGTTGGCTGGTGGGCTAACTCAAAGGTGGTTTATAAAATGTTCCAAACAAGCTTGTTAGTGGTAAGGGAGATACCAGTAGGTAAAGAAAGAATGGGAAAATGGATTGATAATATGTTCATAGGATACTAAAATGATTATGATACAAATTCACCATCTCTTCTGTCTTTTGACTCAGGCTTTTTTGTTGTTGTTGTTTATAACCTATCTTCAGGATCACTAATAATGTCTTCAACTCTGCCTATCTCATATTAAACCTTATCTCATGTTAAACTTGTCCAAATAATTCTTAATTTCAAGTCTCATTTTTTACAATTTAGAAATATTCCTTACTATAGATTCTATGTTGAAAACATTCATTTTCCCATTTTCCCTTTTCATCAACATTTTTATTTCTTCTGTTCTTTTGCATGTTAATTATAGTTCTTTTGAAACCCTTACATGTTGATTCCAGAATAAATATCATTTCTGGATTTGCTTAAATTGATTATTCATTTTCTCTTGATTATGGGCTCCTTTTCTTCTCTCTTTGCCTTTTGCTTATTTGCTTGATTAGTAGTGTTTTATTCTATGTTACATTTTAGTAATAAAACATAAAAGCTCTGGATTGTTTTAGCTTCCAGTAAAAAATACAAAAATCTGTTCCTGCAGGCAGTTGTATTACTGGGAGATCATCTTGATCTATGGAAGCTGTTACATTCTTGGGGCAGGTCTAGTTCAGTTTCACCTTTATTCTAAGCCATGATGATGGCCTTTCAGAGATCTCAACTTGAAGCTGTGGGTGTACACCAAGGTCTCTTCATTCTGGCTTGGATTCAAATCTCACCTCATCCTCCTTAGCCCAGTACAGCCTTGAATTCTGTGCTCAACTCTCTAGCCTCTCAGCCATTGTTCTCTGCAAGTCTTCATTGAGTCTTTACTTGGACGTGATCAGTTAGGATCTGAGCAAAGAATACAGAAGGATTTTTCACAAGTTATTAGGACTACTGTGCAACTGCTTCCCGTCAGGGACTTTACTTGCATATTGCACAAATTCAGCCCATCTTGCCAATTCAAAATTGTAATCTATCTTTTCTGCTCAGAGATATTTCCTGTTCTCTCTTTGATATTTTGTCTTTGTATTTCGGAAAAATGATCTCGAAGAGTTATTTGTGGTAAATGGTAGCTACTAGGCTTTTCTTTCAAGGATTATAGACCATGCTTTTGTTATGGTGCAAGAACCGCAATCAGTAATTTTCCAGATGTACTAGTTGTGTACATTAACAGGGTGCTGTCAGCTTCTCTATTATAGCTGAAGTCAGTATACCCTATAAAAATAATAGTGATTATCTGTTAATATTGAATATTTAGTAGGTGTGAGTGCTTATTATATGTCTTATCTAATTCATCAACCCTTCCACACCCACACACAAACACAAAACCTGTGAGGTAGATAATATTATTATCCTGATTTTAGATAAAAACATGGTATTAGTCAACTTTGTGTCCCTGTAACAAATATCCCAGATAAACAACTTAAAGGAGGAAATGTTTATCTTGGCTCCCAGTTTCAGTCCATGGTGTCTTGGGCCTGTGGTGGCATATTACCTCATGGTCCTGGCACTTGGTGGAGGAGGCTTGTTTACCTTGTGGCAGCCAGGTTGCAGAGAAGAAAAGAAGCAATGGCCAAGGTCCCACTGTCACCCCCAATGTCCTAACTTCCTTTCACCAGGCCCAGCTTCCTGAAGGTTCTACCACCTCCCCAATAGCACCGTATACTGGCAGCTAAGCCTTTATCACATGGGCCTTTGGGGAACATTTAAGATCCAAACCAAAATGTATGGAGAGCTATACAACCTCAATAATTTGCTCGACGGTCACTTAAAATTGTCAAATCTGGTATATGAATGCCAGCAATATGACTCTGTCCTGTACTCTTATCAATTGCATAATTTATTAAAGGAATAACCTAATGTATTCAAGGAACATACAAATGAGCAAGTGCACACAAATAACACCTTTGTAATACAAGTTTTATAATACTAATCCATAACCATTTAAAAATCAAGAAAAAATAACTTTTTGAAAAAATATATTTTAGACTTACAGAAAAACTAAGAAGATATTAGAGTTTCTGTGAACCCTATACCTGATTTCCCCTATGATAGTCTTTACTAGTATGGTACATTTGTTACAACCAATAAACCAACATTGGTATATTATTATCAATAGTCCTTATTTTATTCAGATTTTCTTTGTTTTATCTACTGTATTTTTCTATTTTAGTATACCACCTTACTCCTTAGGCTCCTCTTAGCCGTGATAGTTTTTCAGACTTCATTTTTGGTGACCTTAACAGTGTTTTAGCTTTTCAAAATACTTTATTAATACCACATATTAATTGTATATACTAATGTGGTTCATTGTGATATTTCCATACGTGAGTGTAGCATGCATTAATCAAATTCAACTTGCTCTTTTCCACTCCCTACCTCCTCCACACACTTTCTATCTCTAGTGGTCCCTATTCTGCTTTCAGATTGGCTTTTTTCAGCTTCCATATTGATAGTTTCACATTGATAGTACTCGTTGGGGTGTTATGGAGTACCTTTTCTCTGGAATCTATCTGATGTTTTTCTCATAGTTTGGGGCTAAAGTTGGGTGGAGGAAGACTATCAAGGAAAACGTCATTTTCATATATTAAGAGTGCATATTACCAATATAACTTTTCATTGCTCATACTGACCTTATTTTCTTAGTTTAATATTAAACATTTTTATTTTAAAATATTTGGAGCTCACAATATGTATGTTTATATGTTCTTATATGTCAATCATGAATCCTCTGCTCCCCACCATCCTCAAGAATTAAAACAAATTTTTTTTGCATTTCCATTTGCAGCAATAAATACTTTTTAAAAAACATAATTCATGTATCATATAATTCACCCATTAAAAGCAGGAAATCCAGTGGTTTGTTTAGAGATGTACAACCATCACCAAAATCAGGATTAGAACATTTTCATTACCCAAAAAATAAACTCCATAACTATTCATAGTCATTCCCCATTTTTCTCCACCTCCCTACCTAAGCTTTCCCTCCACCCTCTGGCCTGACACAGCCACTTATCTGAGTTTTGTCTCTATGTATTTGTCTACTCTGGATTTTTTTTAAAGTCACTCTTGTCTAACTGTAATTATATATACTTTGACCAACATCCTCCCCTATTCTTTACTCTCTAACCACCCAAGCCTCTGATTAAAACTCTTTTACTGTATATTTCTGTGAGATCAACTTTTTGGATGCCACATATGAGTGAGATCACATAATATTTGCTTTTCAGTACCTGGTTTAGTTTACTTAACATTATATTCTCCAGGTTCATCCATGTTGCAAACGACAGGATTTCATTCTTTCTAGTATTCCATTGTGTAAGGTGTTTTCTTCTCCATTCATTCATTGATAGACTCTTAGGTTGATTTTATATTTTGGTTGTTGTGAATATTGCTATAATGAACGTTGAACAGTAGATGTCTGTTCAAGATAATGATTTTATTTCCTTTGGATATATAGCTAGTAATTGGGCTGCTGGATGTCAGTTCTATTTTTAATATATTGAGGAACCTCCATACTGTTTTCCATAATGGCTGTAGTAATTTACCTTCCCACCAACAGTATGAAAGAGTCCCCTATCCTTCACTTCTTTGCCCACATTTGTTTTCTTTTGCCTTTTTGACAATAGCCCTTCTAACTGGAGTGAGATGGTATCTCAATGTGGTTTTGGTGTACCTTTAACAGGTATATGAACCAAATGCTTAACCACATCAGTCATTAGAAAAATGCTTTTTTAAGAGAAACATTTAACTGCATTTTTCTGTGTTATCAAGAGAGGAAATTTTGAGATGAGTTTAACAATATATAAGTTGTTTATCTTTGTACATAATAGGATTTTCTGAGTATATGCATGTCTTACCATGTTCAATCAGTTTAAATTCCCAGATTTTTAAGGAGAAAAAATAATCGAATGAGTTCAGGAAGAATGGGAAAACAATCAGTGGAGTAACAGATTCTTCTCACTGAATCTTTCAAAATAAAGCCCATAAAAATTGCAGAAATAAATTAATCTTTAAGAGAACATCTTAAGTTCCTAACTAAAATGAGTGTTATAAAGCTATCTAAATGAGAAGATTTATTCAGTTATAGAAATACGATTTTTCTAACATGGGATCTTAAACATTTTTTTCTTTCTTCATTTGTTATTGTGTTGCTTTCATAATGACAAGTATAAACTGGTTTCAAAAGAGCTATATAAATAGACATTTTCTGTTTTTTCTAATTAGAGTTTTATAGTTACACATAGTAGTTGGGTTCATTCCAACAAACTCAGACATGTATGGAATTTGATTTGAGTTCATGATCCCCCTTTTTCCTCCCATCTTTCCTTCTCCTTCCTCTACTCTGCTAGACTTCCTTTTGCTCATCTACTTATTTATATTTGATTGGTTATTTTTACTTATACATAAAGGTGAAGTTACCTATGGTATATTTATATATGCACATAATGTGATTTTTTAAAGAATTTTAAAGAATTCTCCCCTTTCCCATCCCTCTTCTCTGCTTTTCAATTTTCTTTTTTTACACTACTGATTTTCCCTATATCTTTACAATATCCTATCCTTCCCTCCCCTTTCCTTTATTTCTTAGTCTGGTTTCCACATGTGAGAGAATACGTTCAACCTCTGAGTCTGATTTTAGCTTATTTCACTTAGCATAATAATCTTAATTTTCATCCATTTACTGGCAAGTGCCATAATTTCATTCTTCTTTATAGCTGAGTAGAACTCCAGTGTGTGTGTATCACAATTTCTTAATCCATCCATCTATTGATGGGGACCTGCGTTAAATCCATAATTTTGCTACTTTCATTTGTGAAGCAATAAACTTTGAGGTGCGTGTATCACTATAATATGCCAATTTTAGATCTTTTGTGAAAATACCAAGGAATGAGGTATCTGGGTCATATGGTGGTTCCATTTTTAGTTTTTTGAGGAACCTCCACACTGCTTTCCAGAATGGTTGTACTAGTCTGCAGTTCCACGAACAATGTACAAGGGTTTCTTTTTCCCCACAACCTCACTAGCATTTATTGTTGTTTGTATTCTTGATCATTCCCAAAGAAGAAGGCTTACTTATCACCATCCGTGTTCTTAATTTAATAAATGAGACTAGAGAGTAAATGTAGCTTATACTCTCCAACATTATAGTTAATTGATCAAATATGACAAATATACGCCAATAGGTTGGTTTATATTCAGTTTTAGAATACTTTTTATATGTTTCTGAATGATATATCATGGATGATATCTATTCCAATATAAGCATATAATATTTTAAGACCAAACATTCTTAGCTTTATATATGATTTAGAACTTGTGATATTCTGGAAAACCAGAAAAATATTCGAAATCCAATATCAAAATGTCATGTAAAAACCAATTGCAAGAAACCACTGTTCAACCGTTATGGGTCTTCCCTAGTTCTACCCAGTAGACCACAACCCTCAACCAGGAATGGAAGGATGGATTGATTGATTGATTTGATTTTTTTCCCCCCACTACTGGGGTTTGAAGCCATGACCTTGCATGTTCTAGGCAAGGACTTGAACACTGAGCTACATCCCCAGTCAGCAACTGGGAAAATTGATGGGAAAGAGCAATTCAAGCAGAGGTGACCTCTTACCATCAACGTCATAGATGAGAAACCCAGGGCTAAGGTTGGTGGAGGCATGGTGCTGGCAGTGAGACTTCAACAATACTTCTTCTCAGTACTATTGCCAGACATTAGGCTAAATATGCAAATAGGAGTAAACATACTAAGAAACAGCTGTCAATGTCAACATATGAGTTAAACTGAAAGGGTGATGATCTCTATTGTAATCAGAACCTTCTTTGCTTTGAATTTCTTATAACTTATGGAGTGCTACCATGTGTTAGGCATTGAGCTAAGTGTTCCATATTCAGAGATAAAATGAAAAATTCTTTACATCGCAAAATCATCGTCTGGTGGAATAAATGGCCAACTAAAAAGACTTAAAATACAGTATGCTAGAGGAATTTGCAGCTGTAGAAACAGTCACCTCACCCAAACTGGGCTGTAGTTAGGAGTCAGAAGAGATTTTAGGAGTCATAGATACCTGAATTGAACCACAAAGAGTAAATTAGGATCAGCCAAGCTAGGAAGGTTGCAGGAAAGTTTTTCTGGCAAAGCAGTCAGCTGGTGCAGAGTGATGCAAGCTCAGAAAAATTGTTTATGTGGGTGATCTTAAATAGTTCTATGTGGCTTAGAGAATGGAGTGATTAAAACGGACTGACAAGAAGCTGAGAGGATAATAGATATTTCATTAGCAGGTAGCGAGATCAGACTTTATCCTGAGACTAAAAGTTAGCCTTCAAAGGATTGTAGGCAGGAGAGTGATGTGATTTTAAAATTTAAAATACACTTTAAAATAAGTATTTTGACTGCTGCATGAGAATGAGGATAGAAAAGGGCGCATCTTCAGAGACACTGTGTATGAGACTATTCCTGTAATTGAGGACAGAGGTGTTCTGCTGGTAGTGGTAGTTTGAGGGTCATCTTCTTTAATACCACATCCTTATGTGAAAAGATGCAATAAGCAATAGGAAGTAGATGCAGCAGATGGTAAAGATCTGTTGGATGTTGGGATAGGGAATTAAGAATGACACCAAAGTTTGCAGATTGACTATCATTTCCATACTTTTTAAAAAAGATACATAACAGTTCATAAGATAGAGACCTTGAAATTACTAGCTTTGTCTTCATTTTCCCTTTTCCTTCACATTATAATCTTCATACCTTCAGGAAACCTAAATAGTTAGAATAAACAAATTTTCACAAGCAATATAATTTCAATGGCAAAACCACATCTTAGCAACTTGTGAGATAATTTCACGATGTTTCCTGATCCTTACTTCACAAACAACAGGTTTTTCCCCACACCAGTACTCACAGACAGTTCATAACCAAGTTGGAGAACACTCAGAAATAAGAGAAGGAAACACTTGCATCATCGAGGAAATATTCACACTTCAGTGGAGAGCCAAAATTAGTCAGAAATCAGATTAAGGGAAAATAATCTTGTTTCTGTTAGCATTTGAAATTGTATCAGTGTTTTTCTTTATATCTTTAGCAGATATATATTGTCCATAATGAAAAGCAATTGCCAAAGCACTTCCCCTTTATTTAGGGGACTGAGTTTATGCCAGTTAGTAAGGCTTAGGTTTATAAAATTCCAAGTCTAGACAGCAGCAGATCTTGTAAAGTGGCTCCTTATCACATTTGATGTGTGCCATGTTTTTGTACTGAAATAATTATTGTTTTACTTATTTTCAGGATGAGCAGAAGCTACAGGAGAGTTTAAGGCAAGGTGCCATCATTATTGCTGCCTTAATTAAAGAAAGAAATTCTGCACTCATTGGCCAGCTACTGGTAGCATGAAGAACAAAGGATATTAGGCATCCAAAAAATTTGCTTAATTTGTTTAAGTATTTGTATTATGTTTTATTCCCCACCCCTACACCCCCTTATATGTGGTAGAATATTGTCTATATCTTATGATTTATAGGATGTTATGCTTAGATTATAAAAGTAGATAAGTGTTTATATCTATGAAATTGTGTGTGTCAAATATAAATTGCCTGAACCAGGAAAGAGTACATGGTGGAAAATAACTGCCTTCACATAACAAATCTTTTTGCAAAGGCTGAAAGGTCAAGTTGAAATAATGAACCTTCTAGGAATGAGAATTTAGAAAGCTTCAGTGATTATCTTAATTTTGCTTATTAATCATAATATATTGAAGCTGATAAGTCTTCAGACTTCTCAGTGCTAAAATTATCTTTCATCATGTGATGTTTTATCTTTTCATCTTGTATTGATATTTTCCACACCTTCAAATAAAAAAGGAGAGGGAGCGTGACAGGAAATGGAACTGTTTCAGTTTTCTTCACTGTTGGCCTCCTATTCCTCTATATCCCTGAAGGAGATGCAATCTCCTCCTACTTTTCTATTATTTTGAAATTGTGTATCCACTTTGGTTTATGAAATGTAATTTTGACTTATATTATGTTAAATAATCTCTTGTTTTTCTGAGTAACTTTAAATGTCTGGATGGTTTCATAGAAGTTCAGTGTTTTTAGTAAATTCCTGGTTGGCAGCCTTCTGTAAAGCACATCATAGATTCAAATTAGTTACTCTTTCAATGCGGATACTGCCTCCTTGTTAAACCAAGTTCTTATTCTTTCCAATATCCATTGACACTTAGGTCTTGAATATTAATATCTTCCTTTACACTGAACAATTATGTGCATAAAATCATTAGAAATGTCTTTTATTTTATACATACATTTATTTTATAAAAATAGATCAGCTCATACCTGTCCTTAGGCTGCATGTGGAAATTATAAAAGTTGCATGAAATGTTTTCAGCTAAATATAGACAATAAAATACAATATCAACCTTGTGAAATTTCTTTTTTCCATGTATTCCTCAAGTATCAGTACAGTAACTAAATTTATATTTTGCACTTAAATAATCATGAGTAGATTATAATGGGCATGGAATAATTATTGCCATTCATTCTCCTAAATGAAATGGATTGTTTGAATGTAGGTTGGATCTAAATACCTTTTCCTTTCTCTAGGGATGTTAGGAAACACAAATTAGTTAACTCACACTATTGAGGGTGAAATATGTAGGCAATGTTTAAGTTTGGCTAGAACATCTGTGTCCCTTTTGGGGTGATAACTGTGATGAGAGAAACGACAGCAAAGGCAACACCCTGTGCCTGTTGAGTGTTCAGAGGAAATGTTTTAAGACCTTGAAAATGCTAAGAAAGGCAGAAGGGGAAACATTACCTGTGTCTGCAGCAAGTAAAATCACCTCAGTCCCCACGGTGCCAGTTCTGTCAACATAGATCTCAACAAGGGACTATGATATCAGGCACAGATTTATCTTGGAGCAATTTTTGATCCACAGTATTGAAAATTAATAGAGCAAGACCCACCCACACCATCCATATCCCTCTCCCTCCCTTCACTGTTCAGATGAGAAAGTTGGAGTTCAGGGATCTTAATTACCTTGCCCAGTGTCATGGGGCTCCATTGTAAAGGAGGCAAGGCTTAAACTCAGAAAAACTGATACATTTTAAACTCATATCCAAGTATAACACTGATTCCTGGTAAAGATTTCCAAAAGAGAGATTGTGACATATACATACAGAAGCTTGGAATGAGCATCCAGAAATGGACAAGACTGAGGGACACTTCTGTCCAATGACCAGTTGGAAGTCCTGGGGCTTCTGGCTTTAAAGCCACCTTTTCAGCATATGGTAGGCAAAGGTTAAGGGATAGAGAGACTTACTGGCTAATAAAGATAAATTATTTTACTGACTGTTAAGAGATAAAGAAGTAATTTTGCAGTTATGTTTTTATCAATGCTTTGTAAATTTAATTACTATAATTAAAACTTGTCCAGTCTCTATTTTCAAAGACTGCTTAAAAATGAATAGTAGTTATACCTTAGGATTTCTGAAATTGCTTCTAGTTGTAGATTTTGTGGAAAGACTTTTATTTCTAAATGTATGCTACTTAGTTACATGCAGTTTACTTTCTTTAGGAATTCAAAACAGAGCAATACAATCAATAACATGTGTTAGTAAAAGGTAGTAGGGTTTTTTTTTCTTCCCCCATTAAAGTGGTCAATTTAGTGGTGATACAACTATACTCATCTACAAGTAAAAGTCAGATCCCTATATCCTATCAGAGCCATTGTTATTGTAGCCATTTTAAGCATTTTGCATTGGTTTAACAGTAAAATTATTTTTGATGCTAATATATTGTCACTGTGAAATTGTACTTCACATATATAAATATAGCAATCATTTTATGAAAACAAAATCACAGAACATTTTCTATTAAAAATGGATAAATTTCATTTTGTTCTAATGTTGAAACTAATTGTGGATTTATGGAAGGATAAATCATAACATTTAACTAAACCATTAGAACCCATTTGGAAGAAGAAAGACTGGAGTTATTTTAAAAGTTCAATTTGGAAATAAGTAGAATAAAGGAAAATAATAATTTGCTTTGTTAACATGACTTTCAAATTAGTGGATTAGAAGTGGCTATGTAGGTGGTGGTTAGCATTGTACCATTTGTACATGTTCTTGTACACGTTTGTTTCAAAATTGTGAAAAATGTATTCATATTTTTAATATGAAAAGTAAAAAAAAGTAGTAAAGATTCTAAATATGTTCTCTCTCCAAAACAAACAACACAGAAATAATTGATAAATTATTTATATTTTTAAATCTAATGACATTGTTTATATTTAATGTGTACATATTTTTTTCAAACTCAGTCACAATAAATATCATGTTCTCAAAAATGTAGTGTAATGCTTTATATTTTAGAAAGCTAGAATTTGGAGTTCAGATCTATTATTCTGTTAAAATTGTAAAATATTAAAAAATTATAAAATCAGAAGTCCAAGATTTCTTTCTTCTTCCCGTCATTTTTACCACGTTTCCTAGCAGTTATATTTTAGTGGCTGCTAAGTATGCAAGAGTTATATTTGAGCTCAGGGGAAAAGAGTATTGTGCTGACTTCATGATATCTTTGGTGAGTTGTGTTATTGTTCAGAAACACTCTTGTCCTCCCCTTTCCTTCCTCCAGAGGATTATGTATTTACCTCTTGACTTTGGGATTCATCATGAGACGTGCTTTGACCAATGGAGTGAATCAGAAGTAATGGTGTGTTACTGATGCTAAGCTTAAGATAACGCATGCATTTTGCTTGTTTTCTTCCACTTTGCTACCATAGTGAGGACACCAGCCTAGCCTGTTGTCGCCAGAAGGAAGATGAGAACCTGGGACAGCTGACCTCCAGCTAACCACACATGGATGGAAAGCCCAGTTGAGATCAGAATAGCCACCTTGCTCAGTTCATTGGATCTCTAGCAGACATCTGGGTTAAATAAATGTGCTTGTTTGTTTTTGCTATTACTGAGGACTGAATCTTTGAGGGGGGGAGCAAGTACTGGGGATTGAACCCAGAGGTACTTAACCACTAAGCCACATCCCCAGCCCTTTTCTCTATTTTATTTAGAGACAAGGTCTTGCTAAGTTGCTTAGGGCTTCACTAAGTTGCTGACGCTGGCTTTGAACTCATGATCCTTCTCCTTCAGCCTCCCCAGCCACTGGGATTACAGGCATGTTCCAAGGCGCCCAGTGAGAACTGAGTCTTATTACACACTTTGTTAATCAAGGAAAGAAAATCTATGGTAATGTGTATATATATATGTCCCCACAGGTTTAGTAATTATCTGGAGGCACACATTTTGCTAAAGCAGAGTACTTATAGGAGAACTGTTAGAGCAATGACCCAAAGGTAATGGAAGTTTCTGAGGATATCTCACTCAATATTTAGTAGTTTTTTTTTCTTTTTTAAAATTGGTTCTTTTTAGTTATACATGACAGTAGTATTCAATATTTACTAGCTTCTAAAAGAGAAAAATGGGCCTGAATGTTTTAGAACAGTTTTCAAAAGAGGTGAAATTTTCTTGGCTATGAAGTGACACTAAGTTGATATTATGGGTATATAAAATAATTAAACTAACACTGAATGATTACCTACTATGTTCCAAAAACTGTTCTCACTGCTTTGTATGTACACAATATTACATGTTATTCTTCATAATACCCTTTTGTGCTAGGTAGTACTCCTATCACCATTTGAAAATAAGGAAGCTGGGCACAGTGGCACACACCTGTAATCCCAGCACTTTGGGAGGCTGAGACAGGAGAATAGCGAGTTCAAAGCCTGCCTCAGCAATGGCGAGGCACTAAGCAACTCAGTGAGACCCTGTCTCTAAATAAAACACAAAATAGGGCTGGGGATGTGGCTCAGTGGTCGAGTGCCCCTGAGTTCAATCCCCGGTACTAAAACAAACAAACAAACAAACAAACAAATAAAATAAGGAGTAAATGCCTAGAGTCCCAGAAACTCAAGAGACTGAGATAGGAGGATTGCTGGAGCCAGGAATTTGAGACCAACCTGAATGTGGTGAAAACTCAGCTCAAAAACAAAACAAAACATGAGGAAACCAACACATAAACATCATAAGTAATTCAGAGTCACCCAAGTAGTAAGTTGTAGAAATGATAATCAAATTTGGTTATATTACCTCAAAACTTATATTCCTAAGTATTATGCTATATGATATTGCAAAAATACTATTTTAAGATCCCTTAACCTCTCAGATATATACCTCAATATTTTTTCTTTAATAACAAAAGAATGAAAATGGGTACAACCCAGTATTTTTCAGTGTTTCTGTATTCCTTTTCTTTGCCTACCGCCACCCCGGTGTACAAATTTGAACATCTTTGAATCTGCATGTGAAATTAACAAAGGCTGATACCCACATATAATTATTTGATATCATCTCTATAAGCTCTAAAATTGTTGGTATTTCCCCAGGCAATGAAGATCAGTTACGTTTGGATAACACAAGAGGAAGATGAAAAAGAAAAGCAAGTATTCTCTTAATGAACAAGAGTTCCAGGTTGCACTTGTGCCTCAGCAGTACAGCAAGGCCTGAAATCCATTCACCATTTTTACAGGAATAAGGAAGATCTAGAGAAGTACTCAGAAATGAAAAGGTAGAAAGACTTTTTTGGCCATGAAATTGTTAGTCACAGTGTTTGTTCCATAGGAAAAATTTTGAATGAATGTTGGCCAGTATTATGAGCAAGGCCAGAGTGGAGCCAGATTGTTTTATTCCTTCCCATCTGAATCATTGTATTCTTTGATTTTTATAAATGTCTTTGCAGCTGAAATGCATTTTGCAAATTAATTCTCTACTTAGGATGCTACCAAATAATCTGACAGTTGTTCAAACATCTGGGCCTATTTAGCAGCATAGATGAAGCCTGGCTTGTCTAATACAATTTTTTCTTCCAATTTAATTTTAATTAATCCTCACGGGGTTTCTGTGAGGTAGGTCTATATTGACTTTATGATATAACAATTGCAAAAAAGCAGATGCAGAGATAGACTCATGATTACACAGTATACTGGAAGCCAGACTGACTTTTACTTGGGATAATTTTTTAGGAAATTGTATAAAAATAAGAAAGACTATTGTTATGCTTTTAAAAATCTAATGTAAATCTACATTTACATCCAGAATTTTACCTGGATACATCTCGTTCTCCATTTGACAAAACTGCAGTTGAACCCAGAGGCAAAAGCTTCGAAAAGGCACTCCTAGAGTGATCCTTTTGACCCGAATGGAAACATAGTTGGAGATTCCACATGGGGGCCAATTTTGTAAGAATTTCCACTCGTCTGTCATAATTAGGTTATTTGGATAAGGTTTGGCAAAGCAACTAGTAGATTAACTGAACAAGGTTTCTGGAACTCTGCCATTTTGGAGCTATCCATTATGTTCTTTGTTCCTACCTCATTATAAAATGAGCTATTGAAATTGGTTTGTATATTGGTTTGTTCGGATTTTATTTATTTTTTTCCTTTTCTATTCTTTACATCTGAGCCCTTAATTTTGTTGAAAGCAAGCTCTTCAGTCTGGATAACAAAACATTCCTTTGAGGAGGAGGAAATAGATGATAAAATCTGTGTGTTACTAATTTTCTTCAATAGTTTGGAGGAATTTTTTCCCCATCCTGCATGTGTTTTTAAGACCCTGTTAAAGTTCATAGTTCCTTTTTCTTTTCTTTTCTTTTTTTTTTGTTTGTTTGAATAGAAAATAATTCTCTTTAATCCCACCTGAGTTTTAAAAATGCATTATTGAACTGCCTAGCTCAGGAATTCAGTGGCATGTTTTACTGAATGGAGGTATGTGTGACCTGATGGTAAAAGAATGCTATTCAAAGACATTTCCGTCTGTTTGTTTCTTGGATCAGTTGCTGTTCACATACATCTGGAAAGAAGCCAGAATATGTAAACAAATTAAGAGTTTTGAGCATCCCAGTGGGAATATCCATAAGTTCTTACATAAATCAGAAATTTAAGATAAATGCAATATGGTATAATAGCAAGAAAGGACAACTACAGACCAACTGTTGTTAGCTGTGGTTTGGGAATCTTAATGAATATTAAACGATGTGGGTTAATTAAGCAGTTATGCATACTGCTACTCCTTCCCAAAGTTATGAGTATTGCCTAAATGAATCTTACCTTACTTGTAATTGTTACTTAATATCAAAGAACTATTCAATATTGAAGCCAGTTTTAAACTCTTAGCACACTGAAATTTTATATGTAATTAATCATAATTGATAAAAAATTAAGGATTATCTTTATATAACTTCATAAATCATAAAGGACAAATCTGAAGAATTGGAGATTTCCCTCCTGCAGCTTTTCACTGTCATTCTCAGCACATGAATTGAAAACCATGTTGGAAGAGAGGAGTAATTGACATTCTCTGGTCTTTTCATTACCTTTGACCTATTGCTAAATCTTAAATATAAAACTCCTTCCTTTAAGAAAGACAATCTAAAAATTTTTTTCTTTAATTTGTGTGTGTGTGTGTGTGTGTGTGTGTGTGTAGAGAGAGAAAAAAAACAGAAAATAAGAGTATATCATTATCCTGTGGACATTTTCGTGAAGGAGTCATTCTAAAACAATTACAACGTGAGTTTATGTAAGAAGAACTTCTAGAGACTAGGCGTCTTTGACTTCATGTAAGTGGGAAAATACAGAAAATACATCTGGTGCATATAGATAATGAATGTTTATGTCAAATAATTCTATATCATTAACAATTCTCATTGGCAATGCAGATGAACACATTTTTTTTAAGTGATCAGGTATCTTTTACGTTGCAGTCGTATTTGCCTATGGCATAAAAATGAGATTATACTTCCACTTGTTTCATTTCTAAATATAAATTATTATAACATGAACCCCAATGGTTTCTATGAGAAATTAACCTCTCAACATCCTCCCCAGCAATTTTATGCATGTTCTAGAAGTTCTTCAGTTTCTCATACTATTTCATCTTGTCACCATGCTCTTGTTCCTGTTGCTAATGACTTCATGAACAAGCCCTTTTCTGGGCACTGCCACCCTATCTTAACTGCCACTGTGCATCTCACCAGAAGCACATCCAGAGAATCCATCATGAATGTCCTTCCAGCCCACTTGACAGCTTGATCTCAGATGCAATGCAATGAAGACAGAGACTAGACTCTCTGACATCATGATGATCTTTCTGTTGCAGAAAAGACATGTACTACTACTAGAGAAAAGCAAAGGTAGATCTGCCACACCAGGCCCATCTCCTCATAGCTCAAAACGTCAAACCATCAAAACATTTTTGATCCATGGATATTTGGGCCTACCTCCCCATACAATGCACTTGCCTAATTCAAAACATCCAGAGTACATCTCTGAATGACTACCATCCACTCCCTTCAAGAAAAACATTGTGTTTGACAAGTTAAACACAGAATAGTGTTGGTATTAATACAGTTCCAAAGGTTGGATATTTTAGTTTTACCCAGTTTGTAACCCTCTAATTAAATTCTCTTGCGTGCATGCTCTCTTGCTCATTCACGTGCTCTCTCTTCCTCTCTCCCTCCTCCCCACTCCTCTCCCTGCTTGCCCCACCATACATATATATGGAGAATATTATGAGACTTGAATAAATTCAGGACTAAATGTTACCCCCCCAAAATGTAGGGAAAAAGTATGAAAAAAACTACTTTTTCTTTTTTTTTCTTTATAAAATCTCAGTGATTTTTGTTATGGTAAAGAATATCTTGTGCATAGCACTATGGTACACACCTGTACTCCCAGCCATTCTGGAGGCTAAGGCAGGAGGACGCCCAAGCTAGCCTAGGCAGACTAGTGACCCTGTTTTCAAAATAAAAAGGGCTGGGGGCATAGCTCAGTGGCAGAGCATTTGCCTAGCATGCATAAGGCCCTGGATTCAATCTCTAATACTGAAAAAAGAAACTCTTGGAGACCAATTTATTGTTTAATAATAATTAGCATGAAAGTTGTAATTTACTCTTTGCCAAACAATTTTCACATATTATCTAACATTTTTTTTCAAGAAGAAGCAGTTTTCATTCAAAAAATTAAATGCGTACAAAACTACTAGAAGGGCTTAGGGAATGAAGGTCAGGAAAATCTGTCTCTAGATTTCTTTTTTTTTAATTAGCTCATTATAGCTGTACATAATATTGGGGTTCATTTTGACATAATCATACAAACATGAAATATAATTTGTTCCAATTCTGTCCCTTGTTCTTCCACTTTCTCTCCTCCTTCCCCCACCCCTTTCCTCTTCTCTACTGTATTCTTCCTATTTGTTTATAGTTTTTAAAATTAGATCTTCAGTGGGGTGTGGTGGCACATGGCTATAATCCCAGTAGCTTGGAAGGCTGAGGCAAGAGGATCGTGAGTTCAAAGCCAGCCTCAGCAACTTAGTGAGGCCCTAAGTAACTCAGTGAGACCCTATCTCTGAATAGAATACAAAAGGGGCTGGGGATGTGGCTTAGTGGTTAAGCACCACTGGGTTCAATCCCTTGGTACCAAAAAAAAAATTAGATATTTATAGATATATATAAAAGTGAAATCCACTGTAGCATATTCATGTATGTACACAGAACAGATTAATTTCATTCCACCATTCCTCCTCTTTTGCTTCCATCCTCCCTCCCTGTCATTCCTCTTTCTGGAGGCCTCACAGGGATCCATACAATACAGAAGATCCTAAGGCTGAGAAGCCAAGTAAGAATTCTAAGATCATACAGCTAGTGAGTTGTGTGGCTGGTACTCCAAACTGTATTTTTTTGTTTCTCCTACATCTTTCTTGTTAATTAAGATCTAAAAGTGATCCTTGATAGAATGAGAAACTAATAGACATGGTAATTAAAAAAACAGAATCAACTTATTTCATTCCAGTTGTTTCAATTCTTACTTTTCTATGGTCTTCAGGCCAAAATGGAAGTGTAAATTATGAGCAACTGATGTATGTCTCCTGGCTAAGATGAAAATCAAGTAGCAAACCAAATCCTCAGCATCTCTTACCATCAAGAACTCTTGTTCCTATGGAAATTATACACAAAGATAAAAGGCAGGATTCCTATTCTCCTTGGTATACTTTCTTGAAATCTGAGAAAAACAAATGAAAATTATGACCATGGAAAGTTCTATATGTTTAAAGTGAAGAGTCATTGTTAGTGATAGTTGAAAAGAAAGAACCTTTCAATGTGTGAAATGCAGAGAATTCTTTGTCTTCCTCTGGCCTTGACACTCAACTATTTGGCTCAGACTTTACTAAACTCCTTTCCTAAACTTTCTGAAGGCAACTCATCCTTGGGCACTCAGAGTACCAGTGAACACCCTCACTTCCTAATTGCATATTATATTGAAACATTCTTCTTATAGATCTTTGTTTTAAGATGTAATATCTGTGAGACTAAGTTTTAGTTCTTTGATTAGCTCTAGTTTTTCTTTTTTTAAAAGTAACAGTAACCTGCTAAGGTCTTTTCAAGCATAAAATGTAATTCCAATGTAGTAGCAGTGTCAACTGTTCTTAAATTAAGCATTAATTAAGTAGATATAAATAAACTCTTCAGGAATTTAGAACCTTAGTAAAGAAGACAATATAAAGAATAAGTAATACTTAAGAATTTGTTGAAGCATATGTCTCTTTGATTTTGAACCCAGTGTACTTCTGATTTTAATCTCTGAGCCTGTGGAATTGGAACAAAACTCCACTTCAGGCATTCTTCAGGCTCCTCTTGCCTCAGGGATAACTAACAACCTTGGGTATTAAAAAGTGTGAAAGCATCAGAACTATTCCTCAAGTCCCTGGTGGTCATCCTCCACTGTTGGCCCTCAAGGATCCCACTATCCCTCCAGGTCCAGCAGTCAGGGACAGTAACAGCTTGTTCCCTATATTCCTGGGTCTCATCATCCAACTTTTCTTCCCTCCAACTCTCCTTATTTGACTTTCTTTCTTCTTGCCTCTTTTCTCTTTTCTAGGGTTCATGAACAACATTTCATAGATTTGGGGTCTTATACCAGAACCAGCAGCAGCTATAACTTTAGGCTCTTCTTGCTTGCTTTCTTTCAAAATCACTGAGGTAAATAATAATAAAATCAGCTGGGTGCAGTGGTGCATGCCTGTAATCCTGGCAGGTCGGGAGGCTAAGACTGGAGGATCATGAGTTCAAAGCCAGTCTCAGCTACTTAGTTAAGTCCTAAGCAACTCAGTGAGACCCTGTCTCTAAATAAAATATGAAATAGGGCTGAGGATGTGGCTCAGTGGCTGAGTGCCCCTGAGTTAAATTCCTGGTACCAAAAAAAAAAAAAAAAAAAAATCAGGCTGTATCTTTTGAATATAACAGTGAAGGAAATGAAGAGGGTTCAAAATGCGAATGAATAACTCAAGTAGTCCTCCCTTTCCTATATGAAATATTAAACAAGAGATGCTGATAATGCTACTTCCAGTGCTAATTTCTGGTCCCCCAGCCCCTAGTACAGATTAAGTGGACTTCAGTCTTGTATCTCCAAGTTCTAATAGAACACCATGTTTACAGTAGGGCATCCTATTTTTTAGTTAAATTTTATTGAAAACTGAGTCTATATTTTTTACACTCACCATGAAGCTCATTTCCCAAATTCATGTGTTTATCAAAATGTTGCTCTCCCTCTTCTGGAGTTTCGGACCATTTTTCTTGTTTCCTATGTAACCACATATCCCTTTGACCTACTCATTAAATCCAGCTGCCTTTTTTCTCTTGCCATCACTTGGTTTATGTTCTGATGAGTTCAAGCCACTCATATACTACAGGCCACACTCCCACAACCTCTTACCATTTCCTGATCACCCCTGTGATCTTTGCTTCGTGACTTTGAACACACTGCTAAGTGTAGAAGGCATGTTTTACACATCTTTATTTTTTAGCCTAGAATATTGAACATTGGTAACAGGTATAAAAGAAGTTAAGCAAGCAGAAAGGCGGGCTCAATACTGAATGAATCTCCCAAATTTTCTTTTCCTTCATACGCTCTGTAAATAACCCTCTCCTCATTATATATTCCTGACCCACCATTTTCAATAGCTTTATTTAAATAATCTCTAGTAAACTCACCATTTGTCTCTTACTATTTCGTCCATCATCTTTGCCTACCACATCATTGGCAGGCTGGTCCTGCCTTTAGACCAGTGTGTACCTTCAGTGGAATCAGATGTGTTGCCTTTCTGACCATGTACCTGCTCACCCTCTTCCTGCTACTCAGATGTCTCTTTTCCTGGGAACACATTACCTACCCTTTGTTTATTCAATTCCTATTCTTCCTACAATATTCATTCTGCTTCCCTTTGGCATACCTTCCCTGACCTCTCTCTGTTGTTACTTATAAGTCACACTCAAATCAACACTCAAGTTACATACACAGTTGGGGTGTACTAATTTATATCTTTTCTCAATTTAAGGACAGATAACATGTCTTGGTTTATAACTGACTGCTGTATAGCTGCCCTGCTTTGAATACACAATGAGCTTTGCATGGACACACAGCCCATTGGTTTGGTAGAAATTAATAAATTGTTGCTCCCTTTGAGAATATGATAAAAATAACTTTTACCACTAACTGACTCTGTTTCAGGCACTGCAGTAGCTGTTTTGTGTGCTGTATTTAAATTCAGCTAATGGAAAATACATGTTCTCTTGTGTAACGTTAAGTTCATTCTTTATGCAACTTAAACTGTTTCTTTTGATAATTTCACTTAGGCTCCATTATAGTGATGATCTGCAATTTTTATTTAAAAGTAGGCACTTAAACATATAGGCATTTAATGTTCTCATACAAAGAAAGGAGAAAAGAATAGAAAGGAAGGAAGTCAGTTGTCAAATCATTTATGAGTAGCCACTTAGCACCAGATCAAATAAGTACTCTTATGCAGAATACTTCAGGTCCCCTGGTAACTCGCATTTGTAACAAGGTTTTAAAACATTCAGACTCCTTTGAAGTTTACCTCTTTTCTTCTATTCTTTCCTGAAGTATACAAAGAATTCAAACAAGCTCTTGAAATCCTTTTTACATATAACTGCTGCTTTAATGGAAGCTAAGCTCCATCTGGTGGTAGAATTTGCTTTTTTGTTCAGACTTCTGCATATGCACTGAGATCTGTTCAGGGAAACAAAATCTGGATATATACGCAGACATTTATATCTGTAACACGTATGTGTCTTCTACTGTCACAAAAGTTGGTAAAATATGCTTGTACTTTATCTTATTGATTTAAAACATGGCATTCAACATTTAATTATTAGAAATATTTTATGTTCAGGCTATTAGTGATATCTAGAATAGTATTTATGAAAATCACAAACCAAATCTTTTTTTAAGAAATGTATGTTTTAGTAACAAAGTTTATTTTGAGGCCTCTATGATTAATATAAAATTTTAGAAATGGAGAAATGTTTGAAAATATTAAGTTATAAGACTGGCTAGGGCAATTGTTTACTCTAATGCATGAACATATCCTTTCTCACAGGCATATGAGAGTGTTATTATGCGTCCCCCTTATATTGAGTGACATAATTTTGTAGCTTTTAGCTTCATAAGGACTAGAAAACTATCCAGAGTTAGCACATTGGAAAACTCCAAGTGGATTTAGATCACAGATCTATTTAGTCATATCTGTATTAAAAGTATGAAAGAGTTGCCTACATTTGCAAATTGGGAAATTCCATCACAAAAATGCAGCTATCCAGTGGTGAGGGTCCTTTTTCTTACAAGGCAAGTGAATCCAACCTGAGGAGTGGTTACCCTTTTTAAGAGGCAGTAATTTTCCAGAGGCCCAACTACTCTTAATGTTCACACTGTGCCCTCTTTACTCTTTGTTGTCTGGTTTCTGTAGCTATTTACATTTATGGCCACTGTAGTTCATTTATGATGCTTGTCTGAGAACTTTGTAGTGTAGCACAAAGAAGAAAAATCAAGAGAGATGGGTCAAAAAGTGATGGAAGCTTCCCAAACAATATACAAAATTGTTTCTCTATTATTTGACACAATGCAAAAGTGGTGAGAAAGAGGTTATTCTAAATGTTATTTCAAATAACATTTACGAGAAAGAAGATCTTTCCTAACCATGCAAGACGCAAATTTTAAAGGATTGGTTCCCTTTAAAATACAACCCCCTGACTGGGAAACATTGAACATGTATTACTTTCACTTTAAGTTCATTTTAGTTGTGTTATGCATCATCAGATCCACCCACTTAGTTGATAGAGAAAACTGGATTATGGATGGAGTGATTTTGACAAGGATGCAGCTCCTCAGCTGTTAGTTAAAGCTAACATCTTAGAAGCCATTTCTACCTTACATAGCAGGGAGAGAAGTCATGATTAAAGGACTGTACACCTACAGTGTGGCGGAATGCAGGAGTTGGGACAAAAGACATGGAGAAAAGACCTAATAATAATAGATACAAGGTATCTGAACATACCCCACCCTGCCAAGATTCTCAGTCTTTGCACAGGTTATGTAGATGAAGAAATGATATATGGACATATTCCAAAAGAGCACAGGTGATTTTGCCCATTGTTTAGTATTAATAGTGTTAGAGACAGAAGGACGACTTGGTTCAGGTATATGGATTTTTTGAGATAAAGTAAATGGAGTTAAGAAGACAGTGCAGTTACTCTGTAGTGAGAAATTAAGAGTTAAATGTGAGAGCTTAGACATTAATGAGAATTTATAAATATAAGTGGAATTAAGTGTTGATCAATTATTTTTACATAAATACATTACAAAATGTTCTCTCTAACCTGGAAATGCTTTTCTTAAAGTGAAAAGGAAAAATGAGTCAATACTTTTCTAGGTTTATTGTTGACATGGTGCTTATAAAATAAAAGCATACATTCAAATAGCCCTTTCATGCCCCTGCAGGTGACATCTTTCAGAATGGAGAACACATTTTAATTATCACTGTGGCCACTCTCTTGCTGTTTATTTTCTGAGATGCATGATGATGTTTTTTCTATTGCTTTGAACAAAACTGTGGAACCTCTTTACAATCTGGTAAAGCAATGAGGTCTCTAAAATAATCCATGAGAGTATGGTACCATAAGATTCTTTTGTATTCTATATGGTTATCAGTGATGAGCACATTGACTGTCAAGTATGTGTGGGTAGATGAAGCAATTGTACATATTTAAGGGTTGTAGAAGGCAATGAAGGCCCCAGACTCAGATATTCATATAAATGGACTCTCAGAATATGTCAGATTTGCAAGGAGAGAACTGGGGAGACCAACTGGAATTGCATTTAAATAATAACTTCAGATAAGTCAATAAACTGTGAAACTCTAAAATGAATATTTAAAGAGATCACTTCGATAGAAAAATCTAGGGTTTGCTTTCTTTCTGTTATCATCCCATGAACAATTAATACTCATCTCTGCAGCTCCACCCAGTTGTTCTTATGGTTTTCTTTCACTGAACTAGAATAATTATATATTTTAAAGTATCAACTTGACAATAAAAATCTATTGAAGGGTTGGGCCCTGAGTTCAATTCTACTTCTTAAAAAAAATCTATTGAAAAGTTTGTAACATTTAATTTCATGATACTATTTTATGGAAGCACAATCAACACTAATTTCACTATTCACGTTGTTATTCACATCATTAGACAAAATTATATACAGTAGTTGCTCAGTAGGTAGGTAAATGAACCAATAAAAAATACATCCATCTTTTCCAGTTTATTGGCACCTTTTCTGGCTTCAACAAAAGAAGGTTCAGTTCTAACTCTACTGCCTGTCTCAGTATACTCTAGTCCATCAGACTGTAATTTTCTCAAGCTCATGGAGTTTCTAAAATCTAAGGATGAACTTTATTCAATGTGAGCCAACTATGTAATCTGTGCTCATTTGAAGAAACCAAATTCATTTTCCATATAGAAGAGAAATATAATCAAGAAATGGTATATTGTCTTCAATGTCCATTTCTAAGGGATTTGTTAAGGTTTATGTGTGATTTCCCCCCATGGTGGTTGATATTTTATAGTCTACCTTTCTGCAATCTCACCTTTTCCTATTATTTTTTTTTATTTTTGGATGTGTGTGGGGCTGGGGTGGGGAAGTACTGGGACTGAACCCAGGGGCCCTCTACCACTGAGTTGTATTCCTGGCCCTTTTTGATGTTTTGTTTTGAGACAGGGTTTAACTAAGTTTCCCAGGCTGGCCTCAAACTTGTGATTCCCCTGCCTTAACCTCCTGAGGAATTCTAGCCATGTGTCAGTGAGCCTGGCTCCCTTCCACTCTGTGGAAAATGTTTTTTTAAGTCTCTGGTTCTATGATTCTTATGTTTCAGTACCTGTACAGAAAATAAGCTGGGAATTTTGTGAAATGTTGCTTTCAGACAGCACTAATAGAAATTCAGATTGAGTAGAGCTTGGATTACACATTTATAAAAATCACAGGTAAACGTTGGAGGTTATATTCAAGGCCACACTTTGATAAAGACTGCCTCAGATTGCTTGGCGTGCTTATATTGCTATTGTATTATATTATTATTGTGAAAACATTAATGCATGCCTAATCAATGTAATTTACAAAAAATCTATCATCTATTTGCCTATTTTCCAATACATTTCCTCTTCCACATACCTGTACCCAACAAAAGAAACTATTCCATGATTTTACCAATGAAGTCATGCTTACAAGGAGACATAAGGCAGAAAAAACTTATTACAGAAAATTTGCTGTAATTCTCCTCTGAGGCTGTATCATTTTGCTTTTGCAAAAGGTTAAGTATTCTTTTCTGTTGGATAGAAGATCTGTGCTGGTTCTGGACAAGTATGCATCTTTAGCGTCCCTACCTCTTTCTCTCACATATGCTGTCTTCCATTCTACACTGATGGTGCCCTGTCTGGCAAGGTTTTCCCACCATTACACATCCCTTGGCCTATCCTAAGTCATGTGGATCTGCATGCCTGTCCTGATTACCTGGTCCCACCATACGGCTTCTTTTAGCAGCAGATAATCCAAAAATCAATCTGCCATATGTCATAAATGGGAATTCACAAATGGTAGTGAACCCAAGCATTCATCCCAGGGACTCATCTTCATCAACAGTAAGCACAGGCTTCACATCTACTCAATTGTACACTCTGTGCTAGTTCCAGGAGTCAAATTTCTCTTCTATGTGGGAAGAGAATCTGGTTTCTTTGAGTGCTGGATTACTTGGGTGACTAACATTTAGAGAACATATTGAGAAACGTTTGGCTTCAAATTCTAGAACCACCTTGAGCTTGGGCAACTGTAGACTAAGAAGCCCAGGGTAAACAGACCAGCTGAGAAAACTCACAAGAGATTTTCTTTTCTTTTTATCTTTTTACCCCCCAATACTAAGGATTGAACCTAGAACCTCTGGCATAGCTAAGTAAACATTCTCTCTCTCTGAAGTACATCCCCAGCCCTCTTTATTCTGTTTTGAGATAGAGTCCTGCTAAATTTCCCAGGTTAACCTGAACTTGAGATTCTCCTGCCCCTGTCTCCTGAGTAGCTAGGATTACAGATGGTTTTCACCATGCTTAACTTACATTTTTATTAGCTATTGTCATCATGCTGTACAATAGGTCCCCAGATCTTATGAATCTTAGGACTGAAGTTTGTACCCTTGACACACATCTCCCCATTCCCCACTCCCTTCACCACCCAACCCCATGGCACTACTGGAAACCACCTTTCTACTCTGTTTTTATATATTCAATAGATTTTAGATTTCATATTTAAGTGAGATTCATACAATATTTGTCTATGTCTGGCTTATTTCACTTAACACAATGTCCTCTGGGTTTATGCATGTTTTAGCAAATGGCAGACTTTCCTTTTTTTTAAAGCCTGAATATTATTTCTCTCTGTGTGTGTATACACTCATCATATTTTCATATTTTATTTATCTATTCATCCATCCACAGACAATTAGATTACTTCCATGTCCTGGCTATTTTGAATTATGCTGCAATGAACTTGGGAGTACAGATGTCTCTGAGATAGGGATTTTATTTGCTTTGGATATACAGCCAGAGGTGGGATGGCTAGATCATATGATAATTCTATTTTTGTTTTCTTGAGGAATCTTCAATGTCTAGTCCATTTCGTGTTGCTATAGCACAGACAGGGTAATTTATTTTAAAAAAGAAATTTTCTTCTCACCATTGTGCAGGTTGGAAACTACAAGATCAAGGCTGGCATGTACCAAGGGACTTCTTGATGCATCATTCCATTGTGAAGGACAAAGAAAGTGCAAGGGATAAACTCACAACCTCAAGCCCTTTAATAATCAGCGTGAATCCATTCATGAGGGTAGAGCCCTTGTGATCTAAACACCTCCCATTGGCCCTACTCCTTGAACTTATGTTGGGTACTAAGTTTCCAACAAACGCTTTTTGGGGAACATAGTTAAGCCATAGATGAATTTGAGATTCTGCTAAGTCGTGCTTTACTGTGACTAAATCTTGCTCCTTTGTACACATATCTTGCATCTCCCTTTGGTCAATTCTTTGAAGTCATTTAGGTTCCACACAGGGCTCCTCTGATACTGTGGGTTAGCAAAACAAATAAGTTGCACTTGGTCTCCCATGAAATAGAAATTATGTAATTTCATACACAGAGAAAAATGTGGCTAAAAATAAAACAGACTTATTGGACATATTTATCTGCACAAACTCTTTGCTATTAGACACAAAACCATTTTGAATTTGATAGGTGATTGTGCTATATCATGTCAAAGAAAATAACCATTTTGCTTGTAATTTCATGGATTATTGACAACACATACTTATTTTTTTTACCCCTGCCCCAAACAGTGAATTTTTAAATAGCTTCTTAATGCTAATGTTTTTCACTCCTTTAGTAGCTACTATCATGTTGAATTACTTCCTAAATATACTGTAAAGATAGGCAAAATGAAAAAGTGATTAAACTCTTCCTACTTTCTCCAAGTGGTCCAAGAAATGCACGTTAAAAAGAGTGGAATTTGAATTTGCTATCTTAACTTACAATAATTATCTCCAGTTAAAAACTGGAGCTTTCTTGAGGGGGCGAAACATGTGAAGAATGAGCTGATTGACTATGAAATCCCTGTATTATAGGAACCATTGATAGGCAACCTGCAAAGACTCAATCCTTTCAGGATCATGAGAACCCTGAAGTTCAAAATACAAAGTGTAGAGAGAGGTTGCCTAACTTGCCATTCAAAAAATGCCCACTAGAGAGAGTAGAGCATCATAAATATTTCCTTCATTTGCTGCTTCAGCTAGCAGGAAAGCAACATTCAAGTGCAAATACCTACAACTTATTTCATACATTTTCTAATATTTTTCTCATTACAATCTTGAATATTCTGATAAGCAAAGAAAAATTGTGCTAAGAAAAATTAAAATACAGTGTATAATTAATATGTTAATATTTGCATTTTGTATGCAAAATGTTCAGAAATTCATTGTGTGGAAATAGAATACAGATCAATTATTTGGACTGAATAATGTAAAATGTCTTGAGATGTGAATATTTTGTGTGGTCTCTTGTTTTATTGACTGTGGCTATAATGAATGTTTATTTGTTAGTCTGTCACTTTCTGTCACAGTTTTCCCAGACATTTAAGACAGACTATTTCACTGGGAAAATGTTTTGGTTATATTGAAATAAGTCAAATGTTTAATTCTCAAGGTAGAATAGAAAATCTACCTACCTTAGGAAAAACAAAAATGGAATTTTTCAAGGGTAAGAAAAGCACTAGTTTTAGGATGGATGGTCTGAATTTCAATGCCCTCCCCCATATTTCCACTAATATTTCATGAATTTTCCCTGGTTTCTGTAAATAATTTAGAATATGGTCAAATTCTGGCATCAATTTCTAAGTTTTGATTTGTATTGGATTTTCTATATTTGACTCTGGAGAAAATCTAAAAGTAGTTTATATATTTTGAAATACTGAATCATAAGATAGCATTTAAAACATTTTTAAAACTTTATGAAAAATTGACATATTAGCTCTTTACATGGTAAAATACATTCAAATTTGAATTTATGTGATTTTCCCCAAGGAAAAAGAAGAAAATATCTGGTTATTTCAAATTACTCTTAATGAAAAAAACATGATTTCTTTATATCGTTAACTATTTGAAAATCATTTCTTATTCATTTTCTTTTTTTAGTTACCTAGTATTAGCACCATAAGGAAGTTTTTCTTCGACTCCTTCAAGTTCACTGAAAATTATTTCTTAAATAGAAAATTGTTTCTTAAATGGAATTTAAGAAATTTTTTTTCCATTGCAATAAACACATACACTTAGATATACAACTCTGCAAGTTGTACATCAGTGTGGAAAGAGCTCAGTTACCTTTGTTTTACTTTGCCATTTAATAAGCAATTCAAGGCAAGGCAGATCCTTGATCTACTCTTCACTTCCTTTCCTATAGCTGCCTTTCCTTCCCTGATGATATTCTGACTGGTTCGGCTTCTCCATTTGTAAGTATAACCGTATCACCAGTGCACCTCAAAAGCCAGCCTTATTTGTTTGTATTTTAAGTTTACTTATATTTTAAAAAGTTCAGTGTGAAGTCGATACACACGGGTTGTAAACAACCCAAAACACATGAATTGTACTGAAGGATAAAAATTAAAAGATAAATATTTTTCTCCTTTTCCTTAGACTATGCGATTTCTCTGTGCAGTTTGACTCTTTCCTGATAATTCCTAGCATGTGCCATCTGTATATATATACATGCTATTATACATGCATATTTCCTTTGTTTAAAAAACAAAAGTGGAGTTGTGTGACTTTCCTTTTCTTCTAACAATATATTTTTAAGACATTTCTGTGCCAGTACTTACAGAGTTACTTCATTTGTTAGAGTTGCATAAGATCTCACATTTTGTTGAGCCCCGTCTTCTACTGACAGACATTTAAAATGTTTCCAGTATTCATTATATAAAGCAGTGCTGCAATGCAGAAAGTTGAATGAATATCTTTGGAATCTTGTGCATTTCCTATATTTTTATAAATAAAATCCTATAGGTACTAAAAACACAGCTGGCTTGTTATTATTTATTTTTTATTCATAGTCTGCCTATTTCCACAAAGGTTTCTACATGTGTGTTTTATGTTGTTCATATCTCTGAAAGATATGTACTTTTGTCAACAAAACAAGTTTGTTGCCAATAATCAGATTTCAAAACCAAAAGTGCTATTTGAGTCCCTCTATACTTGAAAGTGAAAGGGACTCATTTGTCTTGCTAACTTAGGTGGAAAACTCTTATGTAAAAGATTGGAGGAAAAAAAAATCTCTCACTGGATTACCAGAATTATTGTGATCAGTTTGCTTAAATATGAGATTAACTATTGAATACTGATATTTATGTTAATTAAATATCAGGCTATGAGTGGTTATGTAAAACTGGAGATAAACTCTGGATTATTCCGCAATAATTAAAAACATCAAACTAGGTGTAGACAAAAATAACGTGAATCTATTGTCAGAATACTTTGTTGAATGATTTAAAGCAATAAACAGAATAAATCAAAATCTTTATGAATCAATCTTCTTCGTTGATTATTAGTTTATAAACTTAAAGCACTCTACATTAAAATATACACAAAACAGTACATATTATGCATAAATGCATAGAAATTCAATAATACCAGGTACATCAGTATAGTTCTAGAGAGAGAAGTGGATGGGATTGAGGAATACCTATAAAAGACAGCAGAAATACAGAATAAGCATTTAGATGCTCTCATGTATTTTGGGATACTGACATGTCTTTTTATAGAAGTGAGAGATTCATTTCCTAAAAAGACTTTCTAAGTTGTGTTGTTTTGGAATTTTGTTTTTTAAATTTCAAGTTTACATTTGTTAACATGTAAAAAAGACCAAAATTAAAGTTCCTTAAGTGCATTGATTGGAATTAGTATCTATTTACACTTCTGTGGCAATGAATGATGGTGTTTCAGAGACAACTATAGTTGCGAATTTCTTATATTTGGTCCATCATAACATATTCAAATGGTGGTTTCTGGGAAGATGACAGGTGTGTGATGGTGGTTAGGCTTTCTTATGACATGATTTCTAGGACACAAAAACAGCCCAGGTAACTAATTGTTTGAACCTTCCTTTCAGGTGAGTTCTAAGACCTGGGAGCTGAGCCTGGGAATGGGTAGAAATCTCCAATGGGCAAGACCCAGAGCCAAGGTGAACTAAAGACTGCATCTGGAGTTAATGATCACAAACCAATAGGTAAATCTCACAGAGCACTTACTATGTTTGGGCATGGTTATGAGTACTTTTCACATGATTGTTCAATCTTCAAAAGGAAGCTAGGGAGAGTATAAATGAGCCAAAGAGAAGTAATTTGCTAACGATCATCATATTAGTAAATGTAGGAACTGGCATGAAGTACAGAAGGATTGCAGAGAGTCTATGTTCTTAACCAATAGAGCCTCTTTGAGGGGAATTGATGGTAGGGGGTAGGGATGAATATAAGCTATATAATATGTTGGGTTCCAGTATGCTTGCAGAAACACTGCAGGATTGACTTTAATACTCTGCCGGGAAGGCCTGGAAGGATATGAATGGTAGGTCAGGGAGAAAGAGTTGGGAGAAATCCCCGGAGGTGCCCTTCTGTGGAGGTGGGAGTTCTGAGGGTCCTTTCCTCTATTTATATAACCCAGAGGCTTCAGTCTACTTCATTACCATCGCCATAGAGAGGATTCCAGAGCAAGAAGGTTGGCAGAACAAGGCAGCATTCTTGAAACGTGATACTCTTTGTTTTGGTGAAGTTGGCAGCCCTTTCTGAATCTCCTTTCTGGATGAATAAAAACCCCAAACATCATGAGCCGGATGTTTGAATGTTTTTAAACCTTGTAATTTTGTAAATTGTCTGTTCCTGGCCCCTTCCCCACACTCCCCTGGCTGACTGTCATGATGTTCTTCTTTTCTGTTGACTTTTGAATGAAGAAAGTGTAATTTGAGTTTGTTTTCTCAGCAAGGTGATGGCAAAAGGATATTTATGGTGTTGAAGAATTTCAGTTTTCTCTCAGACACATAAGATGTGCAGTATATTTAAAATCCTGCTCTCCAGGATATCTCCCTTCTGCTGAGATAATAAAATTGATCAGATGTTTTGAGGTTAAATAAACTGCTGTAATAATCTGGCAGCTGCCTGCTGGTTGTGGTTTTTGAAAGCAATTACTCACTCTGGAGTCAACTTTGAACTCTACATTTTAATTGAAAAAGCTAATTGGAGGTTATTGCTCCTGATTTAGCATTTGATTTTGTAGATTAGGAAGTAAAAGGACTTGTGGAAGGGAGGGGAAAGGAAAAGAAAGTATACAGAAGTGTTGCTGAGCTCAAATTCCTGTTTATATTTGAGTGTTTTCACACATGGAGACATTGTATGCTCACTGAAGAAAATGCAGTTGGACCCAAAATCCTATGGGGCATCAGTATGAGGCTGGCCTGCAAAATCTCTTCTTTTTTTTTTTTTTTCTTATTTGCTTTCTCTTCACCCTACCCTATCTGTGTGTGTGTGTGTGTGTGTGTGTGTGTGTGTGTGAGAGAGAGAGAGAGAGAGAGAGAGAGAGAAAGAGGGAGATAGAGGTGATATGGATATCAGTTTCTTTAATTCAAGTCTGAATTTTCAGGTAGAATTTTCAGGAATAATGAAAGTCTCATATGTCTCATCAGGCGTTTATTTCTTTAAATCTTGGAGATGCTAATGATAGAGGTTCATTTTCACTGAAGCATATCTCACAGTTTTACTAAAATTCAGCAAGATATAGAGGTTGTTTATATGGCAACCCCAAAGGACAAATCAAGCCACTTTTGGAATCATTAAAATTCTTAATAATGATTAAAAAAACCATTACACCCAAATTTTCCATCCAGAACAATTGGTAACATCCTTAAAATGGTTAGAAAATAATTGTTAGAATTGATCTGAGAAATGTGAGAATTTGTTTTTTTGCAGATTTGTTCCCATCTAAGAGCTAAGTACTTTCAGGTTTATTTAGCACAGATGGTACTGTGCATCTTGAAGATATATGTTCTCTAAATTTAAAATATGCATATGGGTTTGTATGTGGCTTTTTCGGACTTTATGCCTAAAGCTCAACTGGCAACCTGTAGTGGGAATTTCCTGTGAATCAGATACAATGTTGGTAGTCTAAAGTAGAGATGAAATGAAAGGCATGAATATATGAATCCATTAATTTTACAAGATGTTTTAACATACTAGTTAACATATCATTTGGAACTTTATTTTTGGATATTCTATGGAATGCAGCTTTGGCTGATCACAGTTCTGTTGATATTTTCATTGACCTCGTAAATATAATTTAATCTCTGAGCATCAGCTTTCTGATCTGTGAAAATAAGATAAATATTCTTCCCACACACTATGTGCTCAAAACTCCTCTATTGAAACAATAAACAGGGTCGTGATATATGACTTTGAGTACTGCTCCAGAATCTAATGTTCTCTTTATCAACAACAAAGAGCAGCTGACATTTTTTTGGCGTCATAGTATCAAATTTGAAGATATTATAGTTAATGAAAAAAAGAAACATCTGTGTTGATATTATGAGAATTATTCTGAAATACAGATATCAGTGAAAATGTCAGCTTCCTGCTACATGATTTCCGAGAGCCATTTTTGTGATCTCAATATTCATAAAGGTCCTCAAGTTAAAATGACCCATAAGCAAGGACAGGAAGAGACCTTATAGATGTGAAGAGTTTGGTTAAAAATATTTAGTTCTTTTTAAATATTTCAATATTTATTTATACATTTTTTACTCATTAGTCTCTTTTTTGAAAAATACACTGATTTGGAAAATTTTTTAAAAAATGACCTCTGTTAAAGAAACTTACTCCCCGCCCCCCGCCTTGGGAACAAAAAGGGATAAACAAAAAAATCAGAATTTTATGTCAATGTTAGTAGCAGATTATAGAGGCAATGAGGTAGCAGTTTCCTGATAACAAATCTTCAGGCTTAAAGAAAATAACAATGCTTTTTAAAGATATAGTATGAAATAATTGAGGTAAATAGGGTTTTCCCCTTTGAATGTCTTAAAATATAGGGAAAATATATTTCAAATGGTAACTCTAGAGTCTGGATTTCAAAACCCCAAAAACAATTCTAGCATGCTGGTATAGTAGATATTTCAGAATACTGGCTCAGAAAACGAAAATGGACTTGCATCTCAGGAAACTGTATACTTTTGACTTTGGGCAAAATACAAAATTCTGATAAATCTCAGTTTTCTAATCTGTAAATTTCAGGGATAACAATACCTCTCTTACTGAACTATGGTGAAGATTAAATGAGTTACTATTAACCAAGATAAGATAAAGATTCCTATGGCATATTGCTATAATTCCATTATAAAACATCTGTGTTTTTATAAGTAAGAATACCTTGAGAATCCTCAAAATTATTACAAAGAAATTATATAAATCAAAACACAAAGTTACAGTTGACTTGAAAAATAAAACTTCAGTTTCCAGGAAAGTTAAGAACAATAATTATATTAATGTATGACTTATATTTAGTTTTATGGATAGGTTTTTCTTCAGTTGCCTAAGCTTCTAGGAAAATAAAAGGAAAGTTGAGAATAAACTAGTTTTAGGAATTCTTGCACCCCATTAACAGACATACACCATTATCATCAAATTATCAAAACAGGAAAATATAGGCAAGAATAACTTTTGTCTTGAGGTAACTTCTTATTTCTATGTGATATATTTTGATTTTAGACTGCATTAGTGGAAAATTTGTCCCCTTTCAAGGACAGTGAAAAGATCAGAATTGTACTGTTGATATAAATGGAAATTTGATGACTACTAATGGCTGTAGGGCTTTAGGGCAGTTAAAGCCCACACTCTATATTAGTACTTTTTCTTTTCTATTGTTTGGCGTACAGATATTCCAATATCTCACCACCAGTTCTCTAATGCTACCTGAATTCCTCTGCACTAAGAAAGACTGGTGTGTGTGTGTATGTGTGTGTCCCTTGAGAAACCTTGCAGAATGGCTTACAGGCCAATAGCTACTACCTGAGGCAGGATCAGGTTCACTGAGCATGCTAGTCAAAGCAGAGGCAGGGTTCTTGGTGTCTCCAGTTACTGGGTCCATCTGCTCTCAGCTCTGGTGGAGGTTTGATTATGAAGACCGAATTTTGCTTTGCAGACGTCCACTTGAGTCTTATTGAGACAATTTGCTGCACAGAAACTCTGGCTACTGCTCAGGTGAAACAGCTTTCTTTCCATAAGGTTTCACTTTACCAGAGGTGAGATCCAAGAATTGCTTTTTAATGGGAGGAGAAGGATTTCTCCAAGGCGACTTGCTAGGATTTCTTTGTTCAAATCTACTTTCTTTCATTTCGAGTCGATTGAGGGACATCAGATAGGATTCTTGTTTCACCCTGCATGCTTCTTGTCAGCCGTCTTGCCTTTTGCAGCCTGACTACACAGGGACATTTACAGCCTTCCACCGGAGCCTGCCAGACCTAGGTGTTGTGCGCCATACCTCCAGGGATCATTACCATATGGTATTTTAGGAGAGGACACAGTTCATTTCAATGCAATTCAAATGAGCAGATTTCTTTTCTTTATTACACCATTGCATTTGGCGGCAATCCACCAGAGGCAGAATCTAACTCTCAAAGGAATGCTCTGCCCACTCTGTCCATTTAACAGGACATTTGGCTCAAAAATCTAGTCGGTTGATCACACATGTGCAACAGATGTGTGAGCATGCGTAGCGAAAATAAAAAATAAAAAATCCCAGCAGTGTACTGTGGGAAATGTAGCAGAACTCCTGGAAAACAGGGACACAAAAGAAGTCTGGTACTAAAACTTTGATTTTTGTCCTTGGAAGGCAATGTTTCTTATTAATCTTTTCCTCCTTTCTTAGGAGAGAAAGGTATGGGCTTTCATTATTATTTTGCAGTGATTATTCATGTAACACTGATGCAGAATCTTTGTTCATGTTTCACAGACCTCATTTTATAAAGATTTAATTCTAAATATTTGGATCAGACTTTCTTGGGCCCCTGGTTCTCAGGAACTGGGCGTTGGCATAGTTCCACTGAAAAAACCACCCATTTACAAGAGAGGACATCAGAAATATACATCCTTTCATCCCTGCCCCACAGGCTTACACGGAAAGAGAGCACCAGCTGTTTTTCTCGTGGTGAATAAGGGTTACTTGGGGAAATCTCTCTTCCTGTTTTTATATGGACAACTAAATTGTTGCATAGCCAGTTAATTTTGGTTAGGTCAACAGCACAAGGTTAATTATTGGAACCTTCCTCTTTTGCCTGTGTAAGATTAATAGGAACCAAAAGGAGAAAATGAAATATAGTGACTTATTTTAGAAGTGTTATTTGGGAAGTTTTTAATTTTGTTTTTATTATATTTCAAAAGATTTTATATTTACTCATCTTTGTCTTCTAGGAAATAGTGGAAAAAGATTTTGAAAAATCAAATTTTGTGAACTTAATCAGATTCAGAAAGGATTTTATAATATGTAAACAGTTTGAAAAAATATAATCACTTTCATTTTATAATGGAAACGTTGTAAAAGCTAGAACATTGACTAACCATAACTTTGAAATTATGTTTTTCTGCTCTCTGATATACTTCAATTTGGCTAGAATATTTTAATACCATTTAAAAAACTATACTAATGATGCTACATTCTCTTTCTAACCTTGGATTAAACTAACACATCAAAAGGCACATGGACTGATGTCTGTCAATGTACTATAATATGTTTTTATCCAGCTGCATGTTATTATATAACCTCAGAATAAAGCAACCATATCGCTGTTGATATATTCCATTTCTGTCCTTTGGATTTGAACAGCATTACATATGGAAGTAGAAACCCACCCTGTATTGTTATAAGGATGGTTTTTCATTCATATCCTTGTTGCTCTTAATAAATGTCCCAAAGAAAAATATTCTGCAGCAGCCACTCATAAAGAAGCAGAAAATGGCAAAACCACAGCATAGAAGGAAACCTATGTGAAAACAGTGGTTGTGTCTTCCTGGATACAAAAAACAAATAGAGCTTTTGAAAGAGCTTGCCAATACATGCCTGCCAAATAAAATATTGTTTTATGAAGTCAGGAAAAAACTAATTTTAAAGGTTATTGTAGGTTATTTGTGGTCACTTCTGGTGTGCATACAGCATGATGTCATCCTGAACTCTTCTCTATTTATACTTCAGTCTTAGAGGGCTTTTGTCTAAGGCTTGATCTTAGCTACTAAAGACATCTAAAATACTCTTATTCAATACTCATAAAAATATAGACTGAAAAAAAAATTAGAGTAGATGGAAAAAGGTCCCAGCCAAGTCCAGGCAAGAAATCATTCAGGCAGATCCATCTTCTGAAATCATACCTACACTGTAGACATCTTCTCGGGACACATTTGCTGGTGAACTTCTCAAATGACTGGAAGGCAGCCATGTGTCCAAATGGCTCTACTGGAAAATTATTGCCCTTTGAGAGGGGGTAGATGGGACCACTGCCAGGGATATCTCATCAGAGGAAGGGGAGCAAGAGATTCCTTGTGCAGTCCAATTTCTTACTCCTTCTAAGTGGCCTGTGCCTACCAGGTATCTTTCAATTTGCTTACGTGATATCTTGCGGCAAATTCTCTTCATCGTTGTACCAGGGCCAATTTTGATGTCCTTTGGGAATTTTTGGGGGGAGTAGGGGGTGGCTTGGAAAACCCCTCTTTTTTAGGGTAGTCCTAAGTAAAATAGGAAATGACAAATAATCCTTGGATGAATCAGACTAGGCCAGTGAGGTGCAAACAATTACACAGTGGAAGTTGAGGAATCACTTGAGCAGAAAAACAGCTCAACACTTGGATATTAGAGCATGTAGTTTTACTGAAATGTGAAATAGTGCATATTTATAGTAGAAAAATAATGTATTAAAGATCACATTCAGATGCCAAGCTGACATCATTTGCATCATCTTTAAATTTATGCATTCAAAAAATGTTTTGTAAGCATCTCAATGTGTCAGGCATATTGGTTTTAAAGAACAGGATATGATAAGTTATAGAACACAGTGGAAGGCACCAATGCTATGGAGAAAAATAAAACATGGATGAAAATTACAGAGAGCTGGAGTGGTGGAGTTGTGATATTTGATCTGGTGATCTGGTGACACTTCATTAAGAAAGTGACATTTGAACAATGCATGAAGTTGTTGAAAGTAAACCATATTGATATTTTCACTGTGCATTATGGGCAGAAAAATAAGTAAATAAAAGAGTCCTGAGCCAAAAGGACATGTGCTATGTAGAAGGAGTGGCATGTTGGCCAGTGAGAGTAATGTGTTTTTGGGCATATTAGCATCATATGCACATGTATGCAAGCATACCTCCATACATGCAGGTTCTCCACAGTACCTGAATGATTTGGAGCAAATACTTCAATTTTTGAAAATCTGTTCCTTGCATGAGAATGGAGAGTTTCAGCCAATCCATTAGGCTGAAAGATAATTTTTAAACCTTTCTTCTTTTTAGATATAGATGACAGTAGAGTGTATTTTGACATATTATACATATAGGGAGTATAACTTATTCTAATCAGAATCCCATTCTTATGTTGTACATGATGTAGAGTTTCACTGTGAAAGATAATTTTGAAGTCACTGCCCTAAGTCTGCAATTGTCAGGTTACAGAACAGACCTATGTGTTAGTGGTTATTTGATCATCACAATGATTATATTGTATGAATACTTTACATGATATTAAGCACTCCAAGCTTATAAGCAAATTTTATCATGAGACTGGCAATGATTCCTTACTGATCCTTTCTTTCTTTTTTTTTTTTTGGTACTTGGAATTGAACTCAGGGGTACTTGACCACTGAGCCACATCCCCAGCCCTATTTTGTGTTTTATGTAGAGACAGGGTCTCACTGAGTTGCTTAGCGCCTCGCCGTTGCTGAGGCTGATCCTTTCTTTTTGGGAACCAGCTTGTAAAATTATTTCCTCATTTCTCTCTGCATGGCTTTGAAAGTGATGTGAAACACAAGATTCATTCAGCTCTAATAATCTAAAGCTGTAGAGAGTATAGGGTAAAGGGGTAAAGATAGGATAAAGGAATATGTGGTGAGTCAAAAATTGAGATAAAGCAAAATCAAAACTGGGATATTATCAGTCATCCCCTTACTACAGTTCTCTACTACACAGAATGCTTGTTCATTGACTAATCATAGATGTGATTTGGGTTTCCGGGGTCTGGGTTGCTATGTACATGTAGTCAGTCATCTCTTGAAAAGAAAGGAAAGACAATTAAAATTAGCTTGGAAAACAATATTGGAATTCTCCATTTTTCCTCTTTTAATTGAAGAAGTAATAGGATACATTTCAATCCCTTGGTGAGGTTTATAGTCTCCTTGACAGTGTCTGGCTTCTGGAGAGATGTGTAGCAAACTCCCCAAGGAACTGAACCTGCATCAGAGAGCTTGAAAGGAGACAGGTTTGCAACTTGTCAATCCTGCTTCTACATGAAGAGAGGAAAAAATGCTTTGTCTTCCAAGATTTTCTTCAGTCTTAAAGTCTGAAAGAAAAGACAAACTAAGTACGCTTCACACAAGTTTATTAGGGACAGTGTGCGATTGATTCCCTAGCAGAGTCAGATCTTCACTGGCTGGTCCTGAGGTTCATTGAATGAGCCTCAGAGGACACTGCTGTGGTTCTCTGGGTGTGTTCAAATTAAGGGGCAGTGCTACTTAGAGGCTGAGCAACCATCTGCACAGCCCTGAGGGATCTCTAAATTTCTGGCTACAAATTAACTTCAATGATTCCAGGGACTATTGGTTGCCTCTTTCTGTTCCTTCTGCATTACTGACACTGACAACTCTGCTTGTTTAAAGTGATGAACATAAAATATTTTACAAGCTATTTTAAAATTTTTTCTCTAGCTCAAGTCTGAGATGTATTTAAGTTTTTTTCATGCAAAGGAGGATAGTTATTGTTATATATCATGAAATGGGAGAGCATATCTTGACGGGAGTAAAAATAACATGAAGTAAAGGATGCAAAATAAGTCTGTGGCATTTACTACTACTTACTTGAATGATAAGTCTGCATGAGGCATTTTATTTTGGTGTCATATTATTTACTAATCTGTTCCTTTATTTAGATGAAAGTGCTTCATTCAAACAGGAAAAATATGACTTGGTGCAGGAGGACCTATAATGAAACACAGGAGTTTTTTGACCTACGTGTTTTTCTATCTAGAGTCTTATTCCAAAGAGGCAGCCACTTATAATTTTAAAATTTGTATTCTATTTTTTCACTACTCCAAATAATAGTATAACATTTTTTGGATATATAAAATGTTAGCTCTGGAATTTCTTTCTTTATTCTTTTTTTATTTTTTGGAGTTTCCAATCTTCCAATCTGACAGATGGTGCTATATAGTATTCATACCACCATGGAATTTTTGTCTCCATTACTATTCTGAAAATTAGGTAATTACAGCATTATTTTTCTTGGTTATACTAATGATTTAAAAAGAAAACCCAAATAGACACTTCTAATTTTATCAAATAAAATTTCTTGTCATTCTGAATTATAAAAAATGAAACTATTCAGGCCACTTTCTCTCTTTCCTGTTTCCCCTCCTTCCTTCTATATTTATTTGTACCTTCACTTTTACATTTTCAAGATTGGTAAGATTTGCATTCTGTGCTAGAAACATAATTTTGATAGCATAATCCTCAAAGTTTAAATAATTCCATGATAGGATTATTATAAATAATAATTACACCAAGCCAAAAATTGTGCTGGGCATATTCATGCAAGGTTAACTAGGGCCAAGGGATTGACTCATTTAATTCTAAAAGGGTCAATTATCATAATCTCTGTGGCACTTGGAAAAGAAAATTCTGCAATGGTGTCAAAAGGATTATCTTCATTTTAGCAATAGCTTCATATTTCATTTTTGCTAGTCTTATTATTTTCTGTGTTGTTTTTCACTTTTTCTAAAGTTTATGCAAATATTTTCTTCATTAAGATATATTTATGCCATATTGTTGTTTCATCTGCTTATTCATTTCTCTTTCCAGTTACATATTTATGTCTTTATTTTAGATGAACTTCTATGAACACAGAATTGAAATAATTATAATTCTTGGTTAACGATGCCTGTTGTCATTGGGCCATGCATTAATATATTAATTGATATTATAATTAACCCTCACAACAATAATCAAAATTAATCACACTTATGTTTTGTTTGTTTTGAATTTTATAAACATGTAGTATATCATCTTTTGAAACAAGCTGTTCTTCTCATTATGTCTCAAACATTCATTCTATGTTGGCACATGTGATTATTTTTACTACAATATATTTCTCTCTTGTATGAATATATTATAATTTGTCATCTTAGTTATATACATTTAATACTTCTATTAGTTCATATTACAGAGTAATAAGAATATTACTATGTATGTTTCACATTTTATACATGTAAGAGTTAACTTGCATATGCTCACATAGCGAAACTGTTAAGATATAGAGTATATGTTACCCAATTTCCAAAGGTAATGCATGAATACAGTCTAGTAGAACCAAAAGTTACTTCCACCAGTAATGCATAAAAGGTAATATAGAACACAAAGTCTCCATGGCTTGGTATTCAATGACTTCTTAATTTCTGTCATTCAAATGAACCCAATAGTTTGAATTGCTCATGCCTCAATTTTTTTGCTAGTGTTTTAACAATAGGAGCTTTGTTGCAATTATATAGAAAACAGCCACCATTAATTTTAAGAAAACAAACTGATGAGTTTGTAAACATGGGCATAGTCAAGCAATCACCACTGCATCAAGATGTAGATAAGTTCCAACTCTCCAAAAATTCTCTTCCCTAAGGTTGCTTTGTTATTTATTGACTCATGTTTCTTTGCCTCTATCCAGTCCCTGGGAAAACACTAATCTTCTTTCTATCACTACAACTTTGTCTTCTAAAATATCAAGTGAATGGACTCATCATATAAATAGACTTCTACAAGCTTCTTTCACCTAGCATAATGCTTTTAAGATTCAAACACATTCTTGCATATATTAGCAGTTTGTTTTGTCTTGTTGTTGGGTAGTCAGTTGACACTGACCTATAAGTGTGCTATAAGTAAAGCTGATAAGAATATTTGCTTACAAATATTCTTTTAGGGACATATGTTTTCACTTCTTTTGAATATGTTACAAGAAGTGGAATTTCTGAATAATTTGTTCATGTTTAACTTTAGCAGATAGTACCATGCTGCTTTCCAAAGTGGTCATACCATTTCACATTTCCACCAGCAATGTATGAGAGTCTGAGTTCCTTCTTATCCTCACTAATTCTTTGCAAGTGTAACTATTCTAGAGGGTATATATAGTGGTATTTTATTGCATGTATTTGTGTGTGTGTCTGAAATATTTAAGTATTTTTCTTATTTTTTTATCACATTAATTGTCTTTATATGTTTTGTATACGTTTTACTAAATATGCATTTTGCAAACATTTTCTCCAAATCTATGGCTTGACTTTTAATTTTGCTGGCAATGTATTTGCTTAGCAAATATAATTTATTACATAGAAAGATAGCTCTATTACCTGTAAACAATGATAGCTTTACTTATTCCTTTTCAATGTGCCTACATTTTTCTAAGGATATGTATGTATGGATACATGTATGCATGCATTTTTGCCTCATTATACTGGCTGGAATTTTCAGTACAATGTTAAACGAAATTTATTTTAGAAGAGATCCTTGTCTTTTTTCTCAGTTTAAAATAAGAAAAATACTTAAATATTTTACACACACACAAATAGTGGGTAGGTATTAGTCTTTCATTATTAAGTATGATTTTACTTGTTGTTTTGACATAGATGCCTTTTTTTCAAAATTGGGGCAATGAAATTTCCCCCTATTTTTAGTTAGTGTGTTAATCTTTTATTATGAACTGGTATTACATTTGACAAATACTTTGCATCATTAATTGGTGATAAAAAATCAATTGAGATAATCTTGTGTGTTTTTTCCCTCACTTTTATATAATATAAAGTTATACATAATTTTTATAAATAAACTTTTGGAGATGCCTCCCTATGCCTCACATATTCTAAAGTCTTTTTTCTCTAGCTATATGGTAGGCTATTCCCAGCTTTGTGTGAGCTCCAGGAATTATTTGACCTAATGGTTTCTGATTATTCTTCCTGCCATCTGAGGTAGCTTCATCTCATATATGCAGACGTTAATATTTGAATAAGGAATTGCTCTTTGGAGTTTTATCTCTAGACAGCTCCTTCTTTGTCAGTATCCCATCCAATAAATGCTGGCTGCCGTGGCCTTTCCAAATCCCAACATCTGTCTCTTCAACTCAGTGACAACACCACTGGACTCTATATAGGCTTCTCCTGCCATTTGTTGATAGTGTATTAGTCAGGTTTCCTTTATATCTGGGAAAATAAACTTATAAATAATAAAGGTTTATTTTAGCTCACAGTTTTGGAGGTTTCAGTCCTGAACAAATTAGCTCTGTTGCTTTGAGCGGCAGCACAACATGATGGGTATGTATGGTACAGTAAAACCACTCACCTTGTGACTAGGAAAAAAAAGAAAGAGAAGAATAGATGGAGTTGCACAATCTCCCTCAAGGGTACATGCTTAATAGTTAAAACTTACCACTAGGCCCTACTTTTTAAAGGTCCCACTATCTCCCAATAAGTACCAAGCTGGTAATTAAGACTTCAACACATGGACCAAAGCACATAGTCACAAATCCCCACCCATTGGTTTCCATTCTCTGGAGGATCAAAGATCTAAAATGCCTCTGTATAATGTTTGAAAACTGTAATTTCATATATTTTATCAATATTCTTTTTATTTAAGGTAGAATAATAAAGCTGATTGTTGACACTCTAATATGGCCAGAAACAAACGTCATATCCTGAGTTTTTTATTTTGTTTTAATTTAAAAAGTTAAAGTCGATTATTTTCCTATCTGTTGTTGTTTTTAGTTTTCTCTTCTTCATTCATATCATCCTTTCTTTTAATTTTCCTAGAAAAAGACATTTTTTTAAATGATTTATTTTGCCATTGAGGGCTTGATTCTACTGCTTGTTAATTCTCCTGATTCACTGGGCACGATGGTGCACACTTGTAATCTCAGCACTTTGGGAGGCTGAGACAGGAGAATCGCGAGTTCAAAGCCAGCCTCAGCAACCATGAGGTGTTAAGCAACTCAGTGAGACCCTGTCTCTAAATAAAATGCAAAATAGGGCTGGGGATGTGGCTCAGTGGTTGAGTACCCCTGAGTTCAATCCCCAGTACCAAAAAAAAAAAAAAATTTCTCATGATTTTTCTTCATGGTATTTGATTTTCTACATGTTTTGTGATTTTGAGTATGAGTTCACATTTTTTGGATGCTTACCTGGTATTTTTTTAAGAAATTGGTTTAAGATTGGTGTCCTTCAAAAAGAATACTAGGTTGCTCAAATTGCTTCTTTTCAGAACCTACAGTTACTAATTAACTAGAACCACTATAAAACAAAGCCATCATTTAAAATCTTTCACAAATTCCAGGATGTGTAGACTTAGTTTGCAAAAATCATTGAGAATCTATTAGTATTTACAAATTCTTAGGAAAGTTTTTTCCCCTTCATAAGCACCAAGCTACAACATAAACAAAATTTTCATTTTATCCCTAGCAATAGATATGTGAGTATGGTTGGATGGTGGAGGGGTGGAGGAGAGAAGCAAAACAGGAGATTGTAAGGGGTAGAGTTCACACGTATACTACTGAAGAATATGTCACCATATCCTCTCCTGTTTATGTAGGAAAATCATCTGTAAGACTTTCCATGTTGACTTGGATCTAGGGTTTATCTCCTATTTCCTATGACTTGTGAAATCTTGAACACTGGCACTCAAGTTTATCTGAGTTTGGCAAATATCTTTATGGTGAAAACAAAATAATTGATCATTTTTTTCCCATGGTACTTTTTACATCTACTCTTATCTTTTTATGACACATTCACAAATTTAATTGATGTTATGCACATTGGATCTTGCATTTTTAGTTATTTTCAGGACCAGTTATATTAGGGTGTCTAGGCTGCCATACTGCTAGATAAAGAGTTCTTAACTACTTTGCAGGTTTTTGTTGTTGTTGTTAAATTTTCTGGTATAATATATATTCTCTTCCATTTCATTCACTATTATAAATGCACTCTTTATCATTATTGTTACTACTGTCATTTTAAGTGTGTTGCCAAAGGAAAGGAGGGCAAATATGTGTGCTAAAATTCATTAAAATACAAATTATAAGAAGTCATATTTCAATAATTTTAAAGTGTTTTCAAAATAGAAGTTATTAGCAAATTCCAGAATATTCTTATTTTTCATTATTTTGAAAGACTATGGATTGGCAAAAAGAGGTTTTATATTGAACTATATGTACAAAAGCTTAAATAATCACAGTTAATATTATTCAAATACAATTAGACATTTTTATATAATTTCTTACCCAATCTGTTTTTTAATAATGCCAGATAGAAATATTCATAGTCAATTACTTAATTTAAAAATTAGAATATTTTCCTTTGAAATGTACTTTAAGGAATAAAAATGTTCTAATTTTGAATATTATGAATATTTTCAATATTATTTGAGACTAGTTACGTAAGTGTAGATTTTTAGAATGCATTGTCAAAATCTCTAGATATAATACAAATGTTTTTATTTTGTTGTTCTTTTAAAATCACTGATATTGCAGAGCTTTCTGGTCCTCAGTCAGAACCCACATATTAACATTTCATGAAGAAAGGGAAATTTGAATCATATTTATAATATACCAAATAGTAAAATAAATATACACTAGATAAGAGTATTTGTGGTTTGGCCCACACAGATGAGTTCCCCATCCAGTTGACAGCTACTCTCTTGGGACCTGTGAACATAAAAAATAAATAAATAACACTATTTTGGCACTATCTGCTTTAGAATAAGCTTGGCTGTAGTGTAGCTATAGCAGCTGCCAGTGTTAGTATCTTTCTTGGAGATAAGAGGAGAAACTCGATGGAATTTCTTTGGATAGACAAATCTGAGCTTGACAAACGTTTTCTCAAGAGTCTATGGTTTGGGAGGCTCAGACCTGTGCTAGTTTCACAGGGAACCAATCTGTGTCAGTTCCATGGATCCTCATAGATAAGCTTATGCGAGTGATCAAGTAGACATGCACTGTGTTAGGAAGGCAAGGAGGACAAACTTCTCCAAAGGATGCCTTTATTCAGTTAGTACAAAAACAACCCTGGAGTGATTCAAGCCTAAACTTCAGTAGACTTGACTCTTACTATTAAAATTGGGAAGTATTTTGTGGTAAGGAAAACCTTGGAAATCTACCTGGCTAATCTGTGGGTATCTGCTTTCATGTGTCCCAATTGTTGGTTCTCTAAATGATTGTGATAAAGTTGTAACAGAAAAGTTTTCTAAGTTAGCTAATAGTAATATAGACCTGTGAATAGAAATAGATATTCCTGTTCATTTTATATTATTGTTGTTGGTTTTCAAATCAACACAAAGCTATGATTTTCTTGGTGGAGGGCTGATAATTCTGCCAAAGTCTAAAGTTCTTTCCTTGGTGTCATTCAATCAATATGGAGTCTTGCCAAAGGTTTATCAGATATGCCTCAGAAACATTATGTATATTTGGTGAGTCATGAAGAGCAATCTGTAACGTGTTCTATTTCATTATTACCTTTGATTCTTAGAATCATTTTGAGGCTATTACTCTTATAGCTTCTTAACAAGGAATTTGAATATGTGATGCCTGTTGTCTTACCACACTAAACTAGTGACCAACTTAAAAAATAATGTAATTTTCTCACTTTTAATATAGGTTTACATTAACTGACCTCATTTCCTACTCTATTAATAGATAGTGGTTGGCATTATTGCCTCTTGAAATTATATTATTAAGTACAACCAATTTAAGTCATGGATCAAGGAAGGTAGAATCTCACTGTTACAAAAATTTAATCAGCATTAAAGAGTATTTTGATTTTACTTTAGATCCATGTTCAAAATAATATCTTCATACTTAGAAAGATGACATCACATAGTGTTGTAATACATCACTGAAATTAATACAATCCAAACTTACTAACAGATTCAAGTTTAAGAATGAGCTACATGTTTCTCTGCAAGCAGGCTCAAAGTTACACTTATAATATCACCTTTATTTATTTTTATTACTAAATACCTTCTAAAAGTGGTGGAGAGAAACACTGAGTTAAACATAAAACAAAATGACTTATGTTTGATCTTGAATATGCAAATGGTAACATTTTATCCTAAAATTCTCTCATGGAGTTCCAAATGTTAGCATTTATCATGTTTAATTTAACCTTAATTTTTGTACATATATCATCAGACCGTAAGCTTCATGAAGGCAAGCATTATATTTATCTGGGTCTGAATATCTACAATATTTATCAGAGTGTCCATGTCAGAGTAATCTCTCAATAAGTATCTATCGAATGGAAAGTTGAATGAGCAAATTACTTTTTGGTGTGAGAGAGGAGTTTAGCATTTTTGCTGTAATATTTAAATTCATAGTACCCAAAGTCACAAAGATGGCTAATATATGCAATGCAACATACAGGCATATGTGTTTTTTGAGCTTGCAGCTGTTTACACCTTCACCTGCTAAGTTTGTTTTTGTTTTTTTTTAGGTGGTGAGTGTGCTTATTCAATCTTATTTTTGTGGTTGTGCTAGGTTGATTCTCATGGCTACAGAAGGAGACTGCAACTCCAAACTTTTACAAACTCCTGCAAACCAGCTGTAAAGGCTTCTAAACAACATGGTCGGGTTAGTCACAGCAAAAACCCCACTTTGCAGTACCGATTTCTGGACAAGTTAGGTTTATGTCACTATGAACAAAATACCTTACAAAGACAATTTAGAGAAGAAAAAGTTCATTTTGGCTCATGTTTCAGAAGTTCAGTCCATGTATAGCCAATTCCTTTGCTCTGAGTCCAAGGTGAGATGAACCATTATGGTGGAAGGGCATGGTAGAAGAAAACTACTCGGTTCATAGTGGTTGAGAAGGAAAATGAGAGAGACGGAGGGAGGGAGGGAGGGAGGGAGGGGGGGGGAAATAAATTGAGCCACCAGGGATAAACTAAAAACTCTAAAGCTATGTTCCCAGTGACCTATTTCCTTCAACCATGCCCTACCTGTATACAGTTACCACCCAGTCCTCTCAAATTCTTAATCCATTGAATGGATCAATTCTCTGAGTAGGTTACAGCTTTCATAATCTAATCATTTCACCTCCCGTGTCAACACAGGAGCTTTTGGGGGACATCTCATACTCATACTATAACACTTATTTCAAATGGAAATTTTTGTCTACTCTAGTACCTTCTTAAATTTCCATCAAGAATAATAATTCAATTTGGAGATATGACTGACTGTGAGAATACTAGCTTCCTTTAGCCACATCAATCATCTTCCTACTTGCTGGGATGAAAGTACCATTACGCAGTAGAAGCTACCATAGAAGGAAAGTAAAGGAGAATGGACGAAGAACTAGACTAGGAAACTGAAGACTGAATTCTAGATTTAGCTTCATCTCTTACTATATTTGTCACTGTGATTGATTCATGAATAGATTGGATTATCAGTCTCGTAATTGATATCATTGATACTTCCAATCTAACCTGCCTCATCAAAAACAAAATAAAGAATATTGAATCTTGTTATGCCATACATTTTTGGATACATATGTATCAAGTGCCAAAGAACTCAAGAATGTCAATGAACTCAAAATGTTGTCATTTAACAAGATAACAGGAAAAAAAATTTAAAAGGGGAGTGGTTGAAGGGGAGTATAAAGTACTTAAAATAGTTGCAGTATAAAAGTCCTAAATTGAAAATAACTTGGGGCTCAGAAAGATGAGAATGCTAGAACCACTTATAGAACCCCTTGAAACATTCTCTCCCCCTTTGGCCAAGAATTATTGTATGTTTGTTAAATAAAGTCTATTGTTCCTTAGGATGGCAAGTGAGTGACTTATGGACCTAGGAAGACCTAATCTAAAATGTTTTGTTGGATGGGATCTTAATCAGTTAAATATATTTTTCCAAGTACTTTTGACTTAGTTTTTGTGAGCCAAAGAGTGGCTTAGCAAGGAAAGCAAACCATTTGAACTATCTCTTTGCTTATCACTTATCATGTCAACCTCCCCCACCCTGGAATGATTATACCTTCAAAGAAACAATACCAGGTAATACAAGTAGCTGAATTGAGTTAAAGCTTCTTAAATGAAGGAATGCTATTGGAAGAGGGAAGTAGCTGAAAAAAGTATAGATTTATAATAAGTTCTGTGAACTAGAAAAGCGTGGGAGAAATCTTTGAAAATCTTTCTTTTTAATTTTTTTTTTTTCAGTACCAGGGGTGCTCTACCACTGAGCCATATCACCAGTGCCTTTTATTTTTTTGAGATAGGGTTTCACTAAGTTACCTAGGCTGGCCTCAAACTTGTGATACGCCTACCTTAGTCTCCCAAGTTGTTGGGATTACAGACACGCACCACCATACCCAGCACTTTCTTTGTTTAAAATAGGCATTTTGTCTATGTACTTTTAGCTTTATGATGATAAAGATTATGTTAACTTAGTCTTGAGTAATGTTTCCTCATTATAAAATGATTCAGATGATACCTTCCTTTTCTATTTCCTTTCATTTTTCTTTGAATAGAAAAAGGAAACAAATTATTTTAAAGTAGCTTTTATTTATTATCATAAATTGAAATATAAATTATTAACTTTTGAGCAATTTTTTATGTACCTGTTGGTCATATGTATCTCTTCTTTTGAGAAATGTCTATTTAGGTCTCTTACCTATATGACTTTATTATTGTTATTCAATGAAATTATGAAGATAGGTATTTGCTGATGTCTGTTCAGTAGCACAAAAATATCAGGAATTCAACTTAATCATCACTCATGATCACCTCATGGTTGCTAGATGTTAAGACCTTAAAATGATGTTTGGTGAAAGGAAAAAGAAGGGAGAAGTGCAAAGGAACACCTGTCATCTGAATAAACTTGTTCAGAAGTCTCATCCAACTGTTTTTTATATATTGCTTATAAGATTTCGTACCTTTTATTAAGAATCTTTTGAGCAAGAAAGGCTTGGAAGTGTATTTTCAGTCAGGTACATTGCCTCACCTTTTCCTTTTTTTGCAAAGAAAGAACCCAAAGTAGATATTGTCCTGGGAGTGAAGGTTTGCTGCCACCTATGTGTTACATTTCAGTGACATCTCAGATTTCTCTTTGGAATTAATCACCCTTGTATAGAAAGGTAAATTTCATCTTCCAGCATTAATGGGCCAACAATTAGACTCCATCATCCAGAAGGACATGGATACAACGGTATCAGGAACTCCTGTATAGGACAGACTCTAGATATTCAACACTGATCAAGACAAACATTCAGGTCCATGTATGTGATGACTGAATTTTGCTGTCAAATCAATTTTAGCTCTCTTTACTCCAAAGCTGGAATATTAGTTTGCTAGAGCTGCATAGCAAAGAACCATGGAGTAAGTGGTATAAACAGTAGAAATTTATTTTCTCACAGTTCTGGAGGCTAGCAGCCTAAGATCAAGGTGTTGGCAGAACTGGTTCTTTCTGAGGGCTGTGAGGGGAAATCAGTTCCATGCCTTTCCCCTAGCTTCTAGAGAATTCTGGAAGTCTTTTGTATTTCTTGGCTAGGAGATACCTCACCTTGATCACAGCTTTCATGGCATTCTGCTTTCATCTGCACCCAGGTTTGTGCCATGTTAGATTAGGGTCTACCCTAATGATCTCATCTTGACTACATTGCAAAGACTCAACTTCTAAGAGTTAGTTACTGAGTTACTGGGGGCTAGTTAGACTTTATTCTTTTGGGGAGAGACATAATTCAATTCATCATAGTTGGTGGGCAAATTGCTTCATTAGAAAATGAACGTGAAAGATTCTTTCCCTGCCCCTACAGCATCCACAGTGCAACCACCTTTCCTCCCTTTGAATTGCCCTCAAACCTGAAGGAATAGATTTATTTCATGTTATAACTGTTTGGTTAACCACTTTTCACAATTACAGCTTACTCTTCTTCAAATAATACTTTATTGAGGGTAATAACAACTGTTTTTCATTCTCAAGCACATTAAATACAATATGCCCTGTCAATATTATTTCAATAATATCTATTCAGAAAAAGACACACCCATTTATTTAACACACAATAATTTTAATCAAAAATATCACATGGAAGAAATTGAAGTTGAAGATCAAAACCACTTTTGCTTCATTAGTCTGTCAGGTAAGAAGAATGAAGAGGTAGCAACTTTAGAGTGTTTAGTCCATTTTGCCCATGTGTTTTCTTTTGTGTTTTGAGCAGCTTTCAGGTCTAGCTTTTATTTTATTGAGAGAAAGGAAATTCTTATCCAGTGAGTTGAAATGTATCCACTAAAAAGATAAGTTCAAGTACAATCTCTAGTCACTGTATGTAATCAAGTTATGATGTGGCCATACTGAAGGCTCAGTCCTCATAATGATTTATGTTCTTATGAGAGGAGGAAAATCTGAACTTAGAGACACAGAAAAGGAAAGCCATGTGAAGACAGAGAAAAAACTGGAATGGTACATCTACAAGTCAAGGGACAGCAAGGATTGCCAGCAATCTCCAGAAGCTAAGAGAGGTTTGGAGTGAGGATCTTCTGTCAGAGCTTCCATTCGGCTGACACCTTGCATTTGTACTCTTGGCCTTCAGACCCATGAAAGAATAAATGTCTCTTGTTTTAAGACACCTAGTTTGTGCTAATTTGTATGTGAACCCTAGGAAACTAAACATTCAGCATGTCTTCTTTGGATGTCAAATACCTGTCTGAATATAAGCACCAACCACCACTCCTAATCCAATCTCATCATTCCTTGATGATCATAAGAAACTTCATTATGTTTAGTTTGAACTGTATTGTACTTTTACATTGTTTATTATATATATAATGTTTTTCCTTATTCATTTGATGTATTTTCTCGTTTATAAAAATCAAAAATTTTGGACTGAGAAAATATTAATGATAATTTCCCATTGAAATTAATGAATTTTTAAAAATTTGGGATTTTTTACTTCAGGATAAGGGCTTCTGGAACAAAATTAAAATCATTAAATGACACTTTACTACGATTCTGATGGTTACAGCATGAGTAAAGAAAAAGTGTTCACAGAAATAATAAGGTAAGTGAATATGTTATTTCCATGGGAAAATGGTATCGCATTATTGGAAACACTTCTAGTTGTTCATATAATTAGAAGTACATGTATTGAGGGAGAGGATATATGTTAGTTTGACAGGGAAAAATAGAAAAACAGCAAAAAATGAGAAAAAAGGCAGTTATCAAAAAGAAGCACTTGGAGGAGCAAAATGAGAAGCACCAAAAAAGAAAGTGGATTTTTACCATCATTCTTGTTTTCTGACATTTTAAATTATCAGTCATCAGCTCTGTTGATTAAATTATGTGTAATTTATCAGACTGATTTTAGATGCTCATATTTAATTGATAATTTATTGTTTAAAATATAACTACCAAACTCCTCACCTCCTTCACGTTTGCTCAAATATTCACTTGTCAAAGAATATACTGACTACCCAAATTCTGCAGCCTGACACCTGTCTGTCAGCTTTCTCCAACCCCTGCATTTTGAAGCTCCTTTGCCCTGCTCCACAGTTTTTCTTTCCATTTAACTTATCACCTTATAGCAAGCTTTATAATTCACTTCTTGCTTGTCTTCGTTTCTGTCTGCTCCTTGCCATCTCAGAATGGAAGCTCCTCGAAGTCAGGAACCTTACTTGCTGATGAATCCCATGAATCTCAGGCAGTGTCTGATATACTATAAGTGACTAAATAATTTTTTCCAAAACAATGAGTGAGTGAATTTTCATTATAATTCATAATCTATTCTAGTGTTTTCAGGACTTTAAATTCTTAACCCTATATGTTATGTATTTCTGTGATCATTGCATTTTGAGCTAGGAGTTTGGTGGTGTGTATGTCCTCATTTTATCACTCATCATGGAATTATGTATGTTTATTGGGGATTTATTGTTGTTTGACCTCATGTTTGCCTCCTGAAATTTCTCTATAACATAATTTAGCAAGATGCTAACAAATCCCAATGAAACATCTGCTCTACTGTTGTCTCCAACTCCTGGTCTCTTCAAACTTTTAAAACTGTCATAGATTACTGTAAACATAACTGCATTTGAAATTAGTTCAATAAAACAGTAGTTGCAGATTCTCCATTAGGGGTTTAAAAACAAAACTGTCAGCTGAAGAAAATGGCTTGTAAATGTCCAACCATCACTTCAGTGATGTAGAAGTTAAGTCCTCTGGCCATGAGGGAAGTGGGGCTCCTTTCTTGCTGACACATAAACAATTGAATTGGAGAGATTTCTTTGTCTGGCTGCTAACCAGAGGTATAGATGTGTAACTGGATGCTGGTATTGCAGTGTAGTTATAGGTGGAAATCTAGGAGGTGATGAAAGACAATCTATGGGAATAGAATTGGAGGAGCTCAAGGGACTGGATCAACCAGGTACAGTCTTGCTGCTCCCTCTTTTCTCATTTGTATAACATGTTCCCCTAAAATCCATAAAATATAAGGGCAATATTTTCCAATTTAATTGATGGCCTAGTCTGGCATAAATGATTCCACATGGTGGTTGACAAGTGACTCTTGGGTCAACCTCTTCCTATTCAAAAAATAAATGTAGCAAGGTTTTCTTTTTTCTAAAATATATATATATATATATATGTATATATATACACACATACATACACACACACACACGGACACACACATATACATATATATATATACACATATATATCACTTGGTCCTCAATTTATCTGTCTTAGGTGAAATGCCAAGAAACCTCTTGTTCTTGATTTTGAGAAAGGAGGAATATCACAAATAGAACTTTCTTACATTTTTTCTCATTGAGTTGATGAATGCTTGAAAGAAGAATAGCATCTTAGGTTTTTTAGAGGCATGTCTGCTTGAGGTCAGATTATATGATGACTTGTAGTGTTTCTATCCTAGTATCTCTTTACACCTGTACACAAGAAAAAATTACTTTAAAATAACAATATCAATTTGGACTGGCTAAAGGGAATTACTAGAAAGGCTTTGAATATGCTAGTGGTAATATTTTATTCCAAAGGTCAAAATTTCTCAGCTACAGAAAAGTTCAGTATACTCATTTATCATACTATGCTCTTGCTCATGTGAAACAAAATGTACAACTACCGCACCCACATAATCAGATCTAAAAACAAAGTACTAATTTCCAACCTCTTATTGTCAATTCACATGATCCATTTTTTTGATATAATATTTATGTTACAGATGTTTCTGATTGTGTTCCCCAAACTCATGGGAAGAAATAAACTGAATGACAATTACAATGCTAATATCTTTCATGCATATAACATATTCCACCTAAAAATTGCAAATGCACTATATAATTTGCCAGTTAATAAGCTTTTTAAAAATATAAAATCCTGAATAAAATACTCTGATCTTACAAAGAATCAGACAAAGACAGTTGAGAGAAAACAAAGTTTCATGCATTCTCAATCTTTTATGTAGGCTAGATTGGGAAGATGCCTTTTGTAACATTCTTGGGAAGTTCACATTTTAGAATTCACAGGCTATCATCCTCAGATGAGGACAGCTGATGCTCACACACATCACTCAAGCCAAGTGGTGGGATGTACACTGCATCCAAGCCAATTCTATGAGTAAATGGGCTCTGGGCTTTCTGGCCATGCCTCTCAATGCTGGAGAAGACATCACACATTCTTTGAAAGTTGAATCCAAACCAAAACTCCACTAGATCTTCTGTGCTGACTCTGGGTGGTCCTGGGTGAGCCGGTTTAGCCTGAATGAGCCCTGGGAAATTTGATATGGCTACATTCAGTTAAAAGGTTACTACTCCTGGGTGGTCTTTAGCATTTAATAGGACTTGGTCCTGGAGTCGATGTAAGATTCAGAGAAATTCAAGAATCTTGCCCTGGACCAGATCCAGTGTATTAGGAGTGATGATTACTCCTAAGCATCTCAATATAATAAACTAGAAAGAGTAGCGTACTCTTGGGATGCCTAGGCAGTTCGTATCAAATATACCTTGCCAACAATGTGCTGCCAACCTTGGGAAGCATCTTCTGAGGCCTAACTCAAGACACCATGTTGTCTGGTTGAGAAATAACTAGGTTGTGTCAAGGCAGAAGGTCAGAACTTTCCAGGAGTTGCTTTACAGTTACAAAGATACAAAGAAACTTTCTTTTACCTATTTAAATACTATGACTTTTCTAAATAATGTCAATCCTTAATTGTATATAAAATTAAGAGGAATTGAGGTGTGACCAATATAAAAACCATTAAATTTTACCACAGAAGAGAGTATAGTGGAAACAATCTGTGCTTTGGAGACAGCCAATACCCACTTCATTGTTTACTGATAGGGAGACTGACACAGAGATATGGTGCATTATCCCAAGTGGTAGCACATGCAGAAAATATTTTTAAAATTTAAAAATTGTTTATGAATTAGATGTGTCAATCTGTTTAGATAAGTGATTATTTTTAAAGAATTATTGGCATAGTGATGATCCTTGCTATTCTCCATGCAATGGGAATCTTTCCTTAGCATTGATAATGAGTAAACTTGCTTTGTATCTCCAGTGAGGGTTCTAGGTTTTTAGGACCCTCAAGGAGCTAAAAGAGAGCTGGACAAGTAGACTGAGTACACTGCAGAGAGACCTGGAAGAAGGCAGTCAATTCACTCAATCATTTAGTTAATTCACTAAGAATTTGACCACTCTCCAACTGGCTCTCTCATGATCCAAGAGCTCAAACCACCCAGCCTTTCACCAATCAGGATCCTGATCATGTAAAGTAATATCAAGGCTGCATCTCAGCTCCAATTTGCAACAGAAAGAATAATACCACTCCTCTGGGACCAGAAGGTAAAGAGGACACAAAGCAGAGAATTCAGAACAGGCTTCTTGTCAAATAGAGCTTCTGAAGGATCAGGTTCTGCTTGAATAACATGTTAAGAAGAAAAGTGAAGGGCAGTGGTGCATGCCTATAATCCCAGCTACTTGGGAGGCTGAGGCAAGAAGATTGCAAGTTTGAGGTCACCCAGACAAAAATAAAAAATAGAAAAGACTGGGTATATGACTCAGTGTTAAAGTGCCTCTGGGTTCAATCCCTAATACTGCATTAAAAGGAAAAAAAAAACATTTTAGAAAATTCACATGCAGCATCTTTGTACAGATAGATACTTTTCCCATTAAATACCAAATATTTTAAATTTAAAAATCTACGAGTAAATCAAGGATGAGGATAATTATTATCAACATAGATCTTAAAGAACAAAGCTTTAATATAGATAACAATAAGACAGAAAATAAAGTTAAGACACAAAGGAAAATAGAGAAAACAGTGAAGGAATAGAATGTTTTCTTAGGAAAACTAGATGCCACACTATTTTTATATCCTGGCCAACAATATGCGTTGGGCCGTCTCATAATTCCAGACCCTCATATCTCTTTATTTGCAATATGAGCTTGAATGTGTAACAATCATTTCACGATTAGTAGGTTCAAAACTGAACTTCTGATCTTCCTCAACTCTAAGCTTATTTCAGAGCTTTTCACATCTTGATTAATGGGAAATTGATTCTTCAAGCTGCTCAAATAGGAAATCTTAGATCATCTTTGACTATCACTCACGCTCTACATCGGATTAATCAGCGAATTTCGTTAGCTGTATCTACGTTGAAACTTATGACATCTAACATATCCACTGATGTCATCCTGATCCACAGTAATATCATCTCTTACTTGGATCATTTATATAGTCTACAAATCTCTGCTTTCATTCTTTTTTCCTTCTAGCATCAGAGAAATCATGTTTAAAAAGGTTAGATCATGTCACTCTCCATGGATGTGAATAAACACTTTAATGGTACTCCATTTCAGAATATAGCCCCAAATTTGTGCTATGACCCACAGGACCTTAAATGATCTGTTCTTGCTGCCTAGCCTCATATCCCCACTTTTACTCATAACCTGTAACCACACTATTATGACTAAACCCTTTGCTTTAACCATGTTGGTCTCATTTCTTTTCTTTTCTTTCTTTCTTTCTTTTTTTTTTTTTTTTTGGTACCAGAGATTGAACTCAGGGGTACTTAACGACTGAGCCACATCGCCAGTCCTATTTTGTCTTTTACTTTGAACTCGTGATTCTCCTGTCTCAGCCTCCCAAAGTGGTAGGATTACAGGCGTGCGCCACTGCGCCTGGCCCGTCTCCTCATTTCTTTTTTTGGGGGGGTCATTTATTTTTTTAAATTTTATTTATTTATTTATTCTACTTAGGAATACATGATAGCAGCGTGCATTTTGATTCATTGTACACTCCTTATTTCTTAAATGTGCCATATACTCTCCCCCCTTTTCATGCAACTTTATTCTCCCAGATTTTAAAATGCTTTTTTCCCTTCTTTTAATCTATTTACAATTTAGACCTCCTTTGCTTTGCTTTATGTGTCTTCATAGCAATCATCTGTATAAAAGACAACATATATATTTACTTATATAGTTTGCTTGCTCCTTGATCTTGCTCCCAAAACTACTCCCCAAAGTTAAACTTCATTGCTACAGGAATTGTCTGTTTTGTTCTTTGTTGCATCCTCAGGAACTGCAAAAGAACCAGTATTCAGTGTTGGTTGAAATTTCCTGATTATGGCAGAAGTGGTCAATGCCTGATGGGTCATTTCCTTAGTCAACTGGCCTATACTACTGTAGGCCCACTTGGAGTCTGGTTCACCACTTTCCTCCCAATTTTTTAGCATTAATTGGATCAATTAATCCATTTTATGCATATAATTCAGTTCAGTTTTATGAGACAGAACTACTGTTAAAATTCAGAGAAAGGAATTATATGAAAATACCTGTGCTCTGAGAATATACACTAAAGGCAAAGGGTGGAGATTTGCTTCATCTTCACCTTAGATCTACAGAGAACACTGAGAGCCTTATGTGATTCCATTTCCAATAAGGGGAGATTCAGTAGACAGGTGGCTTATACCAACTTGTTAAATATAAAGGTCACAGATGACTGATTTTACAGCAATTTATAGATGATTGAGGGAGAAGAAACTGGGACTGAATCTTCAGAAGTTAGCAAAACAAAATGCATCTGGATGATTCCACATACCATATATGGCCCATGTGTGACAGAAATGCATGGGATCATCTCAGTATCTTCCAATCTTAGGGCTCCTTGAAGGAGAAACATCTCAAGGGATGTAAGAAGTGATAAAAAAGAAAAGTCTATGCAAGAGATTTTTAATATTCAGGAATCCATTGGTATAATTATTGACCTCAATTGCTAAAATTCCAAACCATATGATAGTATTTAAAAATTCTGACGAATTATAAAATTCAGTAAGCACTTTAAATAAAAATTATAAGTAGGAATAGAAGCAAATTACACAAAATGATAAAATGATTTATCCCACATTAAAATGAATTATCATCTTAAATAGTAAAACTTTCTATTAGAGTGGAAAATTAGATTGAAATTTCTACTACCTATTTAATTGCATTGGTATGGTGTGCCAAAAAAATTAAAGTCAGGGTAGACATTGGCAAATAGTACTTTTTGGATGCCTAGAAATTCTGTCTGTTTTTAAAATAAAAATATGAAAAGAAGCTTAAAGAAGTTACTAAGAAAAATAATAAATTTATAAAAATTAATAGTTTTGTTTCATATTATCTGTAAGTAAATGAAAATTCAAGTGAAAAAATCTAAACAACATAATATTAGAATCAATGCAAAAATATATAGGAAATCTTACTGAAGGACATAAAGCAATATCTAAACTTTGGGAAAACATAGTGTGATCTTAGATGAGAAGAATTGATATAGTAAAAATGCCAATTTTTCAAAATTATTCAATAAATTTAAGAAACTTATAAGTAGAATTTTATCAAGTGTTGACTTTAAAATTGAATACAATAATATTAAAATTTACTTGGAAGAATATATGTCTAAGAACAGCCAAGAAAAGTTTGATATAGGAGAATGAGAGGCTGGGAAACTTACTTTACATATTCTTCATGTGACTATAATGTCACTATAATTGAATCAATATGGTTTCAGCCACATGAATCCTTGAAGAAAATAGAAAATCTTGAAAAATATATCTATATATAAAAATTTCATATATGCCAACATTAGTATTTCTATTCATTGAGAAAAAATGACTTATTTAATAAATGGAATTGATAGCTATTTATCCAGGAGGAAACAATGTTGTACCCACTCTAATCATATCTGTGATGGCTCACTATAGTAGACACTAGTCCAAAGTACTATTTAAAATTAACTTTAAGTTACTTAAAATTAAATATAATTTTAAAATTATTCTCAATGGCATTAGCCATGTTTTAAAATATTCAATAGCTACATTTGGATAATGTCTAATTTATTTGGGAAGTGTAAATTTAATAAGTGTTGGATAAAGAATTTAGAAATTGGATAGTGAAAATGGTCAATGAACCAAAAGAATATCTAAGTATAAAAACAAAGAAAATACAGAAATTGAAAGAACATGTCCATAAAGAGAGAAAAATTCTAAAAAAGAACCAAACAAAAATTCTGGAAATGAAACCCCAGGCCCAATGTGCAGAGGAGGTGGAGTAGACAAATCCCGGCCCCACAGACAGAAGAGGCAGAGGAGACCGACTGCACGCACACACACACACACACACACACACACACACACAAAACCTTGATGCAGCCCTGCCATCTACCAACCAGTGGCTGTTCCTGCCTACATCCATCTAGAGTCAACAGCCAGGACCAGGAAGATCATTGCCAAGGTCCCTGCAGGCCCAGTTACACCAGAGATGAGGTATTGGTAACTTGCAACAACACTACAAGATTATAGGGTAGAAACCATAATACCTCAGATCAACACCGCTAGAGAGGAAGACACATAAACAACATGAAAAAACAAGGGAAGAAAATGCCCCAAACAAACAAAGAAGCTACAATAATAGAATCCATTGACAGCACAGTAGATGAAATGTCAGAGGAAGAGTTCAGAATGTACATAATTAAAATGAGCTGTGAAGCACAGAATAATATAAGAGAGCAAATACAGACAACCATTTATCACTCCAACAGAGAGATAAGACAGCAAATACAGGGAGAAAAAGATTAATTCAAGAAAGAAAGAATTTGAAAAAGAACCAAGCAGAAATCCTTGAAATGAAAGAAACAATAAACCAAATATAAAATTCAATAGAAAGCATCACCAACAGACTAGATAACTTGGAAGATAGAACCTCAGACAATGAAGACAAAATATATAACCTTGAAAATAAAGTTGACCACACAATGAAAATGGTAAGAAACCATGGAACAAAACATCTAAGAATTATGGGATAACATCAAAAGACCAAATCTAAGAATTGTCGGGTTAGAGGAAGGCACAGAGATATAAACCAAAGGATTGCACAATCTCTTTCATGAAAAATATCAGAAAATTTCCCAAACATGAAGAATGAATTGGAAAATCAAATACAAGAGGCTTATAGAATATCAAATGTACAAAACTGCAACAAATCCACACCAAGACACATTATAATGAAAATGCCTACCCACACAATAAGGATATAGAATTTTAAAAGCTGCAAGAGAGAGGCACAGATTACATAAAGGGGGAAACCAATTCAGATCTCAGCAGATTTTTCAACCCAGACCCTCAAAGCCAGGAGATCTTGGAACAACATATACCAAGCTCTAAAAGAAAATGAGTTCCAACCAAGAATCTTATACCCAGCAAAATTAAGCTTCTGATTTGATGACAAAATAAAAAAAAAACAAAACCCTTCCATGATAAACAAAAGTTAAAAGAATTTACAATGAGAAAGCCTGCACTAGAGAACATTCTCGACAAAATATTTCATGAGGAGGAAATGAAACATAACAATGAAAATCAGCAAAGGGAGGAACTACATTAAAGGAAAAGCCAATCAAAGGAGAAACCAAGTCAAGTTAAAAACTAAAAATAAACCAAAATGAATGGGATTACAAATCATATTTCAATAATAATCCTGAATGTTAATGGCCTAAACTCATCAATCAAAAGATATAGACTGGCAGATTGGATTTTAGAAAAAGACCCAACAATATATTGTCTTCAAGACACTCATCTCATAGAAAAAGACATCCACAGACTGAAGGTGAAAGGAAGGGAAAAAATATACCACTCAAATGGACTGCATAAACAAGCAGGGGTCTCCATCTTCATATCAGATAAAGTAGACTTCAATTTGAAGATAGTCAGAAGGGATAAAGGACATTTCATACTGCTTAGGGGAATCATACATCAAGAAGACATAACAATCATAAATATCTATGTCCCAAACAATAGAGCATCAACATATATCAAGCAAATCCTTCTCAATTTCAAGAATCAAATAGACCACAACATAATAATACTGAGTGACATTAACACACCTCTCTCACCACTAGACAGATCTTCCAAACAAAAAATAAAGAAAGCATAGAACTTAATAATTCAATAATTTAGAATTAATAGACATATACAGAATATTTTATCCATCAACAAGTGAATACACTTTTTCTAAGCAGCACATGGATCCTTCTCTAAAATAGACAATGTGTTATGCCACAAAGCAAGTCTTAGCAAATATGAAAAAATAGAGACACTACCCTGCATTCTATCAGACCATAATGGAATGAAATTAGAAATCAATGATAAAATAAAAAATAAAATCTACTCCATCACCTGGAGACTAAATAATACAGTATTGAATGACGCATGGGTAACAGAAGACATCAATGAGGAGATAAAAAAATTCTTAGAGGTAAATGGGAACTCTGATACAACATATCAAAATCTCTGGGACACCATGAAGGCTGTGTTAAGAGAAAAGTTCATTGCATTGAGCTCATTCATTAAAAGAAGAAAAAGTCAACAAATAAATGACCTGATATTACATATCAAAGCTCTAAAAAAGGAAGAACAAATCAACACCGAAAGAAGTAGAAGACGGGAAATAATTAAAATCAGGGCTGAAATCAATCAAATTGAAACAAAAGAAACAATTCAAAAAGTTGACCCCAAAAAAGCTGGTTCTTTGAAAAAATATATAAAATTGACAAACCCCTAGCCACCCTAATGAAAAGGAGGAGAGAGAAATCTCAAAGTACTAAAATTTGAGATGAAAAGGGAAATATCACTACAGACATTATTGAAATACAGAAGATAATTAGAAACTATTTTGAAAATCTATACTCCAGTAAAATAGAAAATCCTAAAGACACCAACAAATTTCTAGAGGCATATGATCTGCTCAAACTGAATCAGGAGGACATCAATTTCAAGCAAGGAAATAGAAGATGTCATCAAAAGCTTACCAACCAAGAAGAGCCCATGACCAGATGGATTCTCAGCCAAGTTCTACAAGACTTTCAAAGAAGAATTAATACTAAAACTCCTCAAATTATCCCATGAAATAGAAAAAGAGGGAACCTTTCCAAACTCGTTTATGAGGCTAGTATCACCCTGATTCTAAAAGCAGACAAAGACACATCAAAGAAAGAAAACTTTAGACCAATATCCCTGATGAACATTGATGCAAAAATTTTTAATAAAATTCTGGCAAATCATTTACAAAAACATATTAAAAAGATAGTACACCACAATCAAGTGGATTTCATCCCAGATATGCAAGGTTGGTTCAACATACGGAGATTAATAAATGTAATTCATTACATCAATAGACTTAAAGTCAAGGATCATATGATTATCTCTATAGGTGCTGAGAAAGCATTTGACAAAATACAGCACCCTTTCATATTCAAAACACTAGAAAAACTAGGGATAGTAGGAACACACTGCAACATTGTAAAACTTTTCGATGCAAAACTGAAAGCCAACATCATCCTCAGTGGGGAAAAATTGGAAGCATTCCCTCTAAAAACAGGAACAAGACAGGGATGTCCTCTTTCACCACTTCTATTCAACATAGTCCTTGAAATTCTAGCCAAAGCAATTAGACAGAGAAATTAATAGGATAAGAATAGAAAAAGAAGGTCAACTGTCATTATTTGCTGACATGATTCTGTACTTAGAGGATCCAAAAAATCTACCATAAAACTTCTAGAATTAATAAATAAATTCAGCAAAGCAGCAGGATATAAAATCAATACCCGTAAATCAAATGCATTTCTATACATCAGTGATGAATCCTCTGAAAGAGAAATTAGGAAAACTACTCCATTCACAGTAGCCTCAAAAAAAAAAAAAAAAAAAAAAAAAGAAAAAAAAAGAAAGAAAAAAAGAAAAAAGAAAAAGAAAAGAAATGCTTGGGAATCAATTTAACAAAAGAGGTGAAAAAACTTTATAATCAAAATTACAGACACTAAAGAAAAAGATTAAAGAAGACCTTAGAAGATGAAAAAATCTTCCATGATCTTGGATAGGCAGAATCAATGTTATCAAAATTATCAAAATATTATCATATTATCCAAAGCGCTATACAGATTCAATGTGATTCCAATTAAAATTCCAATGTCATTCCTTATAGTAATAGAAAAAGCAATCATGAAATTCATTTGGAAAAATAAGAGACCCAGAATAGCCAAAGAAATCCTCATCAAGAAGAGTGAAGCAGGAGACATCATAATACCAGACCTTAAACTATACTACAAAGCTATAGTGACAAAAACAGCATGGTACTGGCACCAAAATCAACATGTAGACCAATAATACAGAATAGAGGACACAGAAACAAATCCACATAAATACAGGTATCTCATATTAGACAAAGGCACCAAAAACATACAGTGGAGAAAAGATAGCCTCTTCAACAAATGGTGCTGGGAAAACTGGAAATCCATATGCAGCAAAATGAAACTAAACTCCTATCTCTCATCATGCACAAAACTCAACTCAAAGTGGATCAAGGACCTAGGAATAAGACCAGATACCCTATGCCTAATTGAGGAAAAAGTAGGCCCAAATATTTATCACTTTGGATTAGGCCCTGACTTCCTTAACAAGACTCCTAAAGCACAATAAAAAAAATCAAGAATCAATAAATGGGATGGATTCAAATTTAAAAGCTTCTTCTCAGAAAAAGAAACAATCAATGAAGTGAACAGAGAGCCTATAACCTGGGAACAAATTTTTGCCACAGGCACATCTGGTAGAGCACTGATCTCTAGGATATATAAAGAACTCAAAAAAATTAACACCAAAAAAACAAACAACCCAATCAATAAATGAGCTAAGGAGCTGAACAGACACTTCTCAGAAGAAGATATACAATCAATCAACAAATATATAAAAAAGTGTTCAACATCTCTAGCCATTAAAGAAATGCATATCAAAACTAAGAGTTCATCTCACCCCAGTCAGAATGGCAGTTATCAAGAATACAAACAACAACAAGTGTTGGCGAGGATGTGGAGGAAAAGTTACACTCATACCTTGCTGGTGGGTACCTTGCAAATTGGTGCTACGAATCTGGAAAACAGAATGGAGATTCTTTAGAAAACTTGGAATGGAACCACCATTTAACAGCCATCCCACTCCTCAGTCTATACCCAAAGGACTTAAAAACAGCATACTACAGTGACACAGCCACTTACTTTAATGTTGATAGAAGCACGATTCACAATTGCTAAACTTTGGAAGCAACCTAGATGCCGCTCAATAGATGAATGTATAAAGAAACTGTGGTATATATACACAATGGAATATTACTCAGCATTAAAACAGAATAAACTTATGGCATTTGCAGGTAAATGGATGGAGTTAGAGAATACCATGCTAAGCAAAGTAAGCCAATCCTCCAAAACCAAAAGCAAAATGTTCTCTCTGAACATAAGTGAGAACTTATCAGATCAACAAATATATGAAAATATATGAAAACAAATATATGAAACATAAGTGAACTCTGAACATAAGTGAGAACTTATCAGAGAGAACATTTGGCTTTAAAATTCTATCCTTATTCTATATGCTAGGCATTTTCATTATAATCTGTCTTGGTATAGATCTGTTGTAAGTTTGTACATTTGGTGCCCTGTAAGCCTCCTATATTTGATTTTCCAATTCCTTCTTGATGTTTGGGAAATTTTCTGATATTATTTCATTGAAGAGATTGTGCAATCCTTTGGTTTGAATCTTTGTGCCTTCCTCTATCCCAATAAATCTTAGTTTTGGTCTTTTGATTTTATCCCATAATTCTTGGATGTTCTGTTCATGGCTTCTTACCATCTTCACTATATGGTCAACTTTATTTTCAAGATTATATATTTTGTCTTTATTATCTGAGATTCTGTCTTCCAAGTGATGTAGTCTGTTGGTAATCCTTTGTATTGAGTTTTTAATTTGGTTTATTATTTCCTTCATTTCAAGGATTTCTGTTTTTTTTTTCCCCCCAGAATCTCTATCTCTTTCTTGAAGTAGTTTATTGCTACCTGTATTTTCTCTCTTATCTTTGTTCTTATAAATGATCAATTTTTGCCTGTATCTGCTCACTTAGGTCATTCATTAATTTGCAGATCATTTTAATTACATACGTTCTGAACTCTTTATCTGACATTTCATTTACTGACTTGTGAATGGATTGTGGTAGTATCTTGGTTTGTTTGTGTCACTTTCCTCCTTTGTTTTTTCATGTTGTCTATGTGTCTTCTCTTTTGCAGTGCAGATCTGAGGAGTTGCAACTTCTACCCTATAATCTTGTAGTGTCCATGCAGGTACCGATACCTCCCCTTCAAGGGATATATCAATGTTTATAGCACCCAATGCAACCAATATGCAGCCATAAATCAATTAGCTTCTATTTTGACATTTCTTGTTTTGTTGCTATAAGCAGAAATGATGAGTTCAGTTATCTTCTACCATATAGCCAATAGGTTTGCCTAAGGGTTTAAGGTTTCTAATTTTGTACTGTGGGGGTAGGCTGTGATGTTTATGAGACAGGATGTGGGAATATAGAGCTACTAGATTATAGGACTAGTGAAAGTATAATCAAAAGAAATTGGCTGCTAGCAAGAAAGAAAAGAAAAGATAGAGGTTACCCCATGCAAGGCTCCCTGTTGCCTCTACAACAGGATGGTGTCTGTTAGTACACCAAGTAGAGATACCTCTAGTGCAACTGGGCCCACAGGGACCTTGGTGACAGTTTTCCAGGTCCTGGTTTTTGTCCCTAGATGGAAGTGGCCATACCTCTAGTTGGCAGCAGTAGCATCACTCCTGTAAGCACCTTGGTGTTGGGCTTCCAGGCCCCAGTCAGTGTCCCAAGGTGGAAGCTGCCCCAGGTAAAGATGCCATAGGTGGCAGTGGACGCAACCCAAGTTGGCAGTGGAGGTGTCTTAAGATGGAGGCAACTGCTTTCAGAGATGGGCCTGGAAGGATGGGCTGTACAATGGCATTGGATTGCCTATTTGGTGATGCCTCAGTGTGGCATGCAGTGTTGCAATAGGCAGCTGCCTCCTTGCCCTGTCCGATGTCCCACAGTGGAGATTACTGTGTGGGGAGGGCTATGGTGGTGGCTGCAATGTTGCAAAATCGAGGCGGTTTGGGTGGAACCACACGTTGGTGAATAGGAAAATAAAATGTGGGGCTCCTCTCTGGTGGTGGGGTGCAGTGTATGAGTCACGTTTCTCCAGGGAAGCTTTGGTGATGGTCTTTCATGTCCTTGCTGTGGTCCCTAGATGGAAGTGGTCATGTCCATGGTTAGTGGCTGGGGACCATCAAACCTGTAAGTACCTTGGTGTTGGGCTTCCACCCACCAGATGGTGTCCCAAGATAGAAACTGTCACAACTAAAGATGGTAGTGATTGTAAGGTCAGATAAGGATGACTGAAAAGAGGCCATTAAAACTGCTGAGCAGGGCTTTATTGATATAAGCTCCCAGGTGAGACTTCCCTGTCCAACAGAGTAGGTCTGGGAGAATTACACACAGGCTCAACTGGTTTGAAAGTTTTATGGGCTTGAGGCAGGAAGGGGAGGGCTTGGGACAGGAGACAGAAGTTTTGGGCAGGAAGTGGGGGGGGTTCCTGGGACAGGAAAGGGAGGTTTTGGGGAGTCTTTGTCATCCAGGGGTTGGTCAGGGAATTGGCTGATTGATGGTAGTCATGAGTTGCCATCACTGCTTATCTGCTGGCATCTGATTGATTGTTTTCTCGCCTGCCCGGGCTGCCTGGTGCTTTGTTTTTGTTAGCCACCTTAAACTGACCTAACAGTGACAGCAGTGGGGGTAACCTGAGATGGTGTTGGAGATGTCCCACGATGGCAGCGACCAGTTTTAGAGATGGGGCTGAAAAGGCAAGCCCAACGATGGCTTTGGGTGGCCTATTTGGAGATGCAGTACTGTGGTGCATGGGTGTGGTCCTCAGCATGGTGGGAAGTCCTCAGCTTGGGCCTGGGCTTGAGCTCCTCACAGGTTGTTGGGGTGGTCCTGGGTCTAGGCCCTGCGGGGATCACTGGGGCTGTCCTGGGCCTGCCTGGTCTCTGCAGGTGTTGGCAAGATGATTTTGGGCCTGCCTGGGTTCAGCATGGATCGGCAGGGATGTCCTGGTCCTACCTGGTCTCTGTGGGGTTCTACAAGACTGTCCTCAAGAGTAGAATTTTAAATTTCACAAGAGAAAACAGCAAGTTACGTTTGGAGTTAAGCCAAATAGACTTTCTGAGATATCTCAACCCAGACTCTAAAAGACAAAAAATGCTTGGAGTAGTATATAATAAGCCCTGAAAAATAATGGCTATCAATCAAGATTCATATATACAGCAAAGTTATCCTTCAGAATTGAAGATGAAATAAAACTTGCCAAGATAAGCAGAAACTAAAAGAATTCATGAATGCTAAGCCAACCTTATAGATAGAAAATACTTAATGAAATATTATATGCAGAAGAAATAAAAAATAAAAATCAGATCCAGCAAATACTGAATCACGCTAGAAGAGTAATAAAAGAAAAAATCAAATTTGAATTAAATATTAGAAAGAAATCAAAATATCAAGAGATTAAAAATTATCTTTCTAGAATAACACTGAATTAAATGGTCTAATTCTCCAATGAAAAGATATAGATTGGCAGAATAGATTTAAAAAGACCCAACCATATATTCTTTACAAGGAGTCACCTTGCAGCCCAAGATATTCATAGACTGAATATGAAAAGATGAGAAAGCTATAGCATGCAAATAGACTTTAAAGAAGAATGAGTAGCTAATCTCAGACAAAATAGCCTTTAAAATTGGTAAGTGATAAGGAAGGACACTTCATTCTGGTTAAGAAAATTACTAACAAAGAGATAATGGTTGTAAGTATTTATACCATAAATATTGGTGTACCTACTTATATAAAACCAACCCTACTCAATATAAAAACAGAGAGATCCCAGTACAATAATACTGGATGATTTCAACATACCTCTCTCATCGATAGATCATCCAGACATAAATTAAGTGCAGATTCTTTTGATTAATAAAGTGCTATTAATTAAGTAAACCTAACAGAAATCTATAGAATATTTAATCAATTAACAAATGAAATTATTTTTTCTCAGCTGCACATAGAATCTTCTTCAAAAAAGACTATATTAAGACACAAAGTAACTCTTAGCAAATATAAAATAACTGAGATAATTCCTTGCATATTATCAGATGATAATGGAAGGAAATTAGAAGTCAATATCCAGATAAAAAACAGAAAACATTTTAACACATGGAGATTGAATAATATGCTCTGGAATGAGGAATGGGTCATAGAAGAAATCAGAGGAGAAATAAAAATAACTTGTAGAAACAAATGAGAATAGAGATACAACACACCAAAATCTCTGAGATTGTATTGAGGCAGTTCTAAGATAAAAGTTTACAGCATTGAGTGCCTATGTTAAACAAACAGAAAGAAAGATCCCATATAAATAATCCAATGTTACATCTCAAGTCCATAGAAAAGCAACTAATTCTGTAGGAATTAATTAAGGAAAGAATTAGAATCAGAGCCAAAATTAATGAAATTAATTTTAAATAAAAGAAGGATCACTACAACAAAGAACTGGTACTTTGAAGAGATAAATAAGATTGATGATCCCTTAGCAAAACTAACTAAAAGAAAGAAAAGATTCAAATCAACAAAAGCAGAAATGAAAAAGAAGATATCACCACAACAGACATTTCTAAAATTCAGATCATTAGGAACTATTTTGAAAACTTGCATTACAACAAATTGGAAAACATAAGAAACTGATAAAGTTTTAGACATATATAACTCAGATTGAACCAAGAGGCTATAGAAAACCCAAATAAACTAACATCAAGCAATGAGACTAAAGCAGTAATTAAAACTCTTCCAATGAAGAAGAGTCCAGGATCAAATGGATTCTTAGCTAAGTCCTATCAGACCTTAAAATAAGAACCAATGCTAAAACTCCTCAAACACTTTTTTGAATTAGAAAGGGAAAAACCCTCCCAAATGTATTCTATGAAACTGGTATCACTCTGATACCAAAACTAGATAAAGATACATTAGGGAAAGAAAACTACAAATATCTCTAATGAACGTAGATGCAAAAATCCTTAATAAAATATTAGCAATCAAGAATTCAATACACATTAAAAAGATTGTATACTGTGATCAAACTATTTTCATTCCAGGGACTGGTACAACATATGCGTAAATATAGTTCACACATAAATAGAATTAAGGACAGAAATCATACAATTATCTCAATAGTTGCAGAAAAAGCTTTTGACAAAAACCAGCACCCATTCATGTTAAAAACACGGAACTAGGGATAGAAGAAAGTTACTTCAATATCATAATGACTATACATTACAAACTTAAAGTCAATATCACACTGAACACAGAAAAATTCAAAACATTTTCTCCAAAATTAGGAACAAGACAAGATTGCTCAATCTAGTATAGTTCTTGAAACTTACCAGAGAGATCAGGCAAGAGAAAGAAAGGGACACAGATAGAAATCCAATTTTCCTATTTACTGATGACATGATCCTCTACAAAGAAGATCCAAAAAACTTTACCAGAAGACATCCAGACAGATAAACAAATTCATCAAATAGCAGGTACAAGATCAATATACAAAAATTAATGATTGCTATACTAAAATAATAAATCTGCTGGAAAAGAAATAAGGAAAACAATTTCATTCACAATAGCCTAAAAAAGAACTTGGAATAAATCTAGCCAACAAGATAAAATAATGCGACTGTGAAAATTATTGAACACTGAAAAAAGAAATTCGAAAAGACCTACCTGTAGTAAACGTATATTAAAGGGAATAAACTATATGATGAATGGGAATAATTGGAGGCAGCCAATTTAGAGAGGGGTGATTTGGTATAGCATCTCTGAGGAGAATATCTGAGCTAAGACTGGACAAATGCCAACAAGCCTTACTGTGGAGAGCTAAGCAAACAACATTCTATACTGCATTCACAGTCTTGATAGCTCAATTGAACAATGGAATGAAGCCAGGGTGCCTGCTGCATTGGAGACAATTGATTGGCTTCTGTAATTTTTTTTTCCATATTTAATTAATTTATTTGTTCTATTTATGTTTACATGATATCAGAGTGCAATTTGATTCATTGTATACAGATGGAGGATAACATTTCATTTCTCTGGTTGTAAGTGATATAGAATCACACCACACATGCAGTCATAGATAAAGCTAGGGCTATGAAGGCCATCATATTCCACCACCTTTACTGTCCCCATGCCCCCTCCCTCCTCACACCCCTGTGAACAGAGTTCTTCCATTGTTCCCATGTCCTTCCCCACACTATGGATCAGCATCCACTTATCAATGAGTACATTCGGCATTTGGTTTTCTGAGATTGGCTTACTTCATTTGGCATGATATTCTCCAACTCCATCCATTTACCTGAAATGCCATAATTTTATTCTCTTTTATTGCTGAGTAATATTCCATTGTGTATATATACCACAGGTTCTTTATCCAGTCATCTATTGAAGAGCATCTATGTTGGTTTCACAGTTTAGCTATTGTGAATTGAGCTGCTATAAACATTGAAGTGGCTGTGTAAGTGTAGTATGCCTTTTTAAGTCTTCTGGGTATAGACCCAGGAGTGGAATAGCTGGGTCAAATGGTGATTCCATTCCAAGTTTTCTAAGGAATCTCTATACTGTTTTCCAGATTGGTGGTACCAATTTGCAGTTCCATCAGCAATGTATGAGCATGCCTTTTCCCCCACAACCTCGCCAACACTTATTGTTGTTTGTATTCTTTTTTTAAAATTTTTTATTAGTTTATTTAATTGCATTTCAAGTCATAGTACATATATAGAGCTCAGTTTTTCCATTTCCCTGGTTGCAAACCAGATAAAGTCACACCAATTGTGTCTTCATACATGCACCAAGGGTAGTGATGACGATCGCAATCAACCATCTTTACTATACCCATTCCCCTTTCCCACCTCCACCTCCCCTATGACGCATCCAGAGTTCCTCCATTTCTCTTATGTTTCCTGTTCCCACCCCCCTTATGTATCAGCATCCACTAATCAGAGAGAACATTCGCCATTTGGTTTTTTGCGATTGGCTTACTTCACTAAGCATAATGTTCTCCAATTCCATCTATTTGCCTGAAAATGCCATAATTTTATTCACTTTTATTGCTGAATAATATTCCATTGTGTATATGTACCACAGTTTCTTTATCCATTCATCTATTGAAGGACATCTGGGTTGCTTCCACAGTTTTGCAATTGTGAATTGTGCTGCTATAAACATTGAAGTGGCTGCTTTA
>CM053407.1:67098141-67129339 GCA_028644305.1 Xerus rutilus | reverse complement strand
CATTGTAGAGGTTTTTCACCTCTTTTGTTAAATTGATTCCCAAGTATTTTATTTTTTTTGAGGCTATTGTGAATGGGATATTTTTCCTAATTTCTCTTTCAGAGGGTTTATCACTGATGTATAGAAATGCAATTGATTTGTGGGTGTTGATTTTATATCCTGCTACTTTTCTGAAATCATTTATTAATTCTAAAAGTTTTCTGGTAGAATTTTTTGGATCCTCTAAGTATAAAATCATGTCATCTGCAAATAATGATAGTTTGAGTTCTTCTTTTCCGATTTGTATCCCTTTAATTTCTTTTGTCTGTCTAATTGCTCTGGCTAGTATTTCAAGGACTATGTTGAACAGCAGTGGTGAGAGAGGGCATCCCTGTCTAGTTCCCATTTTCAGAGGGAATGATTCCAATTTTTCTCCATTTAGGATGATGTTGGCCTTGGGTTTAGCATCGATAGCTTTTACAAAGTTGAGGTATGTTCCTACTATCCCATTTTTTTCTAGTGTTTTGAGCATAAAAGGGTGTTGTATTTTGTCAAATGCCTTCTCTGCATTGATTGATAAAATCATATGACTCATCTTTAAATCTATTGATTTCCATATGTTGAACCAACCTTGTGTCCCCGGAATAAACCCCACCTTATCATGGTGCACTATTTTTTTTGATATGTTTTTGTATGGGATTTGCCAGAATTTTATTGAGAATGTTTGCAACTGTGTTCATCAGGGATATTGGTCTGAAGTTTTCTTTCTTTGATGTGTCTCTGTCTGGTTTTGGAATCAGGGTGATACTTGCCTCATAGAATGACTTTGAAAGGGTTCGCTCCTTTTCTTTTTCATGAAGTAGTTTGATGAGTATTGGTATTAATTCTTCTTTGAATGTCTTGTAGAACTTGGATAAGAATCTGTCTGGACCTGGGCTTTTCTTGGTTGGCAGGCTCTTGATGGGATCTTCTATTTGCTTGCTTGAAATTGATCTGTTTAAGTTGTGTATGTCCTCTTGGTTCAGTTTGGGTAAGTCATATGCCTCTAGAAATTTGTCCATGTCTTCAGGGTTTTCTCTTTTACTGGAGTATAAATTTTCAAAATAGTTTCTAATTATCCTCTGTATTTCATAGTGTCTGATATATTTCCTTTTTCATCATGAATTTTAGTAATTTGGGTTTTCTCCCTCCTCCTTTTCGTTAGGGTGGTTAAGGGTTTGTCAATTTTGTTTTTTTCAAAGAACCAGCTTTTTGTTTTGTCAATTTTTTGAATTGTTTCTTTTGTTTCAATTTCATTGATTTCATCCCTGATTTTGATTATTTCCTGTCTTCTACTTCTTTGGGTGTTAATTTGTTCTTTCTCTTCTAAGGCTTTGAGACAAAGAGTAAATGCATTAATTTGTTGACTTTAGTTCTTCTAATAAATGAGTTTAGTGCAATGAACTTTCCTCTTAGAACTGCCTTCATGGTATCCCAGAGATTTTGATATGTTGTATCAGATCTTTCATTTGCCTCTAAAATTTTTTTTTATCTCTTCCCTATGTCTTCTGTTATCCATACATCATTCAATAGCATATTATTTAATTTCCAGGTGTTGGAGTAGTTTCTAATTTTTAATCTGTCATCGATTTCTAATTTTATTCCATTGTGGTTAGACAGGATGCAGGATAATATCTCTATTTTTTTGTATTTGCTAAGACTGACTTTGTGACATAACATATGATCTATTTTGGACCAAGATCCATGTGCTGCTGAGAAAAAAGTGTATTCACTCATTGATGAATGGAACACTATATATGTCTGTTAAGTCTAAATTATTGATAGTTTCATTGAGATCTATGGTTTATTTATTTATTTTTTGTTTGGAAGAGCTATCCAATGGTGAGAGAGCTGCGTTAAAATCTCCAAGTTTTATTGTGTTGTGGTCTATTTGATTCTTGTATTTGAGAAGGATTTGTTTGATATATGTAGAAGGCCCATTATTTGGAGCATAGATATTTATGATTGTTATGTCTTGTTGATGTATGATTCTCTTAAGAAGTATGAAATGACCTTCTTTATCTCTTTTCACCATCTTTGGTTTGAAGTCCACTTTATTTGATATGAGGATGGAAACTCCTGCTTGTTTGTGGGGTCCATGTGAGTGATATGTTTTTTTCCCACCCTTTCACTTCAGTCTATGAATGTCTTTTCCTGTGAGATGAGTCTCTTGAAGACAGCATATTGTTGGGTCTTTATTTTTAATCCAGTCTGTCAGTCTATGTCTTTTAATTGGTGCATTTAGGCCAATTACATTCAGGGTTATTATTGAAATATGATTTGTAATTCTGGTCATTTTGGTTTGTTTTTGGTTTTTACTTTGACTTGTTTTCTCTTTTGAATGATGTTTCCTTTAGTGTAGTTCCTCTCTTTGTATATTTTCATTGTTGGTTATCGTTTTCTCCTCATGGGATATTTTGTCAAGAATGCTGTGTAGTGCAGGCTTTCTTGCTGTGCATTCTTTTAACTTTTGTTTATCATGGGAGGTTTTTATTTCATCATCAAATATGAGGCTCAGTTTTGCTGGATATAGGATTCTTGGTTGTCATCCACTTTCTTTCAGAGCTTGGAATATATTGTTCCATGATCTCCTGGCTTTTAGGGTCTGGGTTGAAAAATCTGCTGAGATACAAATTGGTCTCCCCTTATATGTAATCTGGTTCCTCTCTCTTGCGGCCTTTAAAATTCTATCCTTATTCTGTATGTTGGGCATTTTCATTATAATGTGCCTTGGTATAGATCTGTTGAAATTTTGTACATTTGGTGTTCTATAAGTCTCTTGTATTTGATTTCCCAATTGATTTTTCATATTTGGGAAATTTTCTGATATTATTTCATTGAAGAGATTTTGCATTCCTTTGGGTTGAAATTTTGTGCCTTTTTCTATCCCAATAAATCTTAGATTTGGTCTTTTGATGCTGTTCCATATTTCTTGTATGTTCTCTTCATGATTTTTTTACCATCTTCACTGTATGGTCAAGTTTGTTTTCAAGATTGTATATCTTGTCTTCATTATCCAAGGTTCTGTCTTCCAGGTGATCTAGTCTGTTGGTGATGCTTTCTATTGAGTTTTTTATTTGGTTTATTGTTTCCTTCATTTCAAGAATTTCTGATTGGGTTTTTTTTCACGATCTCTAGCTTTTTTTTTTTTTTTTTTTTTTTTGGTACTGGGGATTGATCTCAGGGGCATTCAACCACTGAGCCACATCCCCAGCCCTATTTTGTGTTTTATGTAGAGACAAGGTCTCGCTGAGTTGCTTAGCGCCTCGCCATTGCTGAGGCTGGTTTTGAACTCGCGATTCTCCTGTCTCAGCCTCCCTAAGTGCTGGGATTACAGGCTTGAGCCACCGCGCCAGGCTTCTAGCTCTTTCTTAAAGTAATCTTTTGCTACTTGTAATTGCTCTCTTATCTCTTTGTTAGAATGATCCATGGTTGCCTTTATTTGCTCTCTTATTTCTTTGTTGGATTGATCAATTTTTGCCTGTAATTGCTTACTTATGTCATCCTTAAATTTGCTGATCATTTTAATTATGTACATTCTGAATTTTTTTTTTGACATTTTATCAACTGTGTTGTCAATGAATTCTGTTACAGTGGTATCGAGTTTGATTTGGGGCACTTTCTTCCCTTGTTTTCTCATGTTGATTGTGTATCTTCCTTTTTTGCAATAACGATCTGAGGTATTGTGGCTTCTATTATATAATCTTGTATTGACACTCCAGATTACCTGTGTCTCACCTTGGAACTACTTCTGTTCACCCAGTGTCCCAGATGGATACTACTGCCACTCAAGTTGGTGGTGGAGGTAGTGGATGTACCTCTAGAGGGCAGTGGGAGTGGCCTTGGCTGGGCTCCTATGGCAGTCCCTAAGAGCTGTTATGCCCCTCTCTTATGCTTCTGCTGGTGAACAGGGACTCTGGAGCAGAACTGGGGGTGGGCCCAAGTCTCACTTAGGCAGGTTCACAAGCAGGAGAGTCTGTGTGCAACCTTTACCGTGAGTGTGAGCTCCCCTGGGGCTGGAGGCTAGCAGGCCCTGGTCTGCCTTCAGCTGGGCACCCCTGGCACTCCCTGAGGGTGGTTTTGGGCCTTCTCTCTTGCTTGTCCACAGGAACTCTGGAGCAGAACTGGGGCGGGCCCAGGCTGCACTTGGGTGGGGCCTCTTCGAGCTGGGGTTTCTGTGGTGACTCTTACCCTGGGTGTGTGTTCCACTGTGGCTGGTAGCTATCAGTCTCTGGTCAACCCTTGGCTGGACACCCGTGGAGTTTCCTGAGGGCAGATTTGGGCCCTCTGCAGCCCCTGCTGGCCCACAGGAACTCTGGAGCGGAACTGGGGCAGGCCCAGACCACACTTGGGTGGGGCCACTTCACACTGGGGTCTCTGAAGGGACTCTTACCCTGAGTGTGAGCTCCCCTGTGGCTAGTGGCTAGCAGTCTCTGATCTCTCTTTGGCTGGACACCCATGGAGTTTCCTGAGGGTGGGTTTGGACCCTCTGTGGCTCCTGCTGGTCCGCAGAAACTCTGGAGCGGAACTGGGGTGGGCCCAGGCCTTGGCTTCTGTAAATTAAGATAGGAGAAGCAGAAATTATAGTTTTACCTATGGTTATTTTATAATTAAATGTTTGGCTGTGAACCACTCTGGTCAACTATTAAGACTGTAGATAAATTTAAAAATCTTGCTGGACACGGTGGGGCCCTCCTGCAAACCCAGCACTTCAGGAGGCTAAGGCAGGAGGATTGCCAGTTTGAAGACAGCCTTAGCAACTTAGACTCTGTCTGTAAATTACTTATATAAAAAGGGGGAGCTGGAGATATGGCACCCTTGGGTTCAATCTCTGGTACCAAAAAACAGAAAAATAAAAACCTTTATAGTAACTCTTCTCGTTGCTGAGATTCAGAAATTTGATCCCTGAACTCATTTTATGGAATGAGAACTTTTCAGGTGTTTCAAATTTGCATGGTTCATGTTGCAAACTACTTCTGGTCCTGTATAATAGGACCACATATCAGTGCACAGTGGATTAGGAAAACAAAAATAATTAAATGAACTCATCTCTCTGAAGATAGGTAGATAAGTGCTATTATAAGTCCTTGAGGGATGTTTGGTTGCTATTCTTAGAAGGGAATCCACTGACATCTTTTAAATATAACTGAACCTTTATATGTGTTTTGTGAAAGAATTCTAGTTTCACGCTAGAGTTATCCCAGCTTTCCCTGACCAGAGTCATTTAGAAAGGGTCAAGAGTTAAGTAAAGGAATGTATTGAAGAAGCTGTTCTTGTGGTCCAGGTAGGAGATGGTGGTGGTTTGGGTCACGTAGTGGCAGTTGTTGGGAAAGGATGGAGGGAAGGAAGAATAAGAAGGAGCTCTAAATGGCTTCTGTTTATTTTTTCTCTTTTATTTTTTTGCCATAATAACTGGAGCATTCTAATTACATCTATAGAGATAGAGGATAATGAAAGAAGAGTTTATAAGCAAAACTTAAGTTCTGTTTAGAAAACCTTAAATCTGAAGTGAATATTAGAAAGTCAAGCACAAAAAGTTCATCAGAGAGATTAGGACTGGGGATGTAATTTTAGAAATTATCAGCATGTGATGTAAGGTGACCAATCATGTTGTTTTGCTTAATTCTGTTCCTATCTTAGCACTAAAAGTCTCAAGGTCTGGGAAACTCCTCAGTCTTTAGCAAACCAGGAAAATTGTTCTCTCTAAATATATGGTATTTATAACATGAGATTGAATGAGAGCAACCAGGGCGATGGCACAGAAAGACTGAAACAGACAAATATTTAGAGGAAAGGGAAGCTTAGAAACTATATCCAGCAAGGGATTAGGAAGACAGGGCAATGCCAGATTTCTGGAAACCAAAGGAGGAAAGTATTTCAAGAAGGGGAGAATATCAGCCATAGATTCTGGTGAATGTCAAAAATGATGTAAACAAGAGATGATTCCTGGGAGTTATGGGGAAAGAAACTACATTGTAGTGTGTAGAGAAATGAATGGTTGGAAAAAAAATCAGTGAGTGCTCCAAAACTATCCCAGTAACTTTGCATTGAAGGGAGAAGAGAAATGGGGTAGCAATTTAAAGAGACTAGATAGGACACAAAAGGGTGGTTTGTGATTCTGTTTGGGGTGTGGTTGTATAATAAGTAGGTCTGCCAGTCAATGTTTAGTATCCATGTGTTATAAAATAGATGTAATGCAATTTTATTCTTCCTAGTTGGTAATTTTCTACAATTCCATTCAGCTTTTCAGGTGTTGTCATTAAAAAAAAGTGTTTTGACATGGTTTCAATGGTTCCAATGAGTATTTTAGTTTTTCCAGGGGAGGATGCTAAAGAGAAATGAATGCAAGCTATTTAAAATAATTTTAAAAAATTATTTCAATTAGGAAACATCAACTGAAAGCCAGGTAAAGGAGGAAGAGAAAATAGAAGCAGATAGAAAGATAGTGCAAAGCAAAGTCAATGGTTTGGATGTTTTATTGAAGTTGAAGAATTCTTGAAGTAATTAGGACTTGGGACAAGCTTATAGAGTAGCAGGTGGTAGCCAGAATAGGCAGGTTATTCGTTTAAAGGTTTCAGGCATTGTGAATTATTGCTGATGCAATGTCAAGGGCATAACCACTAGTTGGGGAGGGGTGAGGGAAAAGGATTTTTTGGATTTAAGGAAGAAGAGGATCTGTCAGGCCGAGTTTGAATGATTTATCCACACGAATTCTGATATTACCAGGAATGATGGCATGAATAGGGATGAGTAGAAAGAGGAATGAGTCAAGAGCAAATTTGAGAGGCTGGATGTGTAGTTTGTGCAAGTACAGGTGGGAGGGATGACTAATAAGGATGAAAATTGGAAGCTGCACATATCCCAACTCCTTGCCCTCTGATATATGTGGGGTATAACACAAAATATGTCCTCTACCACGTACATACAATGTATGGAAAATGATGTCAATAGGACTCAGGTAAGAAGTTAATGAGAGAGGAAGGATGACAGGGGTGGGGAAGGCTAATGAGAATCATCAAAGAAGGGTTTGAAGTTATAAATAAATCTCATCATGAAATATTAGAATCTGCTGCATATCACTTACAGGACCCACTGCAAAATGACAATGTAGGACATCATGCTCAAAAATTACTAAGAATTTCCAGACGATGATACATGAGCATTATGTCAAGTGTGGGCTTTTCTAAGTGTGGGGCCCTATGTGAACTGCACATATCACATACTTATGAAGCTGGCCCTACCTATTCTAGAATTTCATAGACCTAGGGAAAGGACTGGGGAGGGAGGGCAGGATTGAGGTGTGTTGTATTTATCTATTTAGTTAGTGAAAAAATACATAGAAATACTTTGTCCTAGCTATTGTTGTGAATGCTTAAAATATCATAATTTAATCCTCCTAACATTCTTATATTATCTCCCCAGTTTACAGGTAAGGAACCTGAGGGGCTGGAGAAGTATGTGACCTCGCCATGGTCATAGTAAGTAACATCTTGATTCTAGAATCTGTGTCCCTATCAGGCTATGTGAACTCCCAGTAGTTCCAGAGATAGCAATAGATGATTTGGGAGATTTCAAATGTGAGACATGACACAATTAGTCCTGATTAGGTCTCTATGAAAACAAAAATAATCATTTGAAAGGAATAGTTTTAAATACTTAACATATAAACCTCAGCCTTCTCTCATTTCTATCTTCTAAAGACAAAGGATACTTTTATTGTTTAGAAGTTTCTGGGCATGTTTTTTTGCCATATTGATGTACGAAGTCCATTAGGTAGAGGCCTCAGGCCACCTGCCTTCAGAAACTGAAGACTGTGGCTGCTGTGAGCTACCTACGAGCCCAGTGCTTCCGCTGGGTCCTCAGGGGCAAGCAAACAAGGAGGTAGCTCCCCTCACTTCCCCCTTTACATGTATTCACTTTCTCAGAATTAGTAAATTTATTCACAGAAATTATCCTAATTTTATAGAGTACAATGGAGTGTTATCTAGAAGCGTTCTTGTTTCACATAGCTAACCCTGGAAACCCATATTTCAGTGTTATGATTGGAAAAAAAGTATTATGATTGGATAAAATTATATCATAAAAGTTTAAGAAACAATAAATAAACTAATTATTTATTGAAATGCCACAAAAGGAATAAAAGTAGTCCTTATATGACTTTTATGAATGTTCACACATTTTGCTTTTGTTTGCTTTGACTATATACCTGGGAACTGGATAAACCTATCATGTATTATTTGTTTTATATACTGAATAATTATTTTATAGAATTTATGACAAAATACCAGATTTAATATTTGTGTGCAGATAATTTCATACTGCTAAGTGTGCATGGAGGATATAGAATTAATTTCAGCCCAACTGAGTATCAGTGCTTTTTTGAGAAAGCACATAGCTGCTTGCATGATTTATTGGCCTATGTAATTTTTATATTTACTGAAATTGAACTGATTAATGTTCTGTCTTTTAAACTTTTCTTTTGTCTTAGTGGATTAATTTTAAATGTGAGTTTTTTTGTCAGTTTGCTATAATCCAAAGAAGGAAACAAAGGACAAAAGCCTAATATTGATAGAAATTATAAATTGTTTTGGGTAGGTATAGATTTTTTTATCTATATTAGGACAAAAACCTCCTGATATCTTTAAGGCATTCTCTGGCCTACACCATTTCCTTTCAATTTATGAAGGCTTCATGAATGTAACTATTGGCATAGTCATACATGTGGTGTCTTAGGATGGCACATCTAGATTAAAAGTGAAGGAAACACATTCAGGCTCTTTTCATTATTCAGCATTACCAAAAATGAAAAGAATTTTCAATTCATTATATCTCTTTGTTAATAAAGTTGTTATGAAGTTAGACAATTTTTAAAAAATTAGAGCATAATGAAATAATCATTAGTGTCATTAATATGAAATGGATCTTTTTCATTATTTTAATAACCACCTTATGGAATTTAAGTGATATAAAGGCTTATAGATTTATAAAGTATATTTTGTTTGAAAGCAGTATTACCTTTTAGATTTAATACTGTTAAGGTGTCTATACCCAAAATAAGAGACCCAGAATAGCCAAAGCTATCTTAGCAAGAAGAGCAAAGCAGTAGGCATCATAATACCAGACCTTAAACTATACCATAAAGCTATAGCAATAAAAATGGCATGTTACTGGCACCAAAACAGACATGTAGACCAGTGGCACAGAATAGAAAACATAGAGACAAACCCACATAAATACAGTTATCTCATACTAGACAAAGGTGCCAAAAACATACATTGGAGAAAAATAGCCTCTTCAACTAATGGTGCTGGGAAACTGGAAATCTATAAGCAACAAAATTAAATGAAACCCCTATCTCTCACCATGCACAAAACTCAACTCAAAGTGGATCAAGAACCTAGGAATTAGATCAGAGACCCTATGTGTAATAGAAGAAAAAGTAGGCCCAACCCTTCATCATGTCGGATTAGGCTGCTTCCTTAACAAGGCTCCTAAAATGCAAGAAATAAAAGCAAGAATCAATAAATGGGATAGATTCAAACTAAAAAGCTTCTTCTCAGCAAAGGAAAAAATCAATGAAGTGAACAATAAGACCATCTCTTGTGTTCTATATAAGCTGGGATGAAATGAACAAAATAAAGTTTCTTGTACAAAAAAAATCCATACCTACGCAAAACAATCTATAATTTCTATCAAAATAATAATAAAATATCCAAATACCAATTCATATAAAAATGCCAATTTCTTCACAGAAATAGAATAAAAATTAAAATCATATGAAACAATAGTATACTCTGAATAGCTAATCTTGAGCAAAATGAACAAAAAAGCTTGAGGTATCACATTGCCTAACTCCAAAATACACTAAACAGAATGGTGCTGGTACAAAGCAGACACAATGGAAAGAGTAGGGAGCCCAGAAATAAATCTATATATTTACAACCATATAAATGATTCTGAAAAAAGTATATACACATGAAGAATAAACTAAATTATTATCTTAATCCTCATATGAAAATTGAATCCAGATGAAATACTTAACTGTAAGACCTCAAACTTTGAAATTACTAGAAGAAAAAGGTCTGAGCAAAGGCTATTGGACATGACACATGGAACAGAAGCAGTAAAGACAAATGGGATTACATCAAACTAAAAATCTTCTGCATAGCCAAGAGAACAGGCAACAAAGTGAAGAGATAACCAACAGAGTGGAAAAAATATGTACAGACCATATTTTTGTTAGGGAATATTATGGTTCTGTTAAATGCAGGAAAATTCAGAGGTGAAATGTCTGAATTGTGAGAACTGCAACCCAATCAGTTCATCCTCATATGAATGGACTAATTGGATGGTAACTGTAGGTAGGTAGCTAGGACATGGCTGGAGAAAGTGGGTCACGGGGGCCATACCCTAAAAGGGCATCTCTTCCCTGTGCTCTACCCCTTGTCCTGCTTTTCTTGACCCTTACAAGATCAGAACAGCTTTCCTGTGGTTGGGTCCTTCCCCATAATGTATTGCCTTATCTTGGGTCCAAACTAAGGGAGTCAGCTGTCTATGGACTGAGATCCTTGAAATCATGAGTCCGACTAAACTTCCCCTCCTTTAAGTTGTTCTTTTCAGGTATTTTGGTTACAGCAACACAAAAGCTGACTAAAACATGGATTAATATCCCAAATGGCTAAGGAACTCAATTTAATTGCCAATTAGAAAATAGGCAAAAGGCCTAAGAATATTTTATGTAATACCTACTAAGTGATAAAATATTGGTGGTATCAATTGTACATTCTAGTTATATCTTGGATTTTTAAATTTAATGGCTATATCCTGGCAAATTTCTTTTGTCATTAAACATACATCATATAAATGCTCATATATACAGTGTATATACATAATTTCATCAGACTTTGGCATCCAATTCCATTGTGTGAATTCAATATAATTTAACCAATGCACTATTGCTAGACTTTCAAGTTTCTCTAGTGTAATTTGGCAGAATTAAAAAAAATTAGCATAAGTATTCCTGGTCTTCTTTCATGTTTGATCTCCCAAAGAAGAGAGATTATTTATAGTTTAGGGAGATTCTGGGCATAGGTTTTTACCATGTTGATCCAGAAAGTGGAAGAAGGAGAGGAGTGCATTAGTCTTTGAGGATGTATCAATTTACAATTTACATGAAGAGAGAGTCAATAAAGGTATAAAAAAGTCAGAGGAAAATGGAAGGGCAACAGCAATTTTGAAAGAGAAACTATTGAAGTTTTAATAGAGAATCAGAAATATTAGGATCACTGTCATGTGGTAATGATAGGATTTTACGGAAGAATAATAGGAGAAGAAGAATTTTATTTCAGTGTGGTTATGACTAGAATTTACCCTTCAAAAGTCATTTTTGAAAAATATGAATTATATAATTTTTTAGTGTTTCTGAATATTGAATTTATGTTTTCTTTAAAATTAACAGAAGAGTGACAAAAATTGCCACCTCATTATAGAAACAATAGAGAATGGACACATTTGTAGCTCAGTCTTCAGGTACACTCATAGTTTATTATTAAAGTGCATGGTAAAAGGGCATGGAAAAATTTAGAGGTTTGGTTTATAATTTCAAATTGCTCTTTAGGAAATTTTTGTCTCATTAGATCCATCAGTACTCTTTAAAAGTGCTTATATTCTGTTTTCTCACCGTCTTTTCAACTTTGACAACCTGATCATGAGCAATGATATCAAATCATTTTAACTTGCATTTTTATTAAAGGTACTTGGATGTTCTCTCTGTATCTGTCATCTATATTGTATGTTCTTTCTCTTTCTGTATCTGTTATCTATAGAGTGCCTGTATATTTTCTTTTTGCTTCATAAAATTTTTACTTCATAGAATTTGTAGCACAGAATTTTCACTTTAAGTGAAATGTAATCCCATATATTACAGGAAAAGAATCTATTTAAGGCAATGGCATAGATATGACATTTTCTAAAACTATAAAACCTTTGTGGTCACAAATTTCAGAAACTATTGTTCTTCTTAACATTCTCTTCAGACTGGATTATTTCTCTTTTATAGGTGTTATCTTTTAGATTCAATCTTATTGAGTATAGTTTCTGGTTTTTAACCTTTCCTTGAGGCAGATAGTATCTGACAGATTCCAAAACTCTTATGACATTTCAGAGAATTGAAGATGAGATAAACTCATTTATATTTTCATTTTTTCTTATCTATAGTTTCAGAGAGTAAAATCCTGCATCTACAACTTAACCTTTAAACTTCACCTGTACTCTAGATTCCATTATTTTCTCAGTTTTCTATCTTTCTCTTTCTCACTCAGTGGTTTCTTTTCTCAGCATATAAAAAGTCTAGTTTTTCTCATTGTAAATGAAACTAATTTGGCCAATTCTCCCTTCAACTCTATTTCAATTCTTCTTTTCATTCAATCTTCTTGAACTATGTGTTTTTACCAATCAGTTCTCAACCCACAGCAATGCATTCCTCTTATATTGCCTACTGAGGTCACAATTACTTTTCTAACTAGAAATTTTAAAAGAAATTTAAAAATTTCAATTTTAATCTTCCCTGATCATTCTAGTGCTTTAACTTTTGACTGTTTTTTTCCTTTTCAAATTCTATATCCCATTGGCTTCATTGAGATCACATAGTTTTCTGTATTTTCTTAAATATGTCTAATACTTTCTTTTTAGCTCTCATTATGGCAATTTTTCATTTGCTTCTTTGCTTCAAAGTTGCTGCTGCCTGAGTTCTGTCTTGACACTTTTCTCACTCTGCCTGTTCTCCCACAGTAGTCATCTATCTTTCTGACTTCATTCTCTTCCTTTTCTCAACACTTTCATGATGTCCCTCCATACTCTGAGTGCCTTTATTTCTGATAAGTCAATGGAAATTTAACTATCGTTCTTAATATGTAATGTCCTTTTCTATTTTCAGGATTTTTTTCTGTTATGGTTTGATGTGGTGTCCCCCAAAAGCTCTCATGTAGGACAATGTAAGAAGATTTGGAGGAGAAATGATTGGGTTATAGCCCTAAACATATCAGTGAATTAATCCCTTATGGGATTAACTGAGTGGTAACTGGAGGCAGGTGGGGTGTGGCTGGAGGAAGTGGTTCATTGGGGGCGTGGCTATAGGGTAGATATTTTCTATCTGGAGAGTGGAGTCTCTTTCTCTGCTTTCTGATCATCATGTGAGCTGGTTCCCTCTGCCACACTCTTCTGCCATGATGCTCTGCCTCACCTTGAGCCCTGAGGAATGGAGCTGGCCTTGTATGGACTAAGACCTCTGAAACTGTGAGGCCTCAAATAAACTTTTCTTCCCTAAAATTATTCTGGTAGGATCTATTAGTCGCAACAGCAAAAAAGCTGACTGCTGACTGAAACAATTTGCTTTCAAAAAGTTTGACTGTGTTGTATTTTCTTTGTGTTTATTCTGCTTGTGTGTTACCTACATATCTGAATAAAAAATGTGAAGGATGGAGAAACTGAAGAAAACTGAAGGACCATGTTTAGAAAGATCCAGGAAGAGTCTTTTCCAACTTATGGAGTTGGAATTTCTCTCATAGATGATTGAAATCCATTAAAGCTTTTCATGAAAAAAAATCTTAATGAGAAATAGTACCTATGCTAAACACAAGGTTATACAAACAGGAAAAAATGAAAATCCTTCATTTAGTAGGATTTGACTTGGGAAAGATGGTGGAAAAGATGGTGTGAATTTTTTTAAAAAATCTTGAGTTATTTGGTGGTTGTTGTTTAGTTTCCCTAAAATTCAATGTTTTATGCGTCTTTGAATTTTGCAAGTTGTTTCCATGCATATAGCAGTCTATTTCATTCTTCTGTTGTTATTTGCCTAAGTTTTGATTTTTTTTTTAAGAGCTTGTTTACTTTCTTCTTGAAGACTTTTTTGATCTGGACCAGGTACCTATCTTATATATTTTTATAATAATTGGTATCTTCTCTTTTAATGTGCCTATGTCACGGTCAAGTTCTTGGATTATTTTCTATTTCCCAGGTGATATGATGTGTGAGACCATATCTTCTTTGTGTCTTTACACCACTCACATGACAATGAATCTGTTTTGGTCCTGAATAAGTGAATTTTAAGCATCTTAATGTCTCATCTATTATATAGAACATAAGAAATGGACCGCTCTTTTTTGAAATAAAATTGTAATCAATACTTTCGAGTAACTTTTTATCATTTAATTTCTTGTTACAATAGTGCAGGAGAAAACCTCTACATTTTAGATCACAATTTATATTTTTAGCCAAATGTTATAGATCTCCTTGGTTAGATAGAAATTCATATTCATATCTTAAAAGTTCTTTTTTATGGTTTGAACCTTTGTTAACTTTATTGAAAACTCAGGTTTTATGTATCATGAGCTGCCTTCAAATAGCATTATTTACTGGAGAGTGGAACAAGAAGAATTAAAATGCCAGGAGAAAAATAAAGGAAAATAGGAGCCCAAAGGGTGATAGATAAAGATGGCTTTAAAATTCATTATTCTTGATAAAATATTTAATGGTTTTAATGGTTTTACATAGCCAAATGGAGTTTTATTCCAATCCTATAATCAAAATGATCCTCTACTGCTTTATCTTATAAATGGAGGAGATCAACTGAAAAATATCATGCACTAGAGTGATGAGATGATGAGGGTCTAAATTAATAAAGTTTTCCTGGGCATTGCTAGCCCTGAAAGTTTTTATACATAATACTAATAATTATAAGCAATTGTTGTGTACAGACATACCACACACAAATTACAATGCATTGTATTTTAATTTTTAAATGTTTGTTAAAATGTTTTCCCCAACTTAATTGTGAATTTCTTATAAATAGAATGTGTACTTTGTGCCATATTTTTATATGCACTACATCATATGTTGGTTATACTCTATACATCTATTTGAAAATTTAAATTTTTTTCTCAGTAAAAATTCCTGAGAAGTATAATAAGGCACCAATGCTTAGTTAATATATATACCTCGGGAGTTCTCTCCTACCTAAGTTGGGGAAACAGCTACAAAAAGCTAATGGCACTTTTTCTCCCATTTGCATCATTTATGGGGCCACAGGGATAGAGGTTGAATCAAAGAAATAGCAAAAAAAAGTCTTTATTCTCTTACACTTGGGGGATTGTATGCCTCTGAACCCTAGGTTACTTGCATGCAGGGACTGTGACTCATTGATCGTTATCTTTAGTGCCTGACACATAGTAGGTACACAAGATATGTTTAATTAATCAAAGAGAAGAATCTGAGACAATATTTAACATTCCCAACAATTTGATGGAAAGAACAGACTGGGTCTAGGTAGGGTTTAATCAATCAGCACAGGTAAGAACAAACTAAATTGAAATTAATTAGAGTCAGAATCAACTTCCCCTGGTAGACTGAAATTTAATTAGATTTGAAGGAGTTTCAGATCATACCTGCCACTTGATTTTAGATCTGACATGGCATTCAATAATAAAATAGAGAAAAAAAATCTCCCTATCCTATGTTTTTGGTATAGGTCATTTGATTCTTGATTTTCTTCCTGTTTTTGAATGTTTCCAGGTAACAAGAAGAAGCAACAATCTCCCAATGTCACAACTGGACACAATGGTAGCCATTATAACTATAAATACCTGTAAGCCACTTCCAGGAAAGTCTGCTAGATGACCCAGAACTGGCAGCTCTGGCTGCTGCAAATGGTTGTGGTGTGTGATGCATTTACACATTTCTAGCCACTGAGCTAAGCCTCCTGGCTGGGAGAAACTGAGACAAGGGTTTGGTGTTTAAGTTGAGGCACATATTTGAATGAATATCCAAAGCCAACTTTAGTGTTGTGCCAAAATGAAGAATTTGTTTAATTATCAGACATGACATTCATCCTCTTACTGCTGAGTGAAGGAAGATAGAAAGAATGTTTCTGCTGACCTGCACCTATGCATGAAGCAGAACACATTGGAATTTTACAAAGGATATTTCTAAATCTAAGGAAATATAGTTTGTAATGTTCAGAAGCCAGGGAAATCTAACTAGTTTCCTCATTTGCTTTTCAAGTTTTCCTTAAATTGGCTTAGAGATTTATCTACAATGCATTGCACATGGATATTTTTGTCACTGCATATTTTACAACAGCTGTGATCCTGATGGGGATTTAGTTAACCAAAGGGCCCTCTGCATGCAAGCGGTCACCAGGCAGCTAATGGGTTGAGGGCTGAAACGACAATAAAGTGAGCACAGCTATGCAGCTGTGGACCAAATGTAGGATAATAACTAGCACTTGGCCATTACGGGGTTAACTGCTGGTGTTCTGGTAAGTGTAAAAAAATGTTGAGGTTATGCTCAAAAACACAGCCAAAATTTGAATATTTCCATTGGGTCAAAGTAAAAACTGCCTCTGCTTCCTTTTAAGTTGGTGATTATTTTTAGGATGCCAATCTTGGAGTGTCTAATGCATATATTATTATAATTATAATTTTTGTGATAATTATGTTATACTTTTCCAACATGCTTTTAATATAAATAAAGAATCCTTGCAGAATGTCAGCCTCCTTGTCCTTGGGGTTTTAGCCATCAGTGCCTGTGACTTTATAATTTCCAGGCTGGTTATACTCACCCTGGGAAGAATTTTTTTACCTACATTGGTTGAGTTAAAGAGCTATCCCTTCTGTTGTTTTAAACAAATGAAATAGTATCACTGCAATGTCAGCCCAAACATGTGTAATTAACATGGAAAATATGTCTGAGCCATATTGGTCAAGATAGATGACTTCCTTGCATGACTTATAAACAGTTAGAGGCATAAAGCCAGGATGTCAAAATAAGTTGTATACCACAAAGGTTTATCTGGAAAGACTTTCAAATTACAAAGGAAAAAGAGAGACAAAAGCAGCCTGCCATACTTTCTTAACAAGGAGAGCTGTTCTTTGCTATCTGTAGAAAAATAAGCCTCTGTCCTGCTTTTTGACATATGTTACTCACACTGCAAAGCCAAAACAGACATCTCATTCTTCTGGAAATGTTCATCAAAGAGTATAATGGTATTTGTCAGAGCTTCCAAATTATTCTGGATGGAAATAGGTCTCCAAACTCCTTTTAAATTTTAGTGGTGACTATGCAGAATTCTCATTGGAATTCTCTGATTAGTGGCCTAGGTCCTAAGAAAAAGAGTTCCAACTCTGTCCCTTATATATTTTTCTAAGTATACTGAAGGCCTCCAGTTCTGACCTTTCCCTGGTTTTGTTTTCTTAGTTATTTACCCAGTTTCACTACCAGCTAGGTAATAAGACTTGTAGCCTTTGGGGACAAAGAGGACTTAAATGCAGATGTTCTGTTCCTTTGCTGGGTAAAATGAGCTAATCCTGAGTGTACCTGAAAATGCTTTGTGTCTTCATGTTTATCTCATCCTGGTTTGATGCCATCAGTGGCATCAGTTAAAAATTACACCAAAAAGCTCTGAGAAAAGCCTGTTGTGACTGACCCTATCTATATCCAAGGAGACTTAGTTCCTGAAGCACCATTCATGACTCAGATAAGGAAAGTCCAGCTTCACTGTGGCTCCATGGCAAAACCTCCCACTCCAGGAGCTATAATAAGGTGAATAAGCAGAGTTTGGTAGACTTATTTATGAAAAATAATGTTATTGGAAATTGTACCTCTGAAGAACTCAGAATCCATTCAGGTGCTATACCAAAAAGGTTCTTGACCATTAAGTTTTTTTTTTTTTTTTTGGTACCGGGGATTGAACTCGGGGGTACTCAACCACTGAGACACATCCCCAGCCCTATTTTGTGTTTTATGTAGAGACAGGGTCTCACTGAGTTGCTTAGCGCCTCGCTGTTGCTGAGGCTGGCTTTGAACTCACGATTCTCCTGTCTCAGCCTCCCAAAGTGCTGGGATTATAGATGTACCCACGCCTGGCTACCATTAAGTTTTTGAAAGGTTGCTATTGATGAACTAGTCATCTAAGAGTAAGAATCTCAAGATACATACTTTATGCAGCACTTGGATTCTGAGTGGGCTGTGCACACGAAGTAGAGTGAAAGGGAATGGCCAGAGAGTGAAAGAAGTAGAGCTATGTCCAGGAATATTTTGCCATACCATTCCAAAAGGAAAACTCATACTGTGTCCTGAGAAGGCCTGAAACAGGGTGTTCATGAGATGAGGTTACTGCATTTGTCAATTTCACTGTGGACTGTAGGAGAATTTTAGATCAGTTTTGTTATCTTCAAGGAAGGGCGTTAATGCTCTACTAACTGGAAGTGCTCATGTGGGAAGGGAAAGCGTACTGAAACACATGGACTGCCCAGGAATGGAGCACAACTGCGAAGGCTTCACTTTCCTTGGAAATATCGTAAAGCAACAAAAGTAGAAATACTCAGACTATCTTTGCATTAGACGAATGCTAGTGTTCCAGAAAACCTTCTTTCCCTTCTTCCCCTCTGACAAGATCTGAAAAGATTGACAGAATAGCGTTGAAAGGATATACAAAAGGGGCACATTTCTTTCCCATCTTTACCCTGCTGGGAACTTTACAGAGGGTCCAAGAATGGCCCTTCATTTTCATCTATATCTGAAGGACAGCCTATCTTTAGGATAATGGATGCCCTCCTTTTCATGAGAGTGGGCTGGTGTTGCAGGGTCAATTGGCCAGGCCCCAGTAGTTGGGCAGTTTCGCCTTGGCTATTTACCTATGCTTAGTTCTCTCAGAATATGGTATCTTAGATGTACACTTATTTGGATGGAAGACCTAGCAGAAGAATGAAAGAGAGCATTAGATATCCTTAGAAAGGAAAACTTAAGAACTTATCAAAAGCAGAAAGAGATACTTTATCTTGTAGCCATAAACTGAATTTAATTTTTTTAGTAACTAGCCTAATGTCATTATCAACAAATATAATCCAACCGATTTAAGGTATAAGTATTAAATTACTGTAAAATATTTTCAGCCAAATCTAATCTGGGGATGTGTTATATAAGTGTGATATTGGCATAAGCATGATATAAGTATGTAAGTATGATATGGGCCAATTTGTCACGTATGTGTATGTCAAGGGATGAAAATATCACCTTGAATGTATTCAATCCCTTGTGAAGTACTGGGCACTGGAAGTTGGTAGCTGCAGCAACTGCAGCATACAGTGGAAGCATTTCAAACGTTAAAGTATCTGACACTTGGCAGATACATTCAAGAAAGACAACTCTTGCCAAATTCCTCTTATCCTAGCATATGAATAATAAAAGAAGGGAATATTTTCAATCTGGCCGAAATAAGCCACAGGTGCTGAAGTCACTGCGATGCTGTTTAACATTAAACTATATGAAGTAAGTAAATATAACATGCTTATAGGGAAAATAATGACTTCTAGTTAATTCTGGTCTAGACTGATTCAGAGGCCCTATAACCCCCACACAGTAGGAGGGTTTACACCTTTAAAAGCTAACACTGCATAACATATTTGTTACTGTACCCTTCAATATTCAAACCCCTTTTCAGGCTTTCAGGCTGTCTGGAGGGTTAAATTAATTAATTAATTCACCTTAGTAAAATATTTAGTTGTGATTATTTGAGAATTTTAACCTCTTTGGTTTGTGGTTTCTAGAGTGGGTTCCACTGGAAAGAAAAAAAATGGTGGAGGAAGACAGTTGGTAAGAATAATTATTTATATTCAGATTTTCCTTGGTGACATTTTCTTTCTTCTTTTTTCTTTCCTTCTTTTTTTTTTTTGATGAAGGCAATTTAATCCAGCCATTGATTAAATTGAGCTACATCCCTAGAGCTTTTTATTTTTTAAGACAGGGTCTCACTAAGTTGCTGATGTCCTTGCTAAATTGCTGAGGCCGGCCTCAAACTTGTGATCTTCCTTTCCTCCCTCAGTCTCCTAAGTCATTGGAATTACAGGTTTGTGCTACCACTTCTGGCTCCTTGATAAAATTTCTAAGTAAACTTTTCTTCTGTTTTAGTGGTCTAGAGATTTGCTTCTCGATATGTGATTCGTGGGCTAGCAGTATTGGCAGCCTGGGAAGTTGTTAGAAATGTAGATCATGGGGTCTTACCTCTGATATCCTGGTTCAGAATCTGCAATTTATACAAGTTCCTAAATTATTGATATGTGCTCTAAAGTTTGAAAAGCCCTAGTCTTTGTAGCTACAACCCTTAAATATTTTCTCCAGTTTTCCTGACCTTTTTCTTAATTTTATAATGTCTATTGTTATACCTTTGTATTTTTTAGCATGAATATTTGATTTTTAAAATTCCAGCTGGTTTTATGGGCATCCCATAAAACTATGTACATTATTTTAATGTTTGATAGTACATACTAGGACCCCTCCTAGGTCTCTCTCCTAAGGTAGATTTTTCCATTTCCAACTCCTGATTTGAAAGTTGAAATAATATTCATGTTGAATTTTATGGGAGAAAAGCAAGCAAACAGGTAAAGATCAATTTATGATCCTTTAATGATAATTTCTTGATAATTTTAGTTGTCTTAAGAAAAAATTTAGGGGAAAACCCCATTGAATGACAAGTTTCAACCATGCCCAAGAGAAGACAAAGGCATTTAAATGAATTTGTTTTAATTAATTAAGTCAAGTGAATTGTGCCAAAGATGGTATACGTAATTATTTGGGAAAGAAGATAACTGTAAGGTTTTCTTAAGCTTACATACTTTTTCTTCTTAAATAGCACTACAGAGTTTCATATGTCCTTTGTCTTTAAGCCCGTCATGATTTCAATCAAAATGGGAATTTTCCATACTGCATTTTTCACTTACAATATGACAGCCTGAGAATGTGTGTTAACAAATTCAAACATGACAAATGAATTCTACAGTGCTCTACACTGCTCATTCTCACCCCATGAATCCAGAAGTGTCTATGAGTTTGAGAGACTGCTGCTGGTGGATGATCTCATCTTCCATACTTCCCTCGTCTCTGGTTACGCTTTTCTCCTGTAACTGGCTCCCTACACTTGGGGCTGCAGTGCCAAACTTTCTAGACAGGTGTAAATTACTGCTACTTCTCCCTTCCTCATTTTCTTCATTTGTATTTTATACTGTGTGACAAACTGAAATATTGAGTAATGAATGGCACCAAGGGATGGTGACTATTGCATTTTCTTACAATTGGGCACATTTTATAGGTCTAAAATACTGAATTATATAATATGAATTATATGAATTGTCTGAGATCAAACAAAAAGATTTAAAACTTTGATTTGTAAGAGGGAAGCCTTGTTTTTACAAAAGCAGCAGTGAATTAGAGTTTAATTGCCAACTGAAAGAAATGGTTGCAACCTGTAGCCAGAAAAATATGAAATACATAGAAAGGTCAAAGTGGCAGGTATACATTTCCTCTTACATGGAGCACAGGATCGTTCACTGAACTGACATTCCTACCATAAACTCACTTGCTTGCTTAAGAAACTTTCCCTGGTTTTGGGAAGAAGAAAGATGGCTATGTTATGCCAGTCATAATATGTGACCAATGGGGAAGGCAACACAGTAAAGCCCTCTTTCCTACTTGGTTCATTTACAATTTATAGATTTTATAACTATTTATCAACTAACTTCCTCCCTCTCTCACTTCCTTTTTCTTCTTTTTTTTCTCCAAATAATCTTAAAATTTCTCTCAAGAAAAACACCAGTTTTGTTCTCACTGTTCATGTGATATATGATACCTGCCAGTACTTTATTTTTACTCTAATGATAGTGGCTGAAACAGACTGGATGCCAATTTTTTTTTTTTATTTGCAAGACAGCCAATAATGGTAAAACTGTATAAGTTCTTTCCTAAGTGGTTTTTACCAAAACTAAGGAGCCAAAATTTTGACGTTATATTGGAACTGAAAATATTCAAGTTAAAAAGAAGGAAGGAAATGAACATTTATTGTCAACTATGTACCAGAAATTTTCCATATATGACTTCTTTTAATCCTCATAACAACACTGTGTGAGAGCTGGTATTCTCTCTAATGTTTAGTTTAACAGCTGAAATTCAAATAGCTTCTGTAGCTTGCCCAGTTTCATACAACCATGATGTATGTGTGGCTCAGAGTGTTGCGTCTTCCCCACTCTGTTTCTCTCCCACTTCTGAATTTGGCAAATTCAGAGCTATGAGGTGTAAAGAAGTTAAGGGACTAAATTAGTGTCTGAGTATGGACTGGAAACAGGTCCTCTGATGCAGTATATCTCACTATGCCATTGGAAATACAAGGATGGGAAAGATAATGAGTGAAATTGACCTAAAAATTTAAAGTCACATAAAAAAATCTGCATAAAAATTTATAATGCTTATATTTTGAGGAATAGAATCTATTCAATATTTCCTGTCTGTACTGAAAAAATATCTTTTGTGATTTCTTGAACCTTTTTCTTTCTTCAGTGCCATGAGTTGATCAGACTTAGAGATGATGGCCATTATTACTAAGAAATTTTATACATGGGTGTAGGCAAGACAACTTTTTCTTCTTTTTTTCTTTTTGTCTCCATGGACTTGAGCATAGGTCAGATTATGCTGTAAAAAATTCTTAAATCTATAGCATGGAACTTCTATTTTCTAACTACTGAGGCAAACTATCCTAACAAGTCTGTGCAACTATCCAAAGAGTGAGCATTATGTTATTCCTATTTCCTTGTCTTGACCCCCTCCTTCTGCTTCCAGAATAGGCATATGATATGGAATAGTATTGCAATGAATTTTTTAAATAGTTATGTAAGTCCTTTTTTCTTCCCACCACAATTTACATGGAATAAGAACTCAATAGGTGGATAGAAGTAGATATTCTCTATGCTATTACTATACTTGTGGATGAAAGTAAGTTTGATAGGTGAAAATTGGAGGGAAAAGGTTTTAAAAATGTGAGCTTAAACATTGTGTTAAAACTTCTTAAACACATTACTGCTGAAATTTTTTTTTTTTTTTTAAAAAAAGCATACAACAGCAGTGAAATCTGAACATCATTTGGCCCAGGAATCCTTACTTAAGAGATGTTCAGGAAGTAGGTTCCAGACCCCATACACCCATGCGAGCAACAACTAGTCATTGTTCCCCAAATAAATCATGTGCTTTCCCTTCTCTGTTCTTTGTAAAATGTTACCTTTAAATTAATTGTTTCCCTTTCCTGCTCTTCTACCAGTCACTTCTACCCATCTTTCAACACTGGGCTTGAATACTACCGGTTTCATAAAGCAAGCAGTCCCTCCTCAGTGTGACCAAGGCACTTGAGCTACAGTTCTGTGGTAAACACCACTTAATGTATTAAATTTGTAATGTTTTTATATCATCTTTTTTTTCTTGTTGCTATATAATCACAAATTGTAATCCTCATTTTTTTTTTCACTTGGCTGCCAGGACATGCTTTCCTAATTTTCCTTATCTCTCAATGATAACTTCTTGCATTCACGTTTCTTTCTCTTGATTTTGGCTTATTAATATGGAGTCATAAACATGCTCAGTTTTGCACTCAATGAAATATTGAATTTGATGACTTTAGATTCCATCCATACACTGAGGATTCCCAAATAGATATATGTCCAGCTTTGATGTCATCAACTCCAAATGGACATGTCCATGGACACGTCCAAATTATGTTCACTTGCAGCTTTCCTTCACACCTCAAATGGGCTGTGTCCAAAAATAGTTCTTCCCCTCCAAATCTGCTTTACCTCTTTAGTAATTGGAGGTACTTTTTTATTTGCCTTTCTTAGTAAATGGCAACAAATACCTTAGAATAATCATTGATTAACTTTTCTCACTGGTTTCAGTTTCTACATTCATACCCTAGAGTGTATACTCAAGGGAGCAGCTATACTGGTTTGGTCATTATATTAAAACACGAAACACTATCACCATCCCTTTCCCAATCCCTAAAATGCCCTCATGTCACTCATAGTGAAAAATCAAAGCCCTCACGATGGTTTACAAGGCCCAATATAATCTGGCCTTCTGTGACCTCCAAGAACCCTTCTCTTACCCCTCCTTGCCTCAAGCATTCACTTATAGCATCATTGGCATCCTTTCTTTTAAAACATTTTCAGGACTCCCCACCTGAAGGCCTTTGTTGCTCCCTCTATGGAGGAAGGTCTTTCTCCAAAGTCCTACATGGATTGTGCCCTGACTTCCCTAGTTCCTTTCTTCATGTTTCCCCTCTATCATCTTCTTTTTCCAACCAGAACACTCCTTGTTCATCCTATTTAAATGTCAACCTACTTCCAGCACTGTCTTCCTTCTCTGCTTGCTATTTTCATAGCTCACCTTCTGACGCCACCAAGAGGGTCTGACTATTGTGAGTACTCTATAAACATTTTCAGATTTATTGGATTCTGTGACGCCTTACCTACATATAGTTCGTGCTCACTATATTTTTCCATTAATTGACAATGTAAAGCTCCAAATTATATTTAACACCAGAATGGGGAACACTGTTTTTTTTTTCATTTTATGAATTTTTCACAGTTAACACAAAAGTGGTTGTATATCAGAAACAGGTGTGTTCCTTCCATGCAATAAAACAGTGGATTTCAAAGAATGGAAAATTTTTGTTGCCCGTAGAAAAGAAACTATCAATATAGCCAATGGTTATATTCTTATACAGACTGTGCTGTATAACCAGAAAAAATGCTCATTCAAATGCTCTAAGGGCACCTTTGATCATACTTAACTAAGTGAAATATAAAATGCATTTTTCACTTAATGTCTCCTTGTCCCAACCACAACTGGGCAAAATTTTTCAAGCACAGGAGCCAGAAAAGATAAGACATGGTTACCTTGTACTTCCAAGTCCCATAAATAATTGTATAATCCCTCAAAGACTTTTTCTTTGAGTGAAAAAATAGTAATTTTAAGAGCTGTTCCTACTATAAACATTACTCTCTCTTGCATTAGCTTTCTTCTTCATTTAGTTTTCGCCTTCCCTTTTCTTCTCATTGAGAGTTCCGTGGAATAAAGTCTCACTTCAAAAATTTGAAATAGAACACAGAATCCCAGGCAGACTTAGGAGCAATTGTAAAGAGCAATCTATCTTGGATTTTGTAACTCTTACACACATAGTTTCCCTGGGATCAGGATATTTTTGTGCTTGCACTGGCCAAGAGCCTCAAAACATACTCATCCTCTTTGCTGAGGAATAATGGTATAAGCTGAAATAGCACTGAACTTGGAAGAGTCAGTGAATTCTAATCCAGTAAAAACCATTAGCAGTTCTCAGAGGTCACTGACTTTCGAACCTAGAAATAGAAATTCTCATCTTCTCTTGTCAGAGCATTATTCTGCAAAGAGCTATAGATATAATTTTGAACTACCTAAGCAATTTTCAGTGCCTCTGGTTTAAGCACACAGAAGATTTATTGACAAAAGTATGTTGTGCATGTATTTTCTTAAAGTAGTAGATTGGCAAAAATACCCTGGATAGTTGAGTGTAGCCTCCTTTGTCTCTTTCCTTTAACCCAGCCAGACCTCCCTAAAATATATGTGAAAAAGAAGCTCCAATCTGCCTGTGTCTGTGATGAATGATTTGGGAAGTAGTCCAAGTAGTAAGGGAGGGATTTAGAGCAGTTTCCTTGACTCTAGCCCCATTTATTTATGAGAAGATTGTGAGAAGATTTGTAGGAAAAGTGAAAAAAAATTCATAACGTGTCTTTTCATTCAGACTTGTGCTTAGGAATATGGTTGCTGCCACTGCTTCAGTGTTGGGGGATGGGGATGGGGACAGGGAAGATTGCTACAACCCAATATGGTGGGGAAAAAAGATAACAAATAAGAATAAAGTAAAACCTCAGAAGTTCCATAGTTTGATTCTTTGTTTCAGGCTTATTTTTGTATTACACACTTGGTCAAAAGCTTTTTTTTTTTTAATTCCATCAAATTTTCTTTTTTTCTCTTTAATTTGTGTTCATGAGCAAGTGTGTGTGTGTGTGTGTGTGTGTGTGTGTGTGTGTGAGAGAGAGAGAGAGAGAGAGAGATAATACTTGTTAATACCCACATTTTTCTTTTATTCCTCAGAAGGACCCTCAGGAATACAAGCTAGAAATTTGTCCAGTGGGTAAATGAATTTGCTCCCTTGGTATGGTGTAGATTTGTGGTCAAACATCCGGATACCAGGCTCTTCATGCAGTTTAGTTTCTGCATTTTAATTTGGCCAGTTTAACTTCTGCATTTGTTTCTATTCCCTTCATTTTGAGGACAGATTCCTTTCATGTAAGGAAATCATTTTCTTACACATAATCACAAAGATGCTGATTTAAATAGAATATCAAGCAAAACATCAAAGTCTTCTATTTAAATTAAGCAGTGACATTTAATGTCTGTCATCTTTCTTCATTTCAACATTTCATTTTCAGAAGCAATCTTAAGAAAGTTCATCCACATGAATTTTTTCCATCATTTTATTATGGTAATTACCAAACATACAGAAAATTTGAAAGATTTACACAGTGAACACCCATATAATCAACACCTAGATTCTATTATTTTGCTGGCTTTACTTTTCATCTATCCATTAATTTATCTATTAATGAATTGATCTTATGTATTTTAAAGTTAATTGCAGATATCAGTACTCTTCAGCCCTAAACACTTAAAATGTGTACCATCAACTAGAGTTCAAAATGTATTGACCTTTTTGTTTATGTAAATTGTATATAAAGAGAAATATGTGAATATTGTGTATCATTTGAAGATTTTAAAAATTTTTTTAAATGCATTTCAAGTCATAGTACATATATAGAGCTCAATTTTCCATCTCTCTGGTTGCAAACAAGATAGAGTCACACCATTCGTGAAGATACATGTAACTAGGGTAGTGATGTCTATCTAATTCCACCATTTTTGCTACTCCCATACCCCCTCCCCTCCCCCATATCCCCCTGTCCCATAAAAAGTTCCTCCATTTCTCCCGTGCTCTCCACCCCACCCCCATTATATATCAGCATCCACTAATCAGAGAAACATTCAGCATTTGGTGTTTTGGGATTGACTTACTTCATTTAGCATGATGTTCTCCAATTCCATCCATTTACCTGCAAATGCCATAATTTTATTCTCATTTATTGCTGAGTAATATTTCATTGTATATATATATCACAGTTTATTTATCCATTCAACTATTGAAGGGCATCTAGGTTGCTTCCACAGTTTAGCAATTGTGAATTGTGCTGCTATAAACATTGAAGTGGCTGTATTACTGTTTTTAAGTCTTTAGGGTATAGGCCGAGGAGTGGGATAGCTGGGTCAAATGGTGATTTTTAAGGAATCTCCATACTGCTTTCCAGATAGGTTGTACCAATTTGCAGTCCCACTAGCAATGTTTGAGTGTGGTTTTTTCACCACATTCTCGCCAGCACTTATTGTTGCTTGTATTTTGGATAGCTGCCATTCTGACTGGGGTGAAATGAAATCTTAGGGTAATTTTGATTTGCATTTCTCTAATTGCTAGAGATGTTGAACATTTCTTCATATATTTGTTTATTAATTTTATATCTTCTTCTGAAAAGTTTCTATTCAACTCCTTAGCCCATTTATTGATTGGGTTTTTTGATTTTTTGTTGTTAAGTTTTTTGAGTTTGTTATATATCATGGAGATCAGTGCTCTATCTGATGTGCGTGTGGCAAAAATTTGCTCCCAGAATGTAGGCTGTCTGTTCACTTTACTGATTATTTCTTTTGCTGAGAAGAAGATTTGTAGTTTAAGTCCATCCCATTTATTTATTCTTGTTTTTATTTCTTGCACTTTAGGAGTCTTGTTAAGGAAGTCGGGGCCCAATCTGAGGTGATGAGGATTTGGGCCTACTTTCTCTTCAATTAGGTGCAGGGTCTCTGGTCTAATTCCTAGGACTTTGATCCACTTTCAGTTGAGTTTTGTGCATAGTGAGAGATAGGGGTTTAGTTTCATTTTACTGCATATGGATTTCCAGTTTTCTCAGCACCATTTGTTGAAGAGGCTATCATTTCACCAATGTATGTTTTTGGCACCTTTGTCTAGTATGAGATAACTGTGTTTATGTGGGTTAGTCTCTGTGTCTTCCATTCTGTACTATTCATCTGCATGTCTACTTTGGTGCCAATACCATGCTGTTTTTGTTACTATAGCTTTGTAGTATAGTTTAAGTTCTGGTATTGTGATGCCTCCTGCTTCACTCTTCTTACTGAGGATTGCTTTGGCTATTCTGGGTCTCTTATTTTTCCAAATAAATTTCAGGATTGCCTTTTCTATTTCTGTAAGAAAGGACTTTGGGATTTTAGTTGGGATTGCATGGAATTGTATAGTGCTTTGTGTAGTATGGCCATTTTAATAATATTGATTCTGCCTATCCAAGAGTATGGGAAATCTTTCAATCTTCTAAGATCTTCATTCGAAGATTTTTTGACCTGAATACATCTGGGTAACTAAAACCTCTCTCACAGTATAGAATGTTCTATGCCAAATCCAAAGTAATCCTCACACCCTAGCTTCTGTTTACTAAAGTAGAGACAATCACTGTTCAATTTTCAAATCATAGCTTAGTTTTATCCATTTTAGACTCCAAGGCCATTGAAAGGACTTACAAAATAAGTACCCAACTCAACTATAGAAGACTGACTTCCTTCCTTCCTTCCTTCCTTCCTTCCTTCCTTCCTTCCTTCCTTCCCTCCCTTCCTTCCTTCCTCCTTTCCTTCCTTTCTTCCTTTCCTGCAGCACTAGAGATTGAACCCAGAATTTCATGCTTACTATGCAAATGCTCTATCACTGATCTGCAATCACTAAGCTGTACCTCAGGCCCTTTCAATTTTGTATTTTGAGACAGGTCTTGTTAAGTTGCCCAGTCTGGTCTAGAACTTGCAATCCTCCTGCCTCCATCTCCCACGTAGCTAAGCTTACAGGCAGGTGCCCCACACCAAGTTGTGTGAGGCTTCTTCCTACTCAGCATGTTTCTGAGATACATCCCTATTGTTGCAGAGATTTGTTCTTTCATATTTGAGAATACCCCATTGAATGAACACAACACAATTTGTTTATTCATTCTTCTGCAGATGAAAACTTGGGCTAGTGTTCAGTTTAAGCTTTTAGCAATAAAACTGGTATGAATGAATACTCTTGTACAAGTCTTTCTGATGTTCACATATTTTCATTTTTCATAAGTAAATATCTAAGAGTAGACTTTCTAGATCTTGGAGTAGGCATTTGTTCAGTTTCAGAAAGGAAGTGATAGATTTTTTCCCCAAAGTGTTTGTACCAGTTTACATTCTCATCAGCAATATGTGAACATTCTGGTGGCTTCACAAGCTTGTCAAAATTTGATATTTTTTTGTTTTAAATCTTTGATTTTCTGGAATATTTTTCATGGTATCTCATTGTGTTTTTAATGTTCATCTTCTTGATTATGAATTATATCAAACACTTCTGTCCATTTGAATATCACCAAGTGATTATAAAGTGTTCAGTATTATTGCCTGATTTTTAAAAACTGATCATTGTTTTAGTCCTTGACCAATTTTTAAAACTCAGAAATGCTGAGTCCAAGCAATATAACGTCTATTTAATTAGTTTTTTGAAAAACTCACTCATATGAAACTCAAAATCATACAACAGATTGTAGATAAAGCAGAAAAAGTGATATGGGTATGGTATAAAATTATAGAAAAGAAAAAAAATATGATTTTTATTTCAATTACTCCAGAGCTAGTGTGAGGTGTCCTCTTGAGCAGCGAATGATGGAACAATTATCTGAGAATTGTCCAGCTATCTTCAATTTACAGCTAAACTCTTAGGAATCTTAAGGTGACCATCTCCTTAGGTTAGTGCTTCTCTGAATCTTTCAGAACTGTCACTCTTCCCACCATTATTTTCTTGAAAACTCAACTGTCCATCTCGCTTATTATTCTTCACATTATTTAACAATTGTATAATATCTATGGCCAACTGTGAAACTCAACAATGGAGGATTGACTTGAGAAGGAGCAGAGGAGTGATAAACACATTCCCCTTATTACCATAAAGTCGGAAAATTATGACCATATGCATAGACTCTCCAGAAGGGTAGAGAATTCCCTTTGTCTCCTTATTATTTACCCATTGTGCTTATCTAAGTTCCTTTAGTGGTCAAAGAGTGACAGAAGCAATACATCAGGCTGTTGCTGTAAAATGTTATCTAAAGGCAAAAAGTAGACCTATAGGACAGATAGAATTCTACACTGAGCCATGGGATTTATGATAAAATTCTATAACCAAATAAAAAATATCTGTGGCTGCATTTATGTGAAGCAATGGTGCCATTCTTTGGCTGGTTTAGGTAATCACAGGTGCACATTTTTTGTCGTACTAGAGATATATCCCAGTAGACATTCAAGGATCTGTTTTGAATTTAAACTGGAAGTTCTAAGACAGATTTGGCAATTCCTTTCAAAATTTATTTTTTAGAGAAAAATGCACCTTGTGGGAAAAATAAAGGTTGTAGTTCAAAAATAGTATGCTACATGTATATATGTGAAACATATCCTTTTAGGTTTGATATGATGTTTTTTGTGATGCCTCTGTACATGTCCTGGGCCCATGTGAAGGGAAACAAATAAATAAATTCCACAAATATGAAGCAGGCAGTACACACATGGCAGACAAAGAAAGGGATGAAGATCAGAGGGACCCAAATTCAAATTCAATATTGGAAAAGTTACACCATGATAAAATGATTGCCATAATATTTTTAAACATGCAAATTGATATTATGGGGAACACCATTATTTGTGTTTCAAAGAAAAACATTTTAGATGTTTTGATCATAATTGAGTAATGGTGATGTTTTACTCCTTTTTACTTCAATCAATATCACTGTCTCTCCATTACTGTAATATTTCTACTACCATGTGAGGCAGGCAATGAACCTCTGCTGTCTGATTTGATCTCTTTATTCACTTCTTCAGGATAGGAAGGAGATTAAGGATTTGGAATCATTCTGTATTACTTAGAATACTGTAAAGACTTTACAAAATATATGCTAATTAATAAATAATTGAACACTCCTCATAGGAAACCAGGCACTTTACCTTTCTCCTTGCTTAAATTTCTTTCCTCTTTTTCTCTGGACAATTGGATATGAGTGTCTCAAACAAAACTTTCACTTTGTACTTCTGTGGGAGCATGATGGACCTAATGTGGCCTGGAGTCTGATGTGCAGGTACTGAGGCAGCTATTGATCATTAACTTTCTGTA
>CM053407.1:67052555-67097641 GCA_028644305.1 Xerus rutilus | reverse complement strand
AATCTATATTGTAAATATTTTCTCCTCTGAGCTTTCTGCCATAGTCAGGCTGAAGTGTGTCCATTTATTCACTTCACACATCTTAATGGCAGGATGACATGATTTCACAGGCTGTGCAGAGCTGTGTGTGGGGCTTGCAAAGAAACAGAGCCTTACACTCAAAACTCAGTCTCAAGGAAAAGATTATAGACTAGGGTAAAATTAGCAATATGAATGATTTCACTATAAGAACAATAACACGAAGTCTAAAATGAGTGTGTATTCAAAGAAACCATGAATGGTATAGGAAAGTAAATATGTGAATTTTGGGAACTCCCTCTAAAAATCAAGCTGTGAAGCACTTTTTGGAGAAGGTAGGCCCTGACCTTTATATAGAGAAAATTGAGGATTTCCCCATATGTGGAAGGAGAGGGCTACCATAATAATAATTTCCATGAAAACATGGATTTGGGGGCCTGTGGCATAGTGGGTACTATGACATAATTGTGTAAGTTGATGGAAGTTTTTGCTTTTAAAGAGATGCAAGAAGAAAATAAGGTCAGGGTTTAGCAAATTGCAAATGCCAAGCTGAATATCCTGATTTTAATCCTATTTACATTTGGGAAAAGAACAAAAGTTGTTGAGTGATACTGCATCAAGCTAAAAGAGCAGTATCTGGATTCTCATGTGGCATTGTACAGAATGGGCAAAGGAAAACCAGCTTGTAGCCAGGCAGATCCCTCAAGAGTAGGCTCTGAAGGAAGTACTGTGAGACAACCAGAATATCATAAATGCTGATACAAATAAATTTGTAGGCAAAATTAGAAACAATAGGAACCAGTAACTGAGTCTCTAGTAAGCATGATGTCACCAGTTGACTGGGAAAGGAATATGCCAAGAACAAAATTCACTTTGTTCCAACAAATATTTCTGAAAATTTGAGTATCAATAAATACAAGATGTAGCACTTCTCAGGACTTATATTTGCAGTGTAATTAACAATGCAGAATAGATAAGAGAGAAGAAAGGTTTGGATGGGGGGAGGTAGGAGAGGGATGTCTAGAGTGTGATAAAGTCAATTTTAGCTTGAGTTCAAAGGAAACTGATCAAAAGTAAGTGGGGGAAAATATTACCATGTGTTTCATGACTTCTTAGAATGGGTTACTTTGAAAGGACCAAACAAAACATCTCATACATTTTAGGGCAGGTAGCATTAAAAGTAGTCTGCTTGGGGTAGGATTGTAGCTCAGTGGTAGAGTGCTTGCCTCGCATGTGTGAGGCACCGGGTTCCATCCTCAGCACCACATAAAAATAAATAAATAAAGATATTGTGTCCATCTACAACTAAAAAAAATATTTTTTTTAAAAAGTAGTCTGCTCATACCTTCTTATCATTTTTATTGATTTTTGTGGCAATATTTTTTTTCCTATTTCCCCAACCCTTTATTCTAAGCATGTGGCAGTCTTTGTTACTCTTTTCCTTGTGGTGGGGGTGGAGAGGTGGTTAGGGCACAAAGAGAAGCTGCTCAATGTAGATCATTTCCAAAGTCAGCAACAGCATAATTTTGGGATTATATGGGGTAGGAGAGAAAGCTGTACCTTTGGGAAGCTGAAAAATGTGGGGTTTTCCTGTGATCTCTGTGACTGACAGAGATCCGTAGGTCACGTAAGCCTCTGGAACTTTGCTGTGACGTAAGCTCCCAGATTCCCGTCTTTTTCAAAGATACCTAAAAAGGAACAGCACCAGCGTTTCTGAAAGCAATGAGACATCAGGGCTTTTTATGTCTACCCATGTTAACTATCAGCATATGACCACAGAGACATCTCACATCTTAACACATTAGTAGCGCTCTCTCTCAGGACAGTCTCAAGAATAATTCAGGTTGAATCTTCTACAAGCCTTTCAGGGTGGAAACTCAATTTTAAATTAGTTTGATTAAATAAAAGAAATGCAATATGTTATGATTTATCAATGAAAATTGGCAAGCTAGAGAATTAAAGATCCAAAGTTGTGATTTATTTTCTTTTTTAATTCTTTCTTCCATCTATCTGTAGCTTGATATGGTAGACTTCTTCAAATTACTTTCAGTCTTCGAATTAGTATTATAATACTCTGACACATTGAGGACCAAGTGGTGCATATCTTGCAAATATTTATTACTTATTAGTGTTTCCAATGTTATTTTGATTGATAGTTTCCATCATTCCCGCACATTATGAATGATATGATTGAACTATGCAGAACAATTTCCAGTAGAAAATTCTTGCTCAAGTTCTGAGTGGCATGGAACCGAGAGGCAAATGGTTGAATGTATCTCATATTGGATATGATGTCTCATGAGATGCTAGACAACAACAATTCTCTTTTTGAGCAGTGAAATACCACTTTCAACTTCAGGTCAATGTATTTGAGACTTTCCTCCACCAAATGATTTCTTACGATTTACATAAAAAGTTAATTAACATATTTTGCATTATGTTTGAGTTATATCATCCCAAATCCTTTTTAAAGATAAATGAGACAGTGTTGAAAATAAAAAGTGCTATTTTTCTTCACATACAAATGTTAATTCGTCTTAAATTTAGAAAGACTCAAGGAGTCAATGTTCATGTTTTATAAATCATTCACTACCCATTTTAATTTTTTTCAATATTACTAAATGTCTACAAAATTTGTATTGCATTATAATTGAAATCTTAACTGCACTGGGAAATTTTGCATATGTCATGCTGTGTGAAGTGATGTTAAAATCTTTCCACAAGTGGTCCCAGAAATACAATTTTTGTTTCTTTTTATTAATGCCTAAGCAATCTGCATTTTTGATAACTCCAGTAAGACTGTCAACATTTGCCATATACTTTTACATTCTGCCAAATTATTTTTGACATTTTGCTTTCCACTTAACAAGTAAGTAGCTCCCATTCTTGGAGATGTTACTTAATAGATACCACATGTCCAAGGCCATAAATAAACAACATTTATTGTAAAGTAGGTTAATAATACAGCTCAAATACTGTTACTAGAGTTCTATACTATACAAATAAGAGCAAATTATTTTTGTAGCAATTATCTGAACTTGCCAAAACCCAACAGAGGCCATCATGCCTCAGGTGGGGCTTAACACTTAAATTTGTACAAACTTAAATTTGTACTAATCTCCTCTGGAGGAAGGAAGCATTAGCAAATGCTTGGAGGCAGCTGCTCATTTTATTATATAGCTAAATGCTACCAACAGGAGGGAATACTTAGGAGACCAATTTGAATTAACACACTTGGAAAGTTAAGGGAAGTAGGAACACATATGATGTTTTAAAAAGTTGAAAGGATTGTACCTTCTTTCTTGAAGGCACACTTTCCTTTTTAGATTTTTCCTGAAATCTTCACTTCTAGAAATTCTATCTAGGACCATTAATATGCATGTAGTTCCCAACCATGGTAGTTTATTAATATATCAATTAAAAATGGAGGATTGTAAACAAAAAGCAAGCATTTTTTTTTCTAAAGAAGCTGATGTACACCTCTTGGGACTGCTAGAAAATAGAAGTGATCCCCCTTTGGGGAATATTAGCTCAGAAGAGGCAAGGAAGAAAGCTGTCATATGCCCTTGTTTAGTACAGAAAGAGCAGGGAAGTTGGTCTAGAAAAGGAAGATTAGGGAATGTAGATTATAAAGAGAGCAAAAGATGAGCGTAATTACAGATGTAGAGGAATTAATAATTTGTATAAAGAGGAAATTAAGAGACTAGTTTTATTAGACCAAGAGGTCTGTTGCTACTTGTATTGGCATTAGAAGTTGGAAAACGTATTGCTAGACAATAAACACCTGGAAAGAAATATTTGATTGTTGTTATAGCTTTGTCTCTTTATTATGGGATTTCAGAAGAATGTTGGTTTGTGGAGTTTATTCCCCAGGTAGCTTTATAATTTGTTTAATTTATGTACTCATTTTATGTAACAAACCTCAAGTACTGATAAATGGCAGGCACTGGGCTAAGTACTAGAGATACTTTTCTAGTTCTGGCTTGCAAGGATTTTATAATATCTAATAGTCATTGTGATTTAATTTTGAATAATACCTTCATTTCCTTTTTAAAATTGTAATATTCTGTTTAGGTGTACTCTTTGATCAACATCATGTTGGTATTTATGGCAATGAATTGAAAAGAAGAAATTTTTTTTTAAATTTAAGGATTATATTCAGACTAATACAATAATCACTGTATTAGTAAGCTCAAGCTGCCAGAACAAAATATCATAGAAGGGTAGTTTAGGCAATAGCAATTTATGTTCTCAGAGTCCTAGTGGCTAAAAGTCTGAGATCAGGGTGCCAGCATGGTCGGGTTCTGGTGAGGGTTCTCTTCCTATCTTACAAATGGCCACTGTCATGCTGTGTCCTCATGTGGGGATAGAGTGAGCAAACTTTCTGCCTTCTCTTCTTAGAATAAGGGCGCTAGTTCCATCCCAAGGGTCCCACACTCAAGATTTTATTTAAGATTTTATGCTCAAAGGCCCCTTCTTTAAATACCATCACATTGGTTATTAAAGTTTCAACACGCAAATTTTGGGGGGACACAATTCAGTTCATAGCATTGATTCTTATGTCTAATTTCACAAATGCAGTGTTGTCATATTTACTGTGGATTTTTTTTTCTTTACTAGTAAGAGAAAGTTTAAATTTGAAGACCTCTTTATAGTTCTTTCCAATCACATTAAATATTCATCCTCACATTTTGTATCTTTTCTTTCTAGGCTTTAGTACTTTGTTATTTCTTTATATATCTGTAAATAATATTTAATACTGTAATATATGCTTGTTTATGTTCTGAATATGGTACAATAAATTCATAGCTTCTTCTTTAATTGATTTTATCTTATTTATTATTTCTCAACATCTAATTGTATATAACAAATATGTGAATATTTATATGCACATACATTATATACATCATATATGTCTATATACATTGCATATGTAAATATATATATATCTTATGTGTATATATGTTGATAATATAATACAGCAATATATTTGCACAGAGTTCCTGGTATATATATCAGAGAATCTTGAAAATACATGAGTATATTCATAACTCATTTTTTATTTTTTATTTTTGGTATATATGGCAGTAGAGTGTATGAGTGTAATGGAATTAAACATTAAAATAAAAAAATCTGAATAGAACAATGAAAGTAAATTGCACAAAGTATAATATTAAATTCAACACTTTGATTCCATTAACAAATGTTTATAAAATATGCAAAATGATTATTTGATATTAAAATAAGGATTTGTTAGGAAAAGGGTGCAAATATCTTCTTTTGGATACATGGAATATAATTTATTCTAATTAGGATCCCATTCTTATGGTTGTACATAATGTGGAGTTTCACTGGTCATATATGAACATAGGAAAGTTATGTCTAGTTCATTCTACTGTATTTACTATTCCCATCCTCCTTCCCTTCCCTTAATTCCTCTTTGTCTGATCTACCAAACTTCTCTTCTTCCTCCTCATCCCTTATTGTGGGTTAGCTTCAACATATCAGAGAAAACATTTGGCCTTTAGTTTTTTAGCATTGGCTTAATTCACTTCGCATGATAGTTGCCAGTTCCATCCATTTACTGGCAAATGCCATAATTTCTTTTATGGCTAATATTCCATTGTGTATATATATTACATTTTCTTTATCCACTTATCCATTGAAGGGTACCTGGCTGGGTTCCATAGCTTAGCTATTATGAATTGAGCTTCTATAAACATTGATGTGGCCTTGTCTGTGTAGTATGCTAGTTTTAAGTCTTTTGGGTGTATACTAAGGAGTGGGATAACTGAGTCAAATGGCAGTTTCATTCCAAGTGTTCTGAGGAATATCCATGCTGCCTTTCATAATGATTGCACCAATTTGCAGTCCCATCAACAATTTATGAGTGAACATTTTCCCCTACATCCTTGCCAACATTTATTATTACTTGTATTCTTGATAATTGCCATTCTGACTGGAGTGAGGTGAAATCTTAGTATAGTTTTAATTTGCATTTCTTTAATTGCTAGAGATGTTGAACATTTTTTCATATATTTGTTGACTATTTGTATTTCTTCATTTGTTTTCCCTCTTACTATTTTCAAGATACCTTGATATAATACATATACACACATACTATATATGTATGTATGTCTATATTTGTAGGAAAGTATGTATGAATATACATGTACATAGACATATGTATGACATGTACATATAATAGAAAATGTATAAAATATAAGAGGAAAACAGATATTAAAGAGTGAGCTATGAACACATAAATATATATTTGTTTCTGAAACTTTGAACATATTCCACTATAAGAATGTGCAATTACCTATTCCTTCTCCTACTAAAAAGACACTTATGTTGTTTCCATTTATTGCTGTTATAGACATTGCCACATATGTGAGGTATTTTTATCTAACCAGAGAGTTTTAGCAAGTTCAGCTTCACTGAAATGTTTAAAGTAATGAATCATATTGCCTCTAGTAGTTTCCCTTCCTTACATTCTTGCCAACATATGATGCTAAGAACTAAAAGCTGCTATTTTGAAAAGTAGCTATAAAATTGGATCTTGTTTTAAAATTTCCATTTCCCTGAGTAGAAATACACTAAGCATGTTTTCACATGATTTTGGGCCACCTACATTTCATATTTCTCATTTAATGCCTATTCATATTTCCTGTCCAATTTGTTTCATTTGTCAAAACTTAATTCATCTTCATATTCTCAAACACTTTCTCAATTATGAGTGTTTAAAATATCTTCTCCAAAGTGTTTAAAATATCGACTCCAAAGGCTGAGGTGGGAGGATCACAAGTTCAAAACCAGTTTCAGCAATTTAGCAAGGCCCTAAGCAACTTAGGGAAATCTGTCTTAAAATTAAAAAAAAAAAAAAAAAAAAAAAAAAGAGGGCCGAGGATGTGCGAATGTGCCTCAGTGTTTAAATGCTCCTGGGTTCAGTTCCTGGCAGTTCCTGGTACTAACAAACAAACAAAAACCAAACAAAAACAAAAAACAACTTGAGTGTTGTGTGTTTTACACTTAGATTGATAATTTACCTGGAATTAATCGTTTTTTTATATGGTGAGAAGCAGGTGGAATGGCCTTTGAAGACTCAGTTATAGTGCCAGAAAGGTGACAGAAAAATTACATGACAGGGGAAAGATTTCCTGAAGGCTGTATATGCTTTTACTCAGTGCCCAACATGGTGCTCTTTCAACCATAGGGGTGACTTGGGGATCTAAGGAATACAGTGGGTAGAATGGAAGTGATAACTTGCTGTTATCTCTAGTGATTCACTTGCAAAATTTTCCTTCCTGTCCTCATAACCTTATATTCTGCTGGTTTAGAGATTACATTCAAAGAGAATAAAGTTTCCACCAGGAGATATACATGATTCCATTGAACTGGACATGAAGACTGCCACCTGGTGATTTTGGGCTCCTTGTGCCTCTGAATCAATAAGCAAAAAAAAAAACAAAAAAAACAAAACAAAAAAAAACTATACTGGTTGTCGTGATTGATCCTGAGAAGAAATTGGCTGCTATTACAAGTAAGGAAGAATATATCTGAAATACAGGAGATCCCTTAGGGCATCTTTCAGCACTACCATGACCTTTGATTAAAGTCAATGGAAAAGTACAACAATTCAGGCAGAATAACTACTCTTCAAGAAAAAATGTTTGAGATCGTCATCACTACCCTTGGTGCATGTATGAAGACACAAATGGTGTGACTCTATCTGGTTTGCAACCAGAGAAATGGAAAAATTGAGCTCTATATATGTACTATGACTTGAAATGCATTTAAATAAATTAATTTAAAAAAAAGAAAAAAAAAGAAAAAAGGTTGGATTGCTGCACCATGTAAAGAATCATGATCAGCTAAGTCACTTTTTAGGGCAAAAGATAAAGTGCAAAGTAGCTACAAATATAGATATGACCATGTGACTAGTTGCAAAAATGAACATTGTATTTGTTATGAGTATTTATTCCCTATTTGTCATGTATATTTTTGCATGTGTGTAGTGTTTTTATTTTCTCTCATTTCCCTTTTCATATAACTGTAATGCATTTACTTCATATCATAGTACATAAGTTTTGTTAACTCTACATCTTAGTATATAAGTGACAGGATAAGAAAGAGAAGAATGATCACAACTCATGAAACTTTGCATCCTCCTCTGGTGGAAGCATTAGTGTACTTTCAGTTATATGCAAGATAGTTGTTTCTCATTAGGAGAAAATATGATTTCCTTATTGCCTTTAGAAATTAAATATTTTTTAAGGGTATGTATGTGAATTCTACATTGACAAAGGATGGACTGTAATGTTTAATTTTTTTATTTGTCAACTTGGCTAGGCTGTAGTGCCCAATTGTGAAACACCAGTCAAGATGTTGTAAAGCTCTTTATTAAAATCAATTCAAAGATGTATCATTAGAATTTAAATAAAGCAAATTACCTTTCATAACATAGGAAGGCTTTATCCAACCATATCCAACCATGAGAATCTTAAGAGCAAAGACAAGTTTCCTGAAGAAACTGTTCTGCCTCAAGATTGCAATACAGAAATCCTGCTTGAACTCTCTGCCTACTGGCTTGCCCTGAAGATTTCAGACTAAAGAATGCAGTGTCAACTCTTACTTGAATTTCCAGCCTGCTGGCTCATCTTACAGATTTTAATCTTACTCATCCCCACAATTGTACCAGTCATTTCGTTAATCTCTCATTCTCAGGATTCTCTGGAGAACTCTGGTTAGTATAATTGGGTATCCAGCAATGTTGCTATGCTCATTTTCTTAACTAATAATTTAATGTAGATTATTTTTGATTTTCTGACTGTGAAGTATGACATTTTATTTCCTTTCTTTTCTTTTTATAATTGTTTGGGGATCCAATAAAATATTCATAAGCAGTGCTGAAAATGGAATATCAAAGGGAAGCTTTTAGTATTTTATAATTTTGTATTTTGTTGTGGATTTTGTAGATAGTATACTATAGAATGACATTTTATAAAAAATCAGTTTTATAAAGGTTTTTAAAAATAAATAATGAAAGCTGATATGTGTTCACTAATTTATTTTTATGCCTGTAAAATCAAAATAATATAATTTTGTTCTTTATTTTATTAATGTAATGGAACATAATGATTGGTTTACAAATATTGAGCTAAGCTAGCATTACTGGAATAATCTCCTGGCTGCAATAATTTACTGTTTTTATATTTTTCTAGATTTTGTTTGGTTATCTTTCTTTAAAATTTTCATGTTTGGTTTTATATTATTGTTGATTATTACTTTATAGCCCAGGAAATGTGTATTGTTATTGTGATGGTGGTTAACATTTATAAACATTCCATATTTGTTTTTCTATTTTTCTTGTATTTCTATGAAAGTATATGATTATTTATCATGTTATATCATTCCAATCAATTGAAACATCACCATGAAATGTTCCTTTTATTTCTACTAATGTCTGTGCTTTATAATACACTTTGATTAGTTTTTTCAAATCTTTTAGTTTCTTTTCTGCTTTTCTTACTTTTTTTCTTTCTTTTTAACTATTTTATCTTTACTTTTTTTGAATTTTTTTCATTTTCTATTTGTTTTAAATTAGTTATACATGATGGTAGAATGCATTTGTTCACTTTCACATGTCATGCATAAATGAGATATAATTTCCCATTTTTCTGATTGTACATGTTGTAGAATCACATCAGTCATGCAGTTATATATGTACATAAGGTAATGGTGTCTGTATCATTTGTCATCAAAATGACAATTGTTAATGAAAAATATCCTTGGCCATGAGAATATAATTGAAATAATCCGTCGTAAGAATGGAATTTTCTAGAAACTTCATTTTACTCTAAAAATTCATGTTTTTCTCACATTTTACCCTAAAATTTCATGTTATCTTATGCAAGGCTGTATCCTTGACTCAATCAACTTCTGAAAACTGGGATGGATGAAAGGAAATTTGATCTTGCATGTTGAAATCATCACCTGCTCAAATCTATTTTATGTTTCAGTATCACAGTAGTTAAAGAGCCAGACTCACCAAAGTGAGTGTTTAGAAACATGCATTCTTTCATTTACTGCTTTTTGAAATCATGAAATATTATCAGAAATGTACTGGGTTTGGCAGAGATGAAAGTTGTATAATTTTGGAGTTTGGAAGACCTCTATCTCAGTCACTACTTTTCAGAGAATCTAATCAGATTGATGGGTACAACAAAGTAGGTGCTCAGGAGATGTATATTTTTATTATGGTGATGATTATGAGCGCCTCTGGTTTTGAACTGTCCTTGCCTTAAGCATGCCTACTATTTTAGTCCCAGAAGAATGTGATGTAACTGGGAGGGCAGCTCCTTCCTTTAGAAAAGGTAACATTTAAACCAATATGTTTTGCTCTTCTAAAACCACAGTTAAGAAAGTAAACAGGCAAGTTGCAGCCTAGAAGAAACTTCACAACACACATATCAAACAAAGGATCTGTATCAAGAACAGAGTTTTTACAAGTCAATTACAAATAGAACCAAGAACCAACCAAAGATTTGACTAGGTACTTCACAAAATGTTACAAATAATGAATAAGTATACAGAAACATGATCAATATTAGAGAAACTACAATTAAATTTGCAATAAGACACTACCATACACCTACTAGAATGGCTGAAATCAAAGAGACTGTATCAGTATTGGTTAAAAAAATGAAACAATTGACAGTATTACTTGAGGATCTTGCTAAGGTTGAAGAAGGCAGTGCCCACAAGGTTATCAGCATTTTATCCCCATCCTTGAGTTCTTTACCATGTGGCTTGGTTTTAATTTTAAACATAATCTGGAAACATCTCTTAAAGTGCTGCAAAAATTCTATTGTGTAAGGAGAGAATGATCCTAGTAGGGCTTTGGAAACTTCCTGTAGTCCAAGGGTCATGAGGAGTCAGGCCAGAGTTTGGTTGGTCTAATTCACATTCCACCCCTGTATATTTCTTTGAATAACATCCTGGCATGATTCCTGCCCAGGTCCTTTGGTAGTATGACGACTCCCTGGCCCTGGGCTAGGAGGCTAGTTCAGCACTGAGGAATGTGCCAACCCAAAGCCTGGAGACATCTCAGAGTTGTCTCCTTTCCTGTGGTCTGTGTAAACAAGATGTTGGGCATGAACTTGTTGAAGATGCTCCTCGCAGAATCCTGAGTCTAGTTTGCCATCTGAGTCTAGTTTGATACATGTACAGAGTACGCCATTCCTCTGATACATTTAATTTTTCCTGAGTATATGAGCTAAGTGGAATTCAGGACCTTATTTATAGAACAAGAGAAAACCACTTTGCCTCCTCCCCTGGCATGGAGGAGGCATTCTTCATCACACAATCTTTAGCTCCAAAGATTTATTACCAATTGCAAACTGTTTCAACAAAAGAAGGGTCAACCTGGTCATTGGTCATTCCTTATACAGTGCTCATTGGAATGTAAAATGGCACAATAACTTTGGAAAACAGTTTAGCCATTTCTTTGAAAAGTGAAAAATATGTTTTCCTATGATCTGAGCATCCTACTTCTTGGTATACAGCTAAGAGAAGTGAGATTAAATATCTGTACAAAGAACTGTACCTAAATGCAAAGCATATTTCTTTGTAGTGTGCCCAAACTGGAAACAACCCAATTGTCCATCAACAGATGGATTGCAGCAATACAAGGGAATACTCTCCAGATATAAAAAGGAATTAGCTATTAAGACACAAGAAACAATGAGTAATCTAGCATTCACGGGTAGTTTCATGTTTAGAGAGTAGTTATAAATAAAAGGGCAATTAATTATGAAGACATTGACATTTAAGAATGAAACAGACAAACTGGAATGTGACTGCTTAGAGTACTGAAAGGAACTTGACTTTTTTGCCAAGTAGTTATCCATATTAGTGACTTCAGAGGTTGTTTTTAATATATTTACCTGAATATACATATAATCTTATATACATAAGCCTTAGTATATGTACATTTCAAAATCAGCTATTTTCATTTGATGCTAAACAAATGTGAATGATATGGCTGTATGATTTTTAGTACCTGACAAATGTAAATGTGTGTAACAATTTTGAACAACGATCTTTGTATGGCATGAATAATGTTGATTAAGTTACATGATTTTAAAGCATACATTTAAAAAGCCTCACACTAATTTCAACAGCATAGTTTTAGGTAAAACTGATGTGAGCAAAGTTGCACGGTAACTGGTCTGTCTTCTTTATTTTTGCCTATTAACTGCTCTTTGCTTCTAATTAAACAGAACCTTCTCCCTTTGTTTTCCATCTCATGAAGCATTTCAATTCAACTAGTCTGCTTCTATTCTGCTCACCCTTCAAGATTTTTGAGGAAAGAAATTTCCAAAAATCAGAAGTCATCCTTTGGAGTAACTGATGACTATAATTAGGGTGCTTAGCAAGTACTTTCAGGTTCCCCAACTTCGAGCACATACTAGTTGTACTTGCTGACCCTTTCATGGATATAAAGAACCACATGATTAGTGCTGGCCAAGGAGTTGAGATAGAAGTGATTAGTACCACTCTGGAAGTTCAAGCACCTGTTACAGTTAGACTCTTTCAGGAATCCCTTCTTCTTTTAGAATGATGGTGAGGAAAGTCTGAGTGACTATTGTGAACCAAAGCCTCCTGCTTCAGTGATAGAGATGTAATGTGAACCAGGAAAAATAAAACCTTTACTGTATTAAGTTGCTGTCACAGGAAGGTTATTCCCTATCACAGCACAGTGCAGCCTGTCCTGACACAGTAATCATATTTTATAGTAGCATTCTAGGGAATTAATTTAATCTTTGTTTTGGAATCCATAGGAGTGAATCTAATGGTAGATTTTCTGCTATGGTAAAGGGAGCAAACATTTCTATTCTGGGAATTGATTGGGGCAAAACCAAACCAAACCAAACCAACAACAACAAACACCTTTATGTTTTTCAAAGTGTGTTGTGTAAGTAGCTACATATCCAATATACCTATAGGCTAATTGCTGCTGATGATTTAACTTGTGAATATTTTTGTGTTTTGAGTCTCTAATTAAAAATGAAAATGCAGGGTGTCAGCTAAAGATTTTATTTACCCCAAAATAAATAAAGATTTATTTAAAAAATAAAATAAATAAATCTTTATTTATTTTGGGGTTTTAAAAACCCCAAAACTTGGCTTTTTGATTCTCTGACATTAGCCAAATACACAGGCCAATGATAGAAACTGTTCTATATATAGAATTAACTACTTAAAGCACAACATGGATGGAGGGTCTCTTTCTTCTTTAATGAATGTGATTAGGGTAAAATGAAGAGGTCAGAAAAAACTATTTTGCAATTGTGAAAAAGCTTAGTCAAGCATCGAGATTGATAACGTTGCCTAAGCCTCTCCCTACCCTTTCCCTGCAAAAAAAAAAAAAAAAAAAACTCAAACAAAACTTAAGTAGGAAAAATGCATTGTTAGGGTGATGACAGTGGCTCACCAATAATTCTGTAAAATATGACTAACAGTATTGGATCAAGAATAAAGATTTTAGATTTTAGGGGGAGGAAACATGTAAACACAATGACTGGTTTTTGTTTGTTTTTTTTTTTTTTTGCTATAGAAAAATCAAAAGTAACTTCTTAATATGAAAGTCAGCTACCTACCATAAACTCAAAAACATTTTTTATGAACAATTTTTCAAAGACACTCATCTTCCCTAGATAAAATTAAATGTTGAATCAGCAGAGAATTAAATATATTTATTTTAAAAAGCACAAGCAAAAGGGCATCTGATATTTTACAGACATTCCAACACCTTCAGGAAATTTGAACTCACACCAAAGGGTCTGATAGTCATTTGAGTCTCCATCTGTACTGGAACACATGTGCACACATAGTGCACATTGAATCACTGCAGTGGAAAAAACCCCTGGTCTTAAATTATAGAAGCTTTCTACCATTCTTCTTAACCACAAAGTCTTTGGCAGCTTGAAACTTCAGTGACTTGGGTGATCTGGTCACAAAGCTTTCTTTGGTGCTACAAGCCATAATGCTGACTATAAGCAACCGCTACTCCAGGGACATGGTGACGCTGAACTAAATGGGCCAGAAGAAACCTAAGACTGAGGGACATTTTGGGGAGCAAACTAAAAAGGAGGAATTAGTTACTCCTTTCGTCTTGGATGGCTGCTTCTCAGTTTCCTCTAAGTTTAATTATTTGTTCCATATCGTCAGCTTTTTGTCAGTAATTTGGAGATGCTAAAAATAGTTTTCATTTTTCTTTCTTAAAACCATAAACATCATTGTCATTTTAAAATTCTTGGTTGTCTATATAAAACAGTTTTTTAACATATATTCTGAGAGTAAAATGTAGGAAAGTTTGAATTTCGTTGGAGTAAATTCACTGATAGATTGTTTTGGGGAAATGTGTGTTAAAGACATTAAATTAATTGTTACTGTTTATTACAGTTTTGTTGTGCTAGGTATGTGTTGCTTATTATGCCTAATATGTATCATCTCACTTAATCTTAATAGTAATCCTGCTGTTATTACCCCCATATCACAGATGAGAAAACTGAATTTTTAGGAGATTGCTACTTGTTCAGGGTCACCCAACTTGCAAACTCTTAGCCACTATCCTCTGTTGCTTTCTCAGACACTCTTTCTTTTTCTACCTTTATAAAATGCTAGTTCCTCTTGAAAGAAGCATCTATCCGGGGCTGGGGCTGTAGCTCAGTGGTAGAGCGCTTGCCTAGCATGCATGAGGCACTGGGTTTGATCCTCAGCACCACATATAAATAATAAATGAATAAAATAAAGATCCATCAACAACTAAAAAAATATTTAAAAAAAAAAAAGAAGCATCTATCCATCCTTGAAAACTATCATGGTTTCCATTGGAAAAGAGAGGCAGATGGTTTAGTGCTTTGAGCATTGACTCCAGAGCCATACGGCCGATGCCAAATCCCAGGACTACCATTTCCTAGCTATGGGACTATAGATGATTCACACACCTTCCCTGTGCTTCAGTTTTTACCATATAATCATGTTGGAGAGATTAAATGAATTAATATGGATAAAACACAAACAGTGCCCAGCAGATAGCATGAAAATATAGGTGTTATTAACATTACATATGTCCATAAATATTATATTCACATACTGAAATAAATCACAGCCCACAAATAAGTTATACAAGCTCAACTACTCAAATGGTGCAGAATGTCCTTTTCAGGAGGTTAAATAACAAAAAGCCCCAGTACAGCTGTGATTCAGAGATGTCCCAGTCCAGAGCAGGATGCAGTGAAAAAATGATGGTGTGCCCCATTGTCCCATAAACTTTTTAACTCAAACTCTGACCTCCTTGTCTCCCCCCAAGTAGAAATTCACATTCATGACATAGTCATCCCATTCTGAACTTATCTTACATTTCAACAGCTCTTTGGGCCATCTCAGTTGATATAGTTCAAATTTCCTGCTGGCCAGGTAGCACTAATATCTGTATTTCCCTTTTATTCCCTCCACATCATCTCAGGGCTTTCTTCACTGAGGAGGCACTTCCAGATTCAGGGTGAAAATTGAAACTGGAGCAGCAGCCGGGGCAGAAAGGCCAGCAGCATGGGAGGACTCATTAATCAGGGGCCAGAACTGCTGCTGCTGAGGACTCCGGGAAGTGGGGCACATTCTTTTCCCCACCTGAATGTGGAAGTGCTTGGCCTCTCTCTTCTTTTCTCTTTTCCTGTGGTGCCTCAAAAAAATGTGCAAGCTCTGGCTCCTTGCCAGTGGGGTGAGTTCTTTGTTTAAGGGAAAGTGTAAAGTATTTTCACATTAAATGAAGAACTGTAGACATCTCCAGGAATCTGTCCTTTGAGGGCTTGTTAAAATTCAACAAAGACCTATTTATACTTTAAGAGAACCTCTTCTTCTTTTGCTGGGTTGCCTTGGGGATTTTTCTCTACAACACCACTGTTTTTAGTCTTTCTTCTGCTTTTAGAGTAATCATGGCCACATGCATTTCCCTTTAAATTTCTCTTGTTCTTATTTAATCTCATCTTTGCTTTTAGTATTCATATTTTTGAAAAAATTAAGATATATGAGTGGATTTTAACCATCTAGTTCATACATCAGGTGTGATGGATTTTGATTTTTAAAATTACACAAAATTTATCTAGAAACTGGTATTCTTTGAGTTTGTGATTTGAATCCTCATTCCAGGTTTTGTAAACACTCTTCCCTATCCTCAATTTTCACAGTTTTGCTAGTCAATATAATTAGAAGAAAATGCTTCAATGAAATTCAATCTTCTCCCTATTTATGTGGATGCATACAATCATCTTGCATTTTTAGTGGTGAAAAATCCATATTCACAGGAGTAAGAAGACTGTAAATATGAGGAAGCTATGAGTCCCTGGATTGTGCTCTGTTCATTACCCAGTAGAGTGCCTCAAATAGATCAATGACATTTCATATTAGCATTATAAACTGACACTGGATTTCTAGGCCTTCTGGGGTGTGGGTATCTGAAAGATGTAGCATGGGCATTTCATTCTGCACGGCTGCCTGGCCCACTTGCAATTGAGTCAATGACCATCTCAAAATCGTGCCTAGTGGTACAACCAATTTTGTTTCTTCAACATACATATAAAGCAGCATTGCTCTTTATTACTGTTGGAGAATTCTCCCTTAATATCAAAAGAATATTTAAGTGAGTTTGTTCCCTGACCATTCACATTTGATCAATTTATCTGGGATAATGTAAAATTTATGTGCACAACAATGGATATTTTTCTCACTATATAACAGAGAATGTGAAGAACATGATTCATATTATTTACTTGTCTGAAAAATTAGGTTGAATTCATAGACAGGCTTTCTATGAGATTTTTGGGTAAAACTTTAAACAGTAAAACTGAAAAATATTTATCAAAAATTAACCTATCATCATCCATCTAGCTATTTATCATGTACTTTAATCTATTTATGAAATGAGCACCCAAGTTTGAGAACAGCTCCTGTGTTGAAGCCAATCCTTTGAGGACATGATTTCCCTTGGAGCCCTCTTTATGAATGGCTCTTTTCTCTTTGTCATTCTCTTAGCCCTGGGCCTGGAGATGGAGCAGATGTGCTTCATCGTCATTGCCACGTCTGGTAATCCCTTCTTCTTCATTCATAAACCGTTGTAGCTTCAATGCTCATGCTTGTGAGACTATTTGTCTCTTTTTTGTAGTTGTTGTACTCATTAACTGAATTTCTATTTAATCCCCCTTTTCTTTCAAGAGGTTAGTGTTGATATAAAAAGTTGCTCTCTTCCAAACTATTACGACTTGATTTTTGGTAATTTCAAAAATTTTGTTGCTGCTCCAATCAATCTGGCTTCTTGGTTTCTTTGCTTGCTCACCTCTGAAATGATCACCTTCCCTCTACATACGACAATCAGTACTATAATTACATCATATAGTTTTTTTTGTATTAATAGTAGTCAAGTTATCCAAAGATCTCAATTTTATACATCTCTCACCACTACTACTTCTCATGTTTTCAGTTCATGTGTATTTATGCTCTACATGCTGAAATAAATTAATCATACCACTTGTTCATAACCAAACTTTTAGGTCTCTTTATTTACTAACATTGCATTTCATGACCCGTCATTATAAGAACTCTCTCTCTCCTTGCAGTATAGGTTTGTAGATTTCCTACCTGGTTAACCTGCGATTAAATCAATCTCTTTGTCTACTTTACATTTACTTTTATACAGCTAAATACAGCTTTAGAAGAATACAAACGTAATGATTGGCTTCCTTTAAATTTATGACTGCTATTCTCAAGAGGACTTTTAATGCAGCCTAACAATTATTAATACAATGGTTAAATTGTTAATTTCCCCAGTTCATTTATCCTCCCACTTTCCCTGAAAAATATTTCCTACTTTTTTTTCTTTCCTTAAACTTCAAATATTCCCTCTTAAATTCTAACTCTGGCCAATGACCTTGCTTCCAAAGGATATAGAAATAAGCAGAAGGAGAATCAACCAGTACCTACCATAATAACTAACCACCTACTTGCATGTATTTCTTGGAAAATGGATGAGTTAAAGGTGTTTCTACCCAATGAAAAGCCCTCTTGGAGAATGCTTGCTTTTTCTTCTTTTTAAGATATTCTTCCTGTTGTATCATTTATCCCCATTTTCTACTAGATCATTGTTATCAACCTTCAAACATGTTCTTATTTCTCCAAAATGAAAAGATAATTTTATTGAATACATCTTTCCACTCAGCTACCACTGATTTTCTCATTTTCTTTTACAGAAAAACCTTTTAAACGTAGTCTAAATTAACTATTTCCAGTTCTTCTTCTAACTTTTCTATTAATCCCTCTACAATCAAGCTTTTGAATACATCACTCTTATCAAAGTTTATTATCAAAAAACCAATGAGCCAGTCACAGTGGCGCACACCTGTAATCCTAACAGCTTGGAAAGATGAGACAGGAGGATCTTGAGTTCAAAGCCAGCCTCAGCAAAGGTGAGGCACTAAGCAACTCAGTAAGATCTTGTCTCTAAATAAAAAAAAATACAAAAAACATCAATGAACTCCATCTCGTTAAATCCAATGCTTAGTCCTTAGTTATCCTCTGTGGTGTTACACGTGACCCTGCTTTCTCATAATCTGCTTTCAATCTCTCACCAAGTGCTACTCACTCTAATTTTAAAATGCATCTGTAGTCCTACCAAATTGCACTTTCCGCATGGCTATTAAATCAATACAAGTTATCATCATTTTTGTCTGAATAATTGCATAACCTTCTAGCTAGTGACCCATGTCTGCCATTGTTATCCCAAGAGTTCATTATGTAGCAGACTGAAGAAGCATCAGTTTATACAGCCCATTCATCTACATAAATTCTCCAATGGCTTCTCATCACATGCAGAATAAAAGCCAGTCCTTACATCAGTCTGCCCATACTGGTCACCTTGCTCTTCCCCTCATACTTCACACATGATTTGGCTTCGAAGCTTTTGCATTTGTTTTCTCTACAGAACAATTTCCACCACAAATCTATGTGTGCCTGTATCACTTTATAGATGCATTTGAATATCCTTCTCAGGCATTAAATCTATTAAATATCTATCTATTAAATTTGGAATTTCATTTATATATTATGTATATACATAACATTTATGTTATTATTTGTAATACATATATTTATATATTCCTTCCTTTAGTTTTCCCACAACATATAAAGAGAGCTAATTGCCTAATTATTTTACTTGCTTATTTTTTCTATTATAAGTATCTATCTTCTTTTGGTAGAAGGATGTGCTCCATTCTGTTTCGTTAACTAACGTATTTACTAGAATAATGCCTGGCACACAGTTGGCATTCACTAAACATCTGTCCAATGAATAAATGGATTGATGAATGAATGAGATAACAATGTTCCTGATTATCAAATGGCCAAAGTCATTATTGAGATCTTGGATGATGGGAGGGATGACTTCAGCTGAGAAAATGAGAAAAATTTTCTTTAAATGTTTTTAAAAGTTTGCATTTAAATAAAAAACTTTGAGAATTATGGTAGTATATTCAAAGAGCCAGCACATATATGCAAATTGTGTAGGATTCTTTCCTATATTTACAAATATATAGCTTATGTGAGAGTTACTTATTGTTAAGAATATTATTTTTCCAAAGCATTTGATAGAATGTTGAAGTTCAGTGTATCTTCTAGAACTCAATGGTAAAGAGAACAGAAAATTTACAAGGTTCTACCAGCAATAATAAAAACAAAATAGGATGATTTTCTAATTTAATGATTTTCATTAATTTTATGGTGTTATTCCTTTATAAACAAGGAACAGAAGCTAACATTTAGGGCCAAATGAAGTACCACACAAGATAGGGAGACCTGAGCTTCACGATGTAGACTTGTAGACAATTCCATTCGTCCTTGAAAGTTTTTTTTTTTTAACGTGCTCAGTTATGAGCATCTCACTTTGGATACTTGTGGAGTTTTTGTACCACATTGTTCATCATTCTATACTTTCTCTTATACCAATAACTATTGAGTTACTTCAGATGGCTAGATCTTCCTTCTTTCAGTGAGTGCAAAGCAACCAGACACAGCTTGAAGAATTCCAAATGCTGTGTGGAAAAAAAAATCTGACTGAATTAGCAGAGGGAAGGAAAGGGAAGTGGAAAGAGCAGCCACATGAGTTCATGGACCTGGCTTTTTATCCTGTCTACTCTCGGGGCCACATCAGTGGCCTTGCTTTCATGCCAGAAACAGTGCAAGTCATAATTAGAATATGGAATATTGCAAAGAAAGGGGAAAAGGCCCCATCTGTGCAGCCACTTTAACTACAAGTCCAGAACCTGTTTTACAGCTGAGGCACAAAGACTGTATTAATACATGTGGTTAGTTCCTTCTCTATACATACTGTAGATTCATTGTGTCTGCTTTTCCTAGGTGGAGCAAACACAGACATACAATATTTCGTTCTCTCTTTGCTGTTACACTTCCTCTCTTGCCAGATGCAGCAAACCCCTTCCTAAGCCACTCTGTCTGTACTGCTCTGCACGTTGACACCAATCAGCTTGCAAGTGAGCAGGGCTGTCAGCGCTGGATATTTTCTCCTCCATTGTCACTGGTCTAATGACATCCTCTGGTTTATGCACTTTTCTCTCCAACACCACCATAAGCTAGAATAACTCACTCAGTCTGGGTGTTAGGCACCTCTCCTATAACTCATGCCAAGTGAAGGAAATCCCTAGACTTAAGGACAAATAGTGTAGCATATGTACTGAGTAGTGGGCAGTCTCCATGTGTAAACTTTCCATTTAATGTAATGAAACAAAGCATCTCAATGTGTATAGTGCTTTTTTGCAGATAAAGAAGTAACTGGGGATGGGAGGCCGTGGTACAACAGGGCCATTATTTCTAAAACAATCATGGGACTACACTAGGGCTTTATATGTTTAGGTTAATTTCAGAGTGTAGATTGTTATGGGAGCTTCACAATGGGTTGTTAATTATTACTTAAGCACAAGTGTTAACTGAATCATAACACTAATGGATCTCTTTGGGAATAGTCTTTTAGACAGCAATAATTTATCCAGACTTGTTATTACGATTTAATTAACTATATTTACTCCAAAACCCGCATGAAAATTCCATATATGTTTTTGCATTTTCAAAGGACTAGAGGTCTCAGAACACAATAGGTGTTCAAAAATATAATTTACTGGATTTTTATAACATCTTTGTTTTATGTTTTTATAGCTTTTTTGGATTTTTGCTTTGTTCAAGCCGAGAGCTATATTTTGGTTTCTCCAAGAAAAATTACTGAGGATTGATGTTTTAGGATTTTATTTAGTAATACTCTTTCAGTCAGCTTTGTGCTTCTGTGACTAAAAGACCTGAAAAAAGGAATTTTACAGGAAAAAAGTTTACTTGGGGGCTTACAGTTTCAATCATGATTTATTCTACGGACAGAGGTCTTAGTCCATATAAGGCCAACTCCATTCCTTGGGGTTCTAGGTAAGGTAGAAAATCATGGTGGAAGACTGTGGTGGAGGGAAGTAGCTCAGATGATGATCAGAAAGCAAAGAGAGATTCCACTCACCAGATAAAAAATATATACCCCAAAGGAATGCCCCCAATGCCCACCTCCTCCAGCCACAACTTATCTGCCTTCAGTTACCACTCAGTTAATCCCCACGAGGGGATTAATACACTGAGTTAAGGCTCTCATAACACTATCATTTCACCTCTGAATGTTCTTGTATTTTTTCATGCAAGAACTTTTGGGGAACACCTTATACCTAAACCATAACATATTTGCCATTGTAATTTGCTCCTTTTTAGAATTTCTCTTTGTTAGAATGGAACAGATGTAAAGAGAACAAACTTTGGGACATACCATTATGGAGAAATATCTTCATTTTAGTTCATGTTCTTGTATTTGGAATAATAATACATATTGACTGAATATATAAAACACACACATCCTGACTGATATTTTATTTATTTTTGATTTCTTCTAATAAGTTATACATGACAGTAGAATACATTTTGAAACATCATATATAGATGGAACATAACTTCTCATTTTTCTGATTGTAGATAATGTAGAGTCACACTGGTCATAGAGGTATATATGTACATAGGAATAATGTCTGATTCATTCTACTATCCTTCCTACTCCTATCCCCCTCTACTCCCTTCACTCCCCTCTACCTAATCTAAGGTAATTATTCTTCCCTATCCTCCCCCACCTTATTATGAATTAGCATTCACATATCAGAGATAACATTTGGCCTTTGGTTTTTTTGGAATTGGCTTATTTTACTTGGCATGATATTCTTCAGCTCCATCCATTTACTGGCAAATGCCATAATTTCATTCCTCTTTAAGGTTAAGTAATATGCCACATTTTATTTATGCATTCATCTGTTGAAGGACACCTAGGTTTGTTCCATAGTTCAGCTATTGTGAGGATCTGCTATAAATAGTGATGTAGATGCATCACTGTAATATGCTAATTTTAAGTGCTTTGGGTATAAATTGAGGACTGTGATAGCTGGGTCTAATGGTGGTTCCACTACAAGTTTTCTGAGAAATCTTCATACCACTTCCCATAATGGTTTCACCAATTTTCAGTCCCACCAGCCATATATGAGTGTACGTTTTCCCCCACATCCTTGCCAATATTTATTGTTGCTTGTATTCTTGATATTTGCCATTCTGACTGGAGTGAGATGAAATCTCAGTGTAATTTTGATTTGCATTTCTCTAATGGCTAGAGATGTTGAACATTTTTTCATGTATTTGTTGACCAAATGTATTTCTTCTTCTGTGAAATGCCTGTTCAGTTCCTTAGCCCATTTATTGATTGGGTTATTTGTTTTTTGTTTTTTGGTGTTAAGTTTTTTGAGTTCTTTATATACCCTAGAAATTAGTGCTCTATATGAGGTGTATGTACTAAAGCCGTTCTCCCACTCTGTGGGCTCTCTCTTCTCATTATTATTATTTCCTTTTCTGAGAAGAATCTTTTTAGTTTGAATCCATCCAATTTATTGATTCTTGATTTTACTTCTTGCACTTTAGGAGTCTTGTTAAGGAAGTCAGTTCCTAAGCTGACATGGTGAATGAAGATTTGGACCAACTTTTTCTTCCATTAGGCACAAGGTCTCTCTTCTAGTGCCTAAGTCTTTGATCCACTTTGAGTTAAGTTTTGTGCTGGGTGAGAAATAAAGGTTTAATTTCATTTTGTTACATGTGGATTTCCAATTTTTCTGGCACCATTTGTTAAAGAGGCTATCTTTTCACCAGTGAATGTTTTTGGCACCTTTGTCTAATATGAAATAACTATTGATGTGGGTTTGTTTCTGTGTCTTCTATTCTGTACCATTGGTCTACATGTCTGTCTTGGTGCCAATACCATACATTTTTGTTAGTATGGCTCTGTAGTATAGTTTAAGGTCTGGTATTGGGATGCCTCTTACTTCACTTTTCTTGCTAAGTATTGCTTTGGCTATTCTGGGTCTCTTATTTTTCCAAATGATTTTTGACAAAAAAACATTGAGAGCAATGGCAGGAAAGATACAAAAACAAACTGAATCTTCAATCTCATTGTAACCAATGTGTTGCAAAATTCTCTACTTGCATTATACAGCTTACAACATAGGACATCCTCAACACTAAGTTCTAGAACTTATGACAACCTTAATACTACATGCTTACTAAAACACTTCCTCTTTGTAAGTATGAAGGAAGTCAATATTTTGTAGCTTCTCTTGACTTTTGTTGCAGTCTGGAGTTGCTGCCCTTCCATTTCAAAGCTCTCTTTAACTAGGCTGTGTACCCATTCCCCAGCTTTCATAAATCTTGCTGTTAATGGCTGGTACTTTGACCTTCAGTCGTTTGCTTTTGGCTCTGGCTTGGAGGCCATGTTTCAGAAGCAGCCTGTATGCTTGGCTCTCTATTCAGTGGAACATTGATCTGGAGAACCTCTTGACTTCTCTTAGACCCTGGTGAATAAACTTTTATTATGCAAATATCAATTTTTTATTACTGTAGCATAGTTTAGTTTATCCTAACTAGTAAAAGCCCCTTTTAATCATGTTTATATATCAATACCTTATTCTCTCTACTAAATTGGGAGTACATATGAATTTTATAAGCTTATATACTCCTTAGGGCATATTAAATGTCCAGCATATGAAGATTAGTTGCTGTGTGTGGAATATATGCTAAATAAAATAAAATAAAATAAAATAAAATAAATTGAGGCTGTTAAGTATACATATACATAATTATAAATGTGTGTTTATGTATTTAGTAAAAGTAAGAAAAGCAGTCTTGTAATCCAAATAGATTGGCTGTCTCTTTCAATATGTCAGAAGTAGTTCATATAATTTAGCAAAGTCTTCTACCATATAAAAATAACCTCATGGTTTTAGGATAACACAATACCCAGACCTCCTTCATAAGTGATCCTTAGAAATTAACTGCTCAATTCAAAAGAGTTGAGTTAGAAAGTCTTCCGAGAATCTAAGCAAATTATTTTTCGGGTATTATGCTATTTTCTTGGCCTCTGATCTTGGGAAGTGTCGGCACATGGCTCTGGTTCCTGCTCTTCAGATTTGTTTCCTGAATAGAGAAACCCTGGGCACTGTTTTCCTTTGTTCAGGTGGTTAATCGTGTTTCAGGGCGGTGCTCACAGGGCAGAACACTTTTATAGCTACTTGCCTCGATCTGGCCTGCTCTGCCAATCTCTGTTCCACTTGTGGTCAGTGAACCCAAACTCCAGAGACATTAGTTTCCCACCCAAACTGCCCACCCAGGCTGGGAGCTTGAATTTAGCATTTGCTTTTCTTGTCACTTTCATCTTTCTCCCTTTGCTTTTACTTTACTCTGGTTCTCATTGAGTTGAACCCAGCATGGTTTTCCCTTAGTTGACTGCTGTGTTGTTCTAGGCATTAATATCATTGTCAGCACAGTTGTGTGAACAAGTTTTATTGGTTATGTTGGGCTGCTTCTGCCAGTAGGAAGACAGAGTCTATAACAGCAATCAAATGCTTTGGAGAACTATTTGTTCCACGTTTGTCACTTGCCAATTCCTTGAAGAGGAGTTCAAATTGCTATTTGCAATGATGTTTACTATTTTGTAATAAAAGTATTCAGAAATCAATGAAAAACCTAGGAAAGAAAATAAATTTCACCCGTAGTCCCATCATTCAGATACACAATTAAAACTTTGGTATAGTTTTCAGTTCTTTTTTCCCTCAGCAGCTATGTACAGTGAGTTATACATACAAAAAACATGCACCAAACTCAATTTTTCAAATTAGCATTGCATCATATATGTAATTTTTGTATTCAGATTTTCAGTTTAACATCATATTACAATAACTTCCAGTCATTAACTCTTCTTATATAGAACGATTTCTAACGACTAAAACAATTTCTGATATAGGTGATTACTTTATATGCAAACCACTTACTTCTTGATGTACATATGGATTATTTCTCAGGTTTGTCTATGCAAGAATATTCTGAATCACTTTGCTTACATATCAACTTGTGTGTATATAATTATTTTCTTAAAATGGCTTTCTAGAACTGAGTTTTCTGGGTAAAAATAGTGTGAGAACTTTTTTACATTTCTCTTTACTCTTCTACATTTCTTTCCCCAAACTTTTTGTCCATTTATTCTTTCCACCTTACATAGCATTAATAATTATTATATTTAATCTCATTAAACATTAATAATTGGTATATTTGAGAGTGTAATTATCATTTATTTGAAAAGAAGTTAGCAAATAACTTTTTCATGGCTTTCTTGGCCATTTATAATTCTTCTCTAAGAGTAATCTCAAGATTTTGTCTTTTGTTCTATTATACTCTACAATTTTAATTTGCCTTTATGAGATCCTGTATAGTAAGTATATTAAATGTTTGTTTCATTTATTGACGGTTTTCTTCTACTCTTCTTAGTTTATTATTTACTGCCAAATTGTATCGTAAGTCATTTAGCTAATTTAAAATTTTCATTCTCTGAATATGCCTTCGCTTGCATACATGAAAATATACCTTACAACAAGACCATACAAATATTGCATCATTTTATCATTTTTTTGAAAATTTAAGAAAAACTCCCATCATAAAAAAATCTAGTGTAGAGCCTTTTATTGAATTAGTTTTGGGATATTTTAATTCAATTTCTACTGAACTTTATTGAGGGCTTCTTATTGCTTCAATTCCCATAATTTATATTTTCCTAAAAATGTCTATTTTATTTGTGTATTTAAATGTAGCATAAGACTTAATTCATTTTAAATTTCAAAGTCTCTGCATATTTTTTTGTATATTTAATTTGTTGAGTTAAAATTTCTCAGAGGAGTTGTAATTCTGACTGTTTTCAAATAGCATTTGCTTCATGAACTGTAATGCAGATTCTCAATATGCGCTCATGAACACAGGGTAGCATATTGAAGACTATTACATTTTCTCTGCGGGTTGTACACTTTATCTACACATTTATCAACAATTCCATTTCATGGCCTCAAAATACACTTTATCTGAAATTAGTATTTCTTATTTGTCATTATTTTTTGAGAGTTTCATTATTGTTGTCATTAGTTTGGAATATCTGCATGAATCTTTAACCATCCTCTCATTTTATTTTTTCTATGATTTTGAAAAAAAATGCTATCAGCCTGTACTTTCACAATGTGAGTCATTAGTATAAAACATACTACTACACAAACTCAAAGAAAAGATAATGTTATCAATTAGTGAAGGATTTTCAAAGAAGCTTAGTTGGACAGTCTTTACAGAACAATTTCAGGGCTATCTTTTGAAGAAACCAGAGCATAAGGCCAAGTGCCAGTCGCAAAACGCTAGGATCACTACAGTCTAATACCCGGCAGGATTGTGATGTAGAACACTCACTAGATTTCCAGCAGGGGCATGATTAGGGGCACGACTGGGGCTCCTGTGCATGTTCTGCTTCAAAAATCATTGTGATTTACATTCAGTTATCACAAGTACATCAGAGAAGAAAGTTTACATAGAATGAAGGGGAAGATAAGAGCTTTATCAGAACATATTTAAATCAACACAAGGATAAATAAAAATCTGGGCCAGGTTTACCAGACATTTTGTCTATCTGAAATTACCTGACACGATGAGATGTTTGGTTGTTCTCCTAGATATTCCTTTTCTTCAGTGATAGATTTTGTGTTTTCTGAATTCTCATAGATGTCTTTTTTGTTTCTATAGTTATTGGTTTTGTCATGTCATATTCTATAAGATTTTTCTTAAAGTGACAGGTGAATGTTTTAAGACTTTGATGTTCTGAAGGTGTCTTTAAGTTATCTTCATGATTGATGTTAGCTGCAATAGAATTGTTAGATTGAGAATTCTGTTAGGTTGATTAGTATTTCCTTTCAGAAGGAAGGATGTGACTTTGCATTCTTAGTGTTTTATTCTTTATTTTATTCATAGTGTTTCTGTTTGAAAGAAGAGAGATACCTCATTTGTTTTTGTCTTATGTGTATCTTTCTGTATTACCTGTTTTCTAAACTTGTAGAATCTTTTCTTTTCTCTATTACATTATTAGGAATTTCGTAGGGATGTGCTTGGTGTAGAACAATTTTAAATCTATCATCTTGGGCACTAGATGGGCATTTTAAACTTAGACTTCCAAGTCTTTATTTCTGGGAAATGTTCTTAAATTATATCATTGATGATTTATTCTTTTCTCAGTTTTCTCTTGCTGTAGTTACATATTTACTCTGATATCACATCTCTTGTTGATCCCTAGTTTTCTTGTCAAATGGTTCTTATTTTCCATCTTATTTTTCCCAATAAAACTTTATACAATTTTTCTTTTCTTTTATGACATTATTAATTCCCAAGAAAATTTTTATTCTCAACATTGTTCTTTATTTTAAAAAATTTTGGTATGTGCTGAATCATAGATTCAGTATCACTCTGAGGTTATTAATGTTATTTTTCCCATCTCTATTCATACATTTCTTTTCTTCAATTCTTGTCTTTCTTTTTTGTTTGTTTTGGCCTAATATTTCATATGAGAGGCTTTCTCAAAATTCCTGTTAATCCTGGGTTTCTTAGTGTATTTAGGAATGAAGGACCTGAAAAGCTGATTATAAACTCTGCATGTAGACAGGGCCCATTGACCTGGAGATTCACAGATTATTTCTGCCATTTGTTGAGATTCTCTCAATGTCATTTGCTTAAATCCTCTTCTCTTGGGCTGTCCAGTGTTTCCAACGGGGAAAAAACAAAACAAAACAACAACAACAACAAACAGTTTTCCCAGAGTGAAGTCCTGGCTCTAGTATTCAGTGAAAATGTTGGCAAAATTGTGCAGAATGTCTCTCCATTCAGTTCAGTTTGCAGGGATTCTCTTCATCTTCCTGTTGTTTATGTTTTTGATTGTTCTGATAGCACATTTGCTCTTAACTGGCGTCCTTCATTCAAACAGAGACCCCCTCAAGTGTCCATAGAATAAACCTATGAGCATGCTGTAGGCTGAGGGAGTGGCAGCTACTCAGAGCACAGAACAGATGTCTAAGCAGACAATTGCTTCTCTAACAGGTCTCAACCAGATCTTGCTCTAACAGATCTTGTTTTTCTCAACCTCCAATCTCACTTACAGAGGTATTTGAAGGCATCAATTCCAAAGCCCTCTGAAGATTCTGCAGGGCAAATTATGCCAAGGTCACTCATTCTAGACTGTCATGATCCAAAATTGCATCTCTATCTCTCTACATCCACTTTCTGTCCTCTGAGCTTAAAATTTTTTAAAACAACCTCTTTACTGATTGTTGTAATATTGGATGTCAGGAGAGAGAAATATAAAATGGCCCAAAACCATTTTTGATTTTAGGCATTTATCTTATTATAGCATGGGCACGGGAATAAATGATGTTTTTAAATGTAAATGAAAAGTTTTGTAATTTAAGAGGAAGTTTAACTCATCAACCTTTGTTATTCTAAATAATATGACTAAATCTACTTGAGTATCTTATACGTTCTATTTATACTTTTCCCTATTTCTTTTGTCCTTTGATTTTGTTGTTTATTAAAATGTATTAGTTTTCTAAAAACAAATGACTATATCATTGCATAATCAAATGCTTTAACAAAACTTCTGATTCTCTTTTAGATAAGTTGAAATATTGAGAATGCTTTTAGTCTTACATTCCTGTCTTTTCCATATGATTTGTAAATGATAAAGATTTTCTTTGAATTATTGTTCTTGTGTTAAATGTCTTATTGTGGAACATTTTTCACTTTTTAAACATTTAATTGTGTTACCATTTTTTATCTACATTATTTAGACTATAATTGTTCTTCTTGCTTCCACATGACTTCTTGTGACACAAATCCCCAATTCTTAGGGCTTTTTTTCTTTCTCTGACTCTTCTCTGGGTCAACTAGTCATTCCCAAGCATCTTTATCAGGAATGCTAGCATATTTTCCGACTTTTGCAATGATAGGACTATTTCTTTGGTGGTTCTACAAATATTTTGGCTCAGTAGAGAATTGGAAGCTAGCAAATTTCTTTTTACTATCTCTTCTGAGGTATTGCTTTTGGTTTTGGCTATGCAGTGTTTTATTAAAAAAAAAGAACTTTGTTTTCTACAATTAAAAAATTTTGTCAATGAATCTCCAGTCCTTAGGATAGGTAGAAGATTTAACTTTTATTCTTGAAATATCCATCCTTTTTAAACTAGTTCTGCAAAATATGTACTTACCAACATTGGAAAGTGGATGGGACAGTTGTCCTAGTTCCTAAGCACTGAGGGGATTTCCTAGGTAATTCCTAGGGATTTCAGTACTTAAACATGGAAAGTCCTGGGCTTCCCAGCTGCATTGGTCCTCTTAGATGCAGACCCCAATCCTTGGTTCCTATGAGTTACCTTTGTGGTATCTGTTATTAAGGACTCTTGGGCTTGTCAAGTTCAGCCACTTTTCAATGCATCTCTTAACATGGTTGGCAAAAAGAACCTGTGATTAACTTTAAATATCAGTTTGACTGGGATAGGGGATACCTAACATAGGTAATAGATGGTAAAGCATTAGTTTTAGGTGTATCTGGGAGGGTGTTCCATGAAGATATTGGCATTTGAATCAGTGGATTGAGTAAGGAAGACATATCCTCAGTGGATTGGAAGAGGCATAATTCCATCTATAGAGGGCCTAGAAAGAACAAAAAGGCAGCAGTAAAGGCAAATTTGCTCTCTCTCTTAGAGCTGGAACATCCATCTTCTCTTGACTTCAGTCACCAGAATTCCAGGTTGGAATTCTGAGTTCCACACTGAAACTTTGACCAGCAGCCTCCCAAGTTCTTAAGCCTTTGGTCTCAGACTGGGAGTTGCACTATTGGATCCCATGGTTATCAGGTCTTCAGACTGAGACTCAACTATACTATCAGATTCTCTGGCTCTCTCTCCAGCTACAGATAGCAGATAGCAGATGGTGGGATTTTTAGCTTCCATAACTGTGTGAGCCAATTCTCACAATAAATCCCTTTCTACCTACCTACCTACCTACCTACCTACCTACCTACCTCTTATTGTTTCAGTTTCTCTGGGGAACTCTGACTAATATGGGACTTTTTTGCACAGCTTTCAGGGATCCCATATATGAACTGTACAACAGATTTGAGTATGTTCATCTGGAATTTTGCTACCTCTCCTGAAGAGCAAAGCATGGTGTCCTCTGTGTCTACATCTATAGCTGTCTCTCCATTCTTCCCTCTTCAAAGACTCCAGGCTCATTTTCCTAGTCTGAAGATAATAGGTCCCTCTATGTCTTCAGAAGTTTATACCCATGAAACCAAAGAATCTTTGACTTCATTCTAAAGGTCTTAGTTTTCATAAGACCTTAAATATTTGGAAAAAAATTCATAAAGAACTTGTGACTGATTCTCTTTTCTGCCCTGCCATATATCTTTTCTAAAATGATTGAGTTTAGAGCTTACTACCTGCTTGCAGGGGAAAGGAGAAAATAAGTTAACATCTCAACATGGTACCTAGTCCCATAGCTTCAGAGAAAAATAGAATTCCCCTAGGCCATCTATTTATTTATTTATTTAGGAACCTATTTATTTTATTTAAAATATCTGGATATTTTTACATTAAAAAGAATTTCAGCAGAATATTAAAAGCCAATTTGAGATCAAGTGTGGATTTCTTTTCAGCCCAGCAAAAAGGATGTGATTTTGCTAATGTTTTAAAGCATAATGAACCAATACAAATGTGAGTCCTGTTTTTTGGGAACATTTTGTACTCCTTTTAGAAAGCTTACCTGTTCTTTGATGCAAAGTTTGATCAGCATTCTTGACAACCTCATCACAGTGTTGACAAATACTTTGTATGAAGAAGAAAGAAGGACCAAATATTTGCTTTAGGACTTGTGATATATAGGGTTTTATTTTATTACTCCATAGCAAGGAGGTAGATCATGGTATGTTAAAAACTGTAGAGTTCCCCATTCCGGATTGCTTTCCTTGAATGGCGTTCCCTATGAATAACCTTACCATTGCAAATGTTCCCTGAAGACAGCACTGACATGTGGTATCAACTGCATGAGTGAGAGAAAGAGGTTGGCCACAGTGGGAGGCAATCAGCCAAAACAAATTGGGAGAGAGATGAGAGACTGAGAGACTGGAAAGCTCTTGTTTGAACTTGGAGTTGAAGACGAATGGCCTGGGACAAAACCAGAGCATTAGACAAATTAAGAAAATAAAATATTTGGAAATGTGCTCTTGGAATAATAGAGAAGACTTCGAGGTCTGACATTTAACTAGGGCCTAGAATTGGTGGCTCCTTGGTCTAAATGAAACAGTTATTACACATGTAACAAACATGGCTAAGTCAAGTTCAAAGGAAGAATTTGACTCATTCTTAAACTCCTAATTCTCTAAGAACAGAACATAAAATTTTCTAACCGATTTTGATAATATTGGGGGCAAGTTTTTCAGTTTTTTTTTCAAATTTTCAAGTCATTCTTGACAAACTGAGAGTATGAATCAATAACCTATAAAGAAAATGCCCAATTTGGGACAGAAAATCTGGAATTGCATCCCAGCTATGTCACTAGATATGTAATCGTTCTGATTCAATTTGTACATATATATTAGAATTATTATATTTATTTCACATAATTAAATGCAACATTTCAGAAGAATTCTTTGTAAAATATAATCTACTACTCACATGTTAGCTATTGCCATGAATATTTATAGTACTATTTTTATTTCTTTAAGACTCTTTGCTATGTATGAGCTCATCAACATTGTAAATAGATGTTAAATGAGGCATCCTTTAAAATGCTCTTTATACTTGCACCAGTTTGCTAGCCAATCACAAAAGCTTTCCTCCCTTCTTCCATAGTAATATAATGGTAGTTTATATCTAAGTTCATGTTTAAATGATTTGAGCCATTTCCAGTACACTTTCTAGACTAAGCGACTTTCTTCAGATTTTCCTTCCTCTGTCTTTGAGCTCCAACTTGGACATTATGACACTTTAGAGGAAGTTGGAGAAAAACATGAAAGAAACCTTGGTCTTTGAATTACCCTGTGAACCAGAGAGCTCCCTGCTAACTTGGAAGATACATTCTATATTGTTTGGGTAGAGAAATAAACTTTGTTTATTTTTTCTTAAGCTGCTGAATATTTTGGGCTTATTTGATATAATAGCTTATTTAATCTTGCCTAATAAAAATGATACACATGACATTTCAAGATATTTTATTGAATTTCTATGATCACAAAAATCTCACAGGGGAAAACTCAGAAATGCCCCAAATAATACAAGCTTTCCAACTGATATCATAGAATTGAAAACATGATAACATATTGGTTAAATGAACAAGGAATTTTATTTTTTAATATTGAGGAAATTTTATATTCACAAAATAATTGTGAAAATTGTACCAAGGGTTTCATTTGTTCTTCATCCAGTTTCTTTTTATGTTAATACCTCATAAAATTCTGAAACATTTACAAAACAAAGATATTAACCTTGGAACAATAGTATTAAACCAAAGTGAAGGCCTTATTCAAATTTCACTAATTCTACCATAAATGTCATTCATCCATTTCAGGTCTAATCCAGGATCCTGCATTGTATTTATTGTCATGCCTTCAAGTTTCCTTCAAGCTGTGACAATCTTTAGTCTCTTGTTTTTCATGAACTTGGCACATTTGAAGAGACTGGTCACTTATTTTTTAAAAAGGCTTCTCAACTTGGGTTTGTCTAATATTTTCTCATTATTTAACTAGATTGAATTAATGAGGATTGCACAAAAATTATGTTTTTATCCTCAGTGGCATCATATCAGAAGGTATAAGATGTTGATATGTACTACTGGTGAAGTTAACATTAATCACCTGCTTATGTGTTTGCTAAGATTTTTCACTCTAAACTTACAATTTTTCCTGCTGGAATTAAGTAGAGAACTACTATGTAAATACACTGCTCAGCTTTAACTTTTGCACTCTCATTTTAGGATCCATCAGTGGATCTGGCCTGTGGCAATTTTTACTCTGACATTCTACTGGTGAGTTTCCATTTTCCCTAACTTCTCTATTTATTAATTGGAATTCTTATATAAAGGAAGACAACTCTCTACCCATTTATTATTTATTCATTCACTTATTTTATTAAGGACTTGTTGATTTTTTGTTTTTAGGGCTTAATCTCAAGTACCAGTTATTTTTTTGTTCATGATATCCTAAATTTAGCCATTAAGAGATCTTTAGCTTGATTCCTGTGTCCATTCATTATGATTCCAACCATCCCCCTGACCCCCAGCTACTTGTTTGCTGGCATCAGAAGATCCACAAGGCCCATCTATATTTTTCTATTTCAGTTCTAGAGTCAACTATTTCTCCCGGGAGTGTTGGTTTCATTTATTGGAGAGTGGTAGTTAGAAATCAATATCTGGGCACTAGGTTTGCTAATTTGCTCTGGGATTTTACTGATTCTAGCCATATTCAGTGGATAATGCTATATATGAGTCAGTATTGACACTATCCACTCCAGTTCAGCCCTTATTAAAACTTCCTTCTTTGCTAGTATTATAACTGGCTCTTACCAATAATACACTTATTAGTACTAACCTAACATCGAAGCAAAATTGTTTTAGAATTTCTAATTCATATCTCTGAAACAAACGTATTTACCAACTAAAACATACTGTTTCAGCTTTTTTTGGTCTCCATCCTCTGTGATGTAATTAAATTATTTTGTAAAATGATCAATTTTCTCTTTGTCCCCTTTCCCAAATTCTGCCTGATTTCTTTTTAAATTTACCCTTGGGAAAATTTACTTTTTTCTTATGTATGTTTCTACAGATTTTGGCAAATGCATAGGATCATTTGTTTACTATAATAAATTTAAGACAACAGTTCTCTCACTCACAATTTCCCCCAAACTCGTAAAACATCTTTGAAACTTGGGACTCACTCCCCAAGTTCTGACAAGTACTAACCTGTTTTTTTACCATATGGTTTTGCCTTTGCCAGAGCTGTCCATGTAAATGTAATCATATATTATGTGTTTTCTTTCATCTGGCTTCTTTCACTCAGCCAAACATATTTAATATTCACCTATGTTGCTGTTTGATTCAATAATTTATTCCTTTTTACTACTAATATTCCATTGGAAGTATGTACCCACAGTTGGTTTTACCTTCACTGACTGAAGGACATCAAGTTTGTCTCCAATTCTTAATGCTAATAGACAAAGTTTACATGAATACTATGTATACAATTTTATTGGAATATTTTCATTCTTCCATATAGATACTTAGGAGTGGGATTGCTGGGTCCTATGGCAGATGCATATTACATTTTGTAAGAAGCTGCCAAATATTTTTTTCCAGAGTGGTGAGATGTTTTTAAAATCCATTTATGTATGATGTGTCAAAGCACATCCTTCTGTCATGTATAACTAATTAAAACAAATTTAAAAAACTCCCACCAGCAGCATATGATATTCCCAGTTGCTCAGCATGGTCACAATTATTTGGCACTGCCGTTTGTTTAGACTTTAGAATATAGAATCTGAAGGAGACCTGAGCCATCTTCTTCATTTAACAGTGGTGGCAAGATACCCAGAAAGAAAAACTCATTTGCTTAAAATCATAACATGACAATGATAATCTAGACTACAATAAAAGAAAGGAGTTCTGCCTGGCTCTCAGGTTCATGAGATTATTTCTTCTCAATTTTCCACATAGCCTTTGTTTCCATATTTGGCCCTTCTCAGTCACAATGCAGGTAATCCATAAGCCTTGTCGCCTGGAAGGATAATCAGATACTGAGGAGTCTTTGAGACCTTTCTAAGGTATGTGGAACACATAATGAGCAAGCAGAGTCTTTTACTTAGCAACTGCCAGATAACAGTTGAGAATGCAAACAGCGTTCATATATTCATCTGGCAAATATTTATCAAGTATCTAGCCTGTGTTGGACCTGAGCTAGGCACTGAGACCACCATAATAAATAATAATTTAAAAAGTCTTTCCCTACTTCCAGTGTTGTATGCATTTAATTCATTTAAAAATATGCATATTGTAGTGTAAAAAAGAAACATTTCTCTCCAAGAGTATATCAGTGTTTCTTAATATAGGCACAAACCCAGGGCTAGAGGGTGTGTTGGATGACATGGGCATCCACAATAGGTTTCCTTATGGAGAAAAAGATAATAATCACTTTAGATTCTCATTTCCTGAGTGAAGAGGTGCAAATATTTTCAGTAAATTGTTGAGATACTTCCTGTTGTAAAGCAGTTTTTAGAGACTTGGAAGAGTTACTTGCTTACATCAGTTTTTAGGAAGTAATTCATAGAAAACAATTCAATTGCAAAACCTAATATTGTTCCTCAAGCTGTACTCTCTCTCCCTTCTTGTAGAAGAACATTGCCCAGACTTCCTATTAAACACAATCTTTTTCCTAAAAGAAGGTTAGTGGCATCAATTTTCAAACAATGGAATGCCATGTGGAATGATAATTTATAGAAAAGAAGCTAGCTAAAAATAAGGAGCATACTATTAGACTGACTCTACATGAGGAAATGAAGAGCATTTAATTTTCAGATAAGACACTTATGACCCCATTCACAAGCATAGGTTCAAACTAAAACTTCAGGTAGAACGGAGAAATACACAGATGATGTAGTACAAAATGTGTGTGGAAGAAATATGTAATCTAAGTATATTAAAATAATATTGAAGGTGATGCAGGTTGTAGTTATATGTTTATTACCTAAATAATTATTTTTTTTCACCTACAAGTTTTTGCATATCAGGTGTGGCTCTAAGGAACTGTCACTAAGTCACTTTGATTTGTTCTATACACTTGATGTGTTTTAGAGGTCATAAGATGTGAACCCTTTTTCTTCTCCCTTTTGATTTTTTTGCTCTGTTCTGCTAGGAATTTCTAATCTCATTTCAATATCATTGACAGTTTTCTAATGTTGACTCTGAAGGCTCTGAAAGAACCTGTCAGATGTTGGAATCAAGCTTTGGAGATTAGACTGGATATTAGAACATGGCCATTAGACTTGCAGATTTAAGGTGGCACAGAAGACATTTGAGCCAGCTTCTATTTAGGTTGCAAGAGATACGGTGATGCAAAGACTCACACTTGAAACTAAATAACAAATTCTAGTTCCATATTACCCCAATAATTCTAAAAATAAGTGATTTTCAACTTTTTCCAATATTGTAAATATAACAACTAATGTTATAATGCATTGCAATACTAGAAGAATATACAGTGCTCTATGTACTTATATTTTACTAGTTACTAGTTGTAACTCCAAAGAGATGCCTGTTATCATTGAGGCTTAGAATAGACTGACAATTGCATATCCTGGAGGACAGCAATAGAAGATCTAAACCCAGTGGCAAGTACTAGAACCAGACACCAGTTTCTAGAAAAATACTGTTAAAGCAAACATGACCAAGCATTTTGGAAGGAACTTCATTATCTTGTCAGTTACTAGAGAGGACTCAGACACGGCAGAATAAACTATGTACTCACCTGTGAAAACTATTTAGAGGTCAAGGACTCGATCTTAAACCTGATTGTATTCTATGATTGGAAAAGATCCAATGGACCTAATGATTTGAAAATGAGTCATAGCTCAGACCTCTTCTTAACTAAGGGTAAAACTGACTGAAGACCTCACAGGACAATCGAGACCCTCAGACAAAACAATATGTGCAAAAGAACCTATAGTCTGGCATTTAGTATAGCTACTAATTCTCAATGCCCAGGAACTCTTTAATCGAGGAATTGCTAAGATCATCCATAAACATTACACTACAGGGGTGTAATGCTTAAAGGAGTGATTTATGTTACCCTCTCCTAAATCAGGAGAATATAACCTAGAGAGAATTGCCAAAATGGAGTCTCCATCATGCTTTATCCTGTGCTAGTACAACACCTAACAATCACATCAGCCTTTGGGGAAAATTGATTTCTTTCTTATTCACCAATATATTAATGGGGAAATTTAAAGAGACTTTAATAAATTTTTCTAAACCAAGGAATTGGTCTAAAAAATATCAATTCCAAGTGACGCTTGAACTATTTGACTTGAGAAATTCCCTCCACTCTATTCCTTCAGTAGAACTGCAAACTTAAGGAACAAGAGAACCAAGGATATCTTCAGCTCACATTCTGCAAGGAAAGTCATCCCATCACAAAACAGAATCATGCTACCAGGAAGTGATCTGCGAACCGTTTCTGTACTAAATTTCAGATGGTTGGCACAAAGTAACACCCAGCCAGCATCATCTGACTTCCTATGAATTTTCAATAAGATAAGACTAAAAGGTTTGTACCAATGATTTTTCTTTTTCTGGAAAGAACACCATTTAGATTTCATGTCTTGTGGTTTAAATTCAATATACAACCAGCTGAATATCATTCTTGCTTTATGTATATATATTTGAATGACTCCTTTTATTGACATACTTTTAAGAAAAAATCTTCTTTAGAAATGTGAACAAGATGTTCAAGAATGCAAAACTGGTTTTTAGTAAACTGAGTTGAATTTGAAAGTGATGCTGTGAGGAAAAGAGCAACAAACTGTTTCCTAGTGGTTATGTATGATTGTTTTATTAGGTTTGATAAGACTAAACAGTCCAAAGATTTGACAGTCTTGACACCTGGCTTATGAAAGATGGAATTCCTGAATGGAAATTATTCTTATTGAACTTTTTTTGAAGAGTTTTGGCTGGAAACATCTATCTTTTCCAAAGCCAGTATATTCTCGGCACTCCTTCAACTGGCTGAAAAATGAGGTACTGAATTCTTTGCTTAATGGGAAATCTACTGTTGTTTTAATACATATTTTTTGGGATCTTTTTGTTAAAATTTTTTTCTGTCATCACTTTTCCTTTGTGGAAATAAATATGACACCATATGAGAGAAAAAGATTATAGCTCCATATGTATAGAATAATGTTCTGACTTTAAAGATGAACTACATCTAACCCTCATTTAATGATTAGAAAGTTTTAAAAACAAATACACATGCACGTTTATATGCTTCATGGTTGCTGTGCAATACACCAAGTTAATACGGCAACTCTACGTGGATATGTTTAGATAAAGTCAAAGGTATTTATAATAAGCATAATGAGGTATTTTTATGCAGCTACATTATTTATCTTACTGGTTCTACTGTGTGATGCACAACAGACCCATTATTATACTTCAATTCAGATATTTATATACTATTCAGTACAATGGATTCCTGTCCTTCCAAATACTACTTTAAAAATGTAAGGCAGAAAACCAAATAAAAAGAAGTTATAAATCACAATAGTACAGATGTTGAAAAGTGAAAGTTCTTTTTTGGTCTGTCACTGTATCATATTAATTTTTCAATAATGAATTCTATAAAGGATTATATTCATGATTGAGAACAAATCAAAACAATAAGAGTATATGAATGAATTGAATCAATATATACAGAATTACTTAGAATAAGTCTAGAGCCCAGTAAAGGGCTGGCCATTTTTAAAGGTCTAAAACACAGAAGTTTTTTTGTGACACTGGACTATCTGGACAATTTGCTCTGCTCAGCTGATGGTCCAACAGTAGACATCAATATAAATCCCTTACTCAGGGTAGGGAACCAACTGGTATACCTCTACAAACACCACTTTAACTCACTTAAATATGGCCCATCACAGTCTAGCATGGTGGGTGGTAATGGGACAGGATTCATAAACCCATCACAGACGTGTGACATCTCCTAACTGACCAACCTCAGATGGTGGAGAACTCACTTTCTTCTAAGATGTTCCATTTTGTCTATGATCCAAACATGATCTCCTTGTATCTTTTGCTCATTTTTCTCTGACATCAAGAGAATTATTTATCTCCTATTCTACATAGTTGTTTCAATCCTGTGAAGATAGCTCTCACATTCTTCACTATACAGGTACAACTGTCAGCTGTGTTCACTCCATTTTAAAAATGTGAATTGATGTCATGTTTGTTCCATATTTTTAAATGAGTTGTCTACACCATGTCCTATAAATACATTTAAAATGTCTCACAATACACTGTAAACACAACCCAACTTTTGAACAGATAGGGACACTATTACCCCTGTGGTCAGAAAAACTCATGCCCTATGACATTTAAATGAACCACTCTTATTTCCATAATGTCAATCTTAATTCATTAACAGAGTTACCCTTTTATCATTAATAAACTCAATGTCTCCGTTTCTTTATGTCCTTTTGTCTCCCTGTGTGTATATACACACACATATGTGGGCACACAATACATATGCACATAGAGAAAAAAGTTCTATGACAAACTAAAACAATAAATTAAGAAAGAGTTTTCGTATTTTTTCCCCCTGAGTTCAAGAACATTCTTGTTTGGTATGTCTTAGGGTCAAGTATTGGGAAGAAAATAGTTTTCAATTGAACTAGGTGAATGTTCATTTTCATTTTATTTGGGAGGAGGTAACTAATATGGTTTATTATTTGACAGTTGAAATATTTCATGTGTCGCATATACAGTAATCACTCAACAATTTTTTATGCAAGACAGCAAATCAGTACCTTCATCTGAAATATAGTTATTTTTCCACTTGAGCTTTTATGCTTTGTTTTTCAAATTTATATTACTTTATTTGAAAGGTCACATAATTGACAAAATAGTCATTGTTAATATATTCCTTTGTTCTAACGCTTGGTTCAATTTCAAACTCCTAATAACATACAAGAATCAGAATTCAGCTCTGTACCCAAAAGCAAATGTTTCAGAATGGTTTTTGTCTTTCTCTTTTGTTAAATAAAAAACTGTCTCACCAGTAGTAAGGAGGCTCCTTTTTTGTGATTATCATTGCATTATTTTTACATCAGCTACTGGAAAAACTCAGATATAGTTAGTTACCTGATGTCAAAAGTAGAGGTGGGGGGACTGGGGAACTCTAGCAATGAATAATTTTGACTCCATCTGTCAGAATATGTGTGGAAATAGCCACAGATTGTCAAAGTTATTGATTTTCTTATATTCACCCTCAGTAAAAGTTTTAAAATTTATTTTTGACTACATTTGTTATATCCAAGGAATGTTTCAGTGCTAAAGATTCATTGTTCAATATGAAAGTCAGAGCTTTCACATGCATTGAATATTTAAATAGTGAAATTTAAAAACATGGATATGTATGTATAGTGTATATAATATAACATTGAGAAATTACATATGATACATTTTAGTATAATATATGAATATAAAAGTTCCTGGTAGTAACTAGCAATTCTTTCACTTATTAATCATGTGATAGAGTCAGTTAATTAAATGAAAGTAAATTATTATATTTTTCTAGAGATCAACAAGAAAGAAAGGAATAAACAACAAACCTACAGGGAAGTCTGGGAACTTGCCCCGAAACTGTGATGTCTCTAGTGTTAGCAGATCATGCTGCTGCAACAGGATGTTAGAATGAGACTATATTGACTCAGTTTCAAATACACTCCAAGGAGAGAGCAAGATATGAGACACATCATTACATGTAGTTCATATTCATAAAAAAAATATGGAGTTCCAGTTTCACCACTCTAAGAACTCTCAGCAGATGTAGAATATACAAGGGTTTGAAGTATGGGGAATACCTTACAAGAAGATGCTGTTTTGAGCTTTAAAACCAACCAGGCACTCTCTATCAGAGGTGCCTATGTCTGTGTCACTTTTTCAAACATAGTGAGCAGGGCTTACAGAAGATAGCTTGGCAAGCTAAGGTACATGTTTCCTAGCAGTTGGGGATAACATGGAGTGCACTGGTGGCCAGAAGGACAAGCTAGTTGTTTGGGAACAGAGCCAGCAGAGTATTGCAGCAGTATAAACATTCTGTACTCCTAGAGTTTGTCAGAGCAAAAGACATGTTCTGCAGATCTCTGCAGGCCGTATGTAGGACAGAGAGCTAACACAAAGCTAAGTGCATTCTGAGGACGGTAATTAGGGGCCTGAGAAGATTCCAACAGAGACAGGAGGGTGTTTACTGATACTCTGAAAGAAAAAATCCAAAATTCCTGCTTAGAAAAGCAGATGGTCATGGGGCTTTATGATAGAAGTTTCCAAAATTGAGGGATCACTGAAAAGACAGTGCAAGTGCCACATAAGATAAAAAGAGTTCAGTTTAACAGCTGGGTACAGTGGCACACACTTGCAATCCCAGTGGCTCAGGAGGCTGAGGCAGGAGAATGGCAAGTTGAAAGCCAAACTCAGTAATTTAGCAAGGCTCTAAACAACAAGACCTGTTCTCAAAATAAAATATAAAATGGGCTGGGTATATGGCTCAGTGGCTGAGCATGCCGGGTTTAATCTCTGTTACTACAAACACACACACACACACACACACACCGAGTTTAATCATATGTCAAGACCAGAGAGTATAACACACAAAAAATATTTGATTCTAACTCTCTTGGCCCTTTTCACAGGCTCCAAACTATAGCTGATCTGACTAGAGGAAAGATTTTATGCTTAATCCAGTTCACAGTTTCAATGAAAATTTCATTCTGGATCTGACAATTATTGAAATAATATAGTGTTTGTGACTGAAAGTGATCCATTATATAAGAATGAACTGAAGTCATGGGGTATAGCTTTCCATTCAAGAATGGAGAAAGATTTCCCAATTGAATAAAACTATTATAGGAGCTAGAGAAAACAAAAGTGAAGTTTCACTCTGATTAGCTAAAATCCACCATTTAGGTTACTTTGAAAGATCCTACCAGTTTCTTTGAATCACTGAGGGGATGGGAGGACTTTGAAGTTTAAAACTTCAGGGCGTTCTCTGAAGTCTAGATCCTAGTGGCTGAGTCTCTCAGGGCAAAATCCCCTCTCCCAAGCCTTGCAAGGAGCAAGTGGGGACTGTCACCCTCAGAGACCACTTCCACTGATCATCCTACATGAGAAAATAAAATTCAAAGAACTAGGAGGTTCTCTTCAAACATTCTAGATTATGTACAATCCTTGGGGCCTGCCTAGGGATTTGCAATATGAGAGAGAATTTCTCACAAGTGACCCAGAGGTGGATTTATTCTGATTTAGAAATATATACATGCTTTATACCTAAATGCTGTGGTTTTATAAAAAATAGTACTTGCTTCATTCTGAAAATTGTGTGGAATGAAGGAAATGTACATCAGCTGTAGAACCAGGACACACGGGTGAAAAGATATTTGGGTAGGCTTGTACCAGGAGCAGGGACAGACTGCGTTTCTGTGTCTCTGTCTCTGTGATCTGCAGGAGTCTCCCTGTCTGCTGCGTAGTTATATGCAATACAAACATCATAAGGGCATTTTTGAAGATTTCTAATCTTGGTTTACTTCCCTTCCTGGAAAATTCTCTGTCACTGGTTATTTTTGATCCTTAATAGGTAGGGGTTTTATGCCTCTAGAAATATACTGCAGTTTTATGGCTCTGCCCGATGAGTGAATTTTTCAGCAACCATATGGTGTAGCTGGCTCCGACTTTATCAAACTCTAACAACCTTCATAGTCTGAGGAGCAGCTTGCTCATTCCATCTTTCTTAAGCTTTACTGTATTGATTTAAGTCAAGTTGAGTTTTGAGTCTTAGACAGAAGGTTTAAATAAGAAAGTTTGAAAGTCATTCTTTGGTTGAGCTTTAGTTTGCAAAATTTACTTTTTTTAATGTCATAGGCATGATAGATTTATACTAAAGTTTCTCAGTTTTCTTTTTGAATATTTTAGATTCCTTGTTTCTCAAGCCTCTATAAGGTTTCCTAGGATAATCTTAATATCTATTTTCATAGACATTAGAATATTTTCATTCTACTATAATCTCAGTTTATACTTACTTCAGTTTTTTGAAATGTGCTTCTTTTACATAATTATTTAGACTTTAATGAAGTAAAATAGTAGGCAATATCATGAGTTTGCTTTATAAAGTAGAGTTATTGTATTATTTTATCCATGCAACAAGACAATAATAAATAATATTAATTAATTTTTAAATTAATATCTACTTTATGCCAGGTGCGGTGGCACATGCCTGTAATCCCAGTGACTCAAGAGGCTGAGGCAGGAAGATATAGAGTTCAAAGCCAGTCTCAGCAATGGCAAGGCCCTAAACAACCCAATGAGACTTTGTTTCTAAATAAAATAAAAAATAGGTCTGGGGATATGGCTCAGTGGTTGAGTGCCCCTGAGTTCAATCCCCAGTACCTGTTCCCCCAAAATATCCAAAAATCTACTTTATGCCTACCATATCACCTTTCCTGGAGAAATTCATTGTTTATAATGAGATACTACTACTACTGTCAATAATAATGAGCATAGTCGAAACTTATTAAGTAGTTTGTACTTGTCACTCACCATTGCAGAATTTTTAAAAATTTTTTAAATTGTTGATGGACCTTTATTTTATTTATTTATGTGCAGTGCTGAGAATTGAACCTAGTGCCTCACACATGCTAGGCAAGTGCTCTACCACTGAGCTATAATTCCGGTCCCCCACCATTGCAGAATTTTATAGTTCAGATGTCAATTAATTTTCATACAAGTGCATACTAATGTTTTCTTTTATTAAAGGAAAATAATAAAGCATTGACAAACTTAGTGTCTTGCTCCATTCAAATAATAAACATCACACAGATAGAAAATAGTGAATTCAAATTTTTAGGCAGCCATACTCTTATGAGAGCTCTCCTAGACATGAGAGATAAGAATAATTAAAATAGAGTATTCCAATAAAGAAACTCAGTTCCTTAATATTTTCATGAGTACACTCAATCATGAGTTCAATATTTTCACTCAGTTCCTTAATATTTTTGCAAACAAAATGGGTCTCCACATTGGAGATAACAAAAATCAAGGAGGAATTGATATAATTGGGTGTAATTTCAAAAAGCACTCACTAGTAGTTGTTTGGCAAAATGTAGACAGAAAAGGTGAGGAAAAAGTCAAGTATTTCCACATTCCTGGAATGTGTTGCTTGGTGAATAGAGTATTTATATAGAGAGAGTAGAAGAGGAGCAAGGAAGATTATGAAATTGGGTTGGGTAGAATTTGACACTCAAAATAAAGCTATGCACTAGAGATGGATGGAGTAAATGAGGCCAACAAACTGAATGGGATTGCCCTTGGCACCTTATAAAGCATTGACAGAGGAAGCCAAGAACTCCAGAGAAACCCCAATAATTCTGGAAGCTGCAGGACACAGAAAATCAATGAAATTATGTGGTAACAGTTTTGAACAGTGGTGGGAAAAATACAAATCTGGCAGCTGTCATAGAAGTCAAGAAAGGATATTTCAGGAGATAAGCCAAGTGTCATGCATTCTTAAGAATGGTTTGTAACCTGATGCTTTAACAGGTTCTATTGGATTTATTAACAATGAGATTGTTGGCAATCTTGATGTGAGTGTTTTCCTCAGAAGGTGTATTCTAAAAGGGCATTCAAAGTTGATTGGAAAGAGAACCCTGGTGAATAAATCCAAATATCAAATACAAAAA
>CM053407.1:67024339-67052055 GCA_028644305.1 Xerus rutilus | reverse complement strand
GGAGATAAGCCAAGTGTCATGCATTCTTAAGAATGGTTTGTAACCTGATGCTTTAACAGGTTCTATTGGATTTATTAACAATGAGATTGTTGGCAATCTTGATGTGAGTGTTTTCCTCAGAAGGTGTATTCTAAAAGGGCATTCAAAGTTGATTGGAAAGAGAACCCTGGTGAATAAATCCAAATATCAAATACAAAAACTCCTTTTATGAGCTCCACTGCAAAAGACAGGAGCAAAAACTTAGAAAAGGTCAAATGGACTTTTGTACAAAAGTAGAAGAAGCTGATGCAGGGAATATAAAAACAAACTAATAAATAATGTTCTGATGGCTCAGATGGCTCTTCAGAACTGTCCCAGCTAAGGCTGGAGGACCAAGCTTTTTACCTTTACATCAGTTAGTTACTGACCACAGGCTGCCCTCCAGGGAGAGATTATTGCCATGGACCAATCACCACCTGAAGCTGAAGGAAATTCACAAGGAGGCAAGTAGCAGTGCTCTCTTAGCTGCCCAGTTCCCAACAGCTGGGAGGGATACATCAGCCCTAAAGAGTATCCAAGTGGACCTCAAAGAACTGATTACAGTCTTCTAGCGTGTCATTGGGAATGAGAGTAAGTGGGGCCATTCCCACTTCTTATTTTTTTGTTCACATGTTTGAGATGTCGAGGACATAACACCATTGATTCAGGTTCATTGATTCAGATTTTAAACTGTGTCCTGGGGGATGACACACCTCCTTTTTGTATTACAGGTTAAATTGTGGCCCTCTCCTAGGATGTCAGAAAAACAAGTTAAAGCTGTCAAGGTGGGCCTGTAGTAGTCCAATTTCTTTTACAATAATGAAATACCTGAAGCTATGTATTTATAAAGAAAAGAGGTTTATGTAGCTCACAGTCCTAGAATGGCTCTGGCATTAGTTAAGCTCTGGGAAGGCCTGTGGCAGATAGAATCACAGTGGTGGAAGCCTGTGTGAGAGAAGGAAAGAGAGATTACATGGCCAGACAAGAAGACAGAGTGAGGAGAGGGCCAGGCTTTAATTTTAATTAATTTATTTTAATTAATTTAGTTAATTCTCACAAGAATTAACTCAAGAGTCCAACAAAAACTTTGTCAATCCCTTCTGAGTAAAGTTTATAGCATATATATCAATTGGCATCCTTTCACTTTTAGTCTGTGGCTGTCTTTGCGTGCATAGTGAGTCTCTCACAAACAACATATAGTTAGATCTTGTATTTGACACTATTCTGCCAGCCTGTGTCTTTTAATTAGAGAATTGAGACCATTTAAATTCAATATTATTTTTATAGAGAGATGTTTATTAATTTCTGCCATTTGCTTTATTTATCATGTTTAATTTGGTCCTGTTTCTCATTTACTTAGCTACTATTCAAATGAGATTTGCTCAGCTACTCTTCAAATGAGATTTGCTCATTTCTGAGCTTGAGGATGTTTTTTATTTCTTCCTGTACAGTATTCTTTAAGTATATTCTATAGTGCCAGCTTAGTAGTCATGAATTCTGATTATCTTAGAAGATTTTTATTTCTTTTTTGATTCTGAAGGATAGTTTTGCTGGATATGGCAATCTTGATTGGCAGTTATTTTCTTTCAGAGTATGGAACATATGATTCCTGAATTTAAATGTGTTGAGAATTTAAATTTAAATTCCTGAATTTAAATTTAAGTGTATGTGCTGATTGGTTCTTCTGTAAATGTGACCTGATATTTTTCTCTTGAGGTTTTTAAAATTCTATATCTATTCTTCATGGTAGATATTTTAATTATAATATATTGTAGAAAGTTTCATTTTGGATCTTTCCTGTGTGGTTCTGAATGCCTCCTACATCTGTATGTTTGTCTCATTCTGAAAGTTTGGCAAATTTTGTTGTTATTTCCCTGAAGATGTCATCTATGCCTTTAGCCTGCATCTTACAATGATCTTCAGTTTATGATTCTTAAATTAGGTCTCTTAATGTTATTTTTGAGTTCTTGTATATTTCATTATGGTTACTTATTTTCTTTTCTTTAATACTGTCTGAATATTTATGGCCAGCTGCTTTGTCTTCTAGCTATGAGATTCTGTCTTCAGCATGGTCTACTCTATTAGACTTTCAATTGAATATTTTATTCAAGTTATTGTGTCTTTCATTTTCTAGATTTTTGTTTTGTTCTTTTTTAGTATCTCTATCTCCTTATTGAATTTTTCATTCATATCCTATACTAATATCCTTAACTCATTCAGTTGTTTTTCTATTTTCTCAGAATTTATTATCATTTTTATAATCATTCATTCAAATTATTTATCTGATATTTTATCCACTTCAATATCTTTGGAATCAGTTACTGGTGAATTATAAAGCTTAGGAAGTGTCATGTCATCTATTTCTTGTATTCCTGTGTTGGGTTTTATGCATGTGTTGGGGTAGATTTCTTATCCACCCTTACTTGTGAATGTGTGGGCCTTTTTAGGGCACAACCTTCCCCTGCTAAAGTGTCCTAGAGTGACTTAGACTGAAGTAGATGTGGTCTCTATAGACTTTGTATTAATTCTTCCTGTTTTTGCTGTAGGAATGGCTGTCCATGCATTGTGACCTTCCAGCTCCTTACCCCATCCATTCCTACTTGGGGCCTGGTTGGTTGTTCATTGGAAATTTTTGTCTCTTTCATTATTTGTGTTAAAGTATAGCTGAAGTTTGATTGTGGATAATTTGTGTGTGGTGTAAGGTGCATTGTGTTTTAGCTGGGTTTTGTTCAGTGGCAGAGTCTGTGAACTTTTAATGTCCCTATAGATTTCTAGTACCTTTTCTATAAGATACTAAAAACAATCAAAGGAAATCATTGCAGCATTAAAATAAATACCCGTTGCCTACTATAACATCTATAACACTACTTACCACAAAAACAGGAATGTGCAGTCAGTAGTTGCCAATGGCAAAACAATAAATAACCATGAACTAGATCTGGCATTGATGTAAACAGCAGGTGTCAATTATGTTATCCACAGTACTAATAAATGCCTTGGCAAGAATGGTGGGGTTAAGAGTTATATAAACCAAATGGCTCTAAAAGATAGTAAAAATACAGTTTATTAAAAGAAAAAAAATGTGATATGAAAGCTGGAGAAAGTTTAGAATGTCCAAATCAGAGAATGCAGAAAATATGTAGTAAGTGATGGTTATAAACAAGGAGGAGGAAAAGAAAGAAAAAAGAAAAAAACTAAAGGGAGAGAGAAAGAGAACAAGAGAATTTGGCTATTAGTGTGAGGAGAGGAAGAAAACAAGAAAAACAACAAAAACAAAACAAAACAAATATATATATATATATATATATATACTGTTCATTGAAAGTGCATATAAAGATGTTTAATATGAAGAATGTAATCTGCTTATAATTTTGTGCAAAATTAGAAAAATTATGATTGTAACAATTTTTTTCTATTTGCCCAACAAATGTTTTCAGTGAATAGTGTGTACAGCTTCTGATAATTTGTTTTTTTCTGTTATGTTTGCTAACATGTATTAAAATGCAACTTTTGGGAAAAAAAATAAAATAATAAAAAAATAAATAAATTAAAAAAAAACAAAAAACAAAAACTCTAACCCTAAGATAAGACAAGAAAAAATAACTACTGTAAACAAATGTTAAAAATGAGAAAACAGAAAAATATGTAAATGTATACATATATCCATGAATCAATCAGCACAGCAAGAACACACACAAAGAAAAAAAGAAAAAGAACACAACAACAAAAGATTCTTAATGAAAAGGGACGAATGGTCCCCAACAAGGTAGTTAAAGCTGCTGTTGAGAATGATGGCCATTGCCTATGCCTGACTCTCCCTCTGTTTTTTCTTAGGCTACATTCAGAGAGTGACTGACATGGGCAGGGGGTGGGGTGCAGTGAGAAGAAAGACTAGAGTTTTTAACCTCTTGCTCTTCTTGTGTTACAGAGATTGCAGCTAGTATGGTCTAGAACTGAATCTGGTTGAAATGGCTTCAGCTTCCCTTTTCACCAGTATAAGGTAGGATGAAATGGGAAATATTGTCAATTGGAGTTTTGTCTGGACAGACCACATCAGTTCACTCCCAGGGTAGAGCTGTTACAGAGTTCTAAGAAGGTAGTTCCAGGAGCTGGTGTCTGGATCTAATCAGGCCTTAGGGATTTTGATGGGTTGTATCTGTTCTGGAGAAACTAGATCAACACTCCCTTTGGGCCAGGCAGATGCCAATCTTTTCTGAGAGTTTGGATCTCGGGAGCATTCCAAAAATTCTACTCATGGAGCAGGGGAGCCAATGCTCCACAGGTCTCACACACTCCCCTGCCTACAAATATGGCTTCCCAGGGTTATTCTCTGAGTGTATTTACGCCCACTTGCTCCATTTCCCAACCTTCTTCAGCTGGTAATGTGAACCACCAGACTCTAGGAATAGTAAGTTGCACTCCCCTCCATATTTCTGAATTGAATTCCCCTGGATACAATCTTTCCTGTGCCCATTGCACTGGTGTTCTGCTAGGAGCACTGTAGGCCACGCAGTAGGCACCTGCCTGGACATTGTGACAATGTTCACTATGATATCTTGGCCTCCTGCAGTAGCAAACTGTAGCATGGCCTCCTCCAGATGGCTTCTGCCCAGCTCTTCACTTGCCAGTGGAAAAATACAGAGCACTTTTCAAACACCAGTTTATAGTGCAGCCTCTGAATTAGCTAAGTTCAGGCTATTTTACTGATCTAGTTGTTTCTACAGTGCCTCTCTGTTTGTGGTATCCCTCCCTCTATGGTGAACCAGCACCACAGCTGCTGCCACAACTGGCTTGACTCCAATGGATTCCATCTTATGCTTTGTTCAGTGCACCTGGATTTCTGAGCCCATAAGAGATCCTGACTGTCCTATATCAAATTTAAATCAACTTCCTCTTTTATACACTAACTAGGAAGCAGTACTCCTTCTGATTGATCCATGGAGCAACTGGAAAAATCTCCATCTCTTAAATGTCCCTCCTCCTCATCATCATTGAGGACCAAGCCTCCAACACATGGACTCTGGGGAACATATTCAAATAATATCCAAACCATAGCAAAGCCTTGATCTAGTCTGATTTGTGTACTTTAAGAAGAGAAAATGTGGACACAAAGAACTTAAGACCTTTAGGAAGATACTCAGAGAGAGGAGCCCAAGGAAGATGAAGTTGGTGATGCACAACATTTCGGTGAGAACTCTCTCAGCGTGTATTTCATTCCCAGAGATTTTAAGCACGTATTTACAAGTACCTACTCCACAATACATACTAAGAATGAGCTGATATTTTCCAGTACAAATTAAGGAGTCCAGCAAGCACCAGGAAGAGAGCCTGAGGTTGACAATCCCTGCCCAGAGCTCTGGTCACGGATACTGCTCCATACCTGACTGAAGTCATGCTGGGGATTTGTTTGAACCAGATACTGGATGGTAGGAAGATGAAAGCAGCTGACGTGGAAAGGTCTTTTCCAGTGGCTCATCAGTCATTTAGAAAGCAAAGCCCACATAAAATGGGTGGCATGGCATGCACAAAGAGAGGTCTCAAGTTTTTAGGCTATAACAGAGCAACTGATCCTACTGTCTCCTACCAGGAGAGACAAGGCTCCAACTCAACTGCTTCCAATTCATAGGTGCATGGTGCTGTTGGAAATCTTTGCAAAATGTTTGCTGATACTTAAACAGAATAAATAGATTTATAATAAAAAAAAAAAAAGGAAATGGAGTAAGCAAGGGAGAGAATGTCTCAAGACATGGAGAGAAAGTGAATATCTGGATTGTATGAAAGTCTATAGATTCTGTTAAGATTTTAAATTTTAATGAAAGATAACGAGAAACCTTTGAATAATCAATAGTCAATAAGTTTTAAGAAATCAAGGTAATATCATTAAATTTAGTTTAAAAAAATCTTTCAGGGGACAATATTTGGAATATTGGGGAATGATTTGTACAGGGACCAGAATACAAACAAGAGAGCCTTTGAAGTGATTGTACAGGTGAAGAAAGATAGAAAAAAAAGATTTATGACAAAGTTGAAGTCTGTAGGACTTGATAGTGGATTATTTATGAACATTGAAGAAGAGGAAAGTATAAAGGAAGACATACAGAAACATATTTTGGCTGAAAAACTGGCATGAGAGGATGATGTTGTGTACAAAGAACACTAGAGGTTCTGAAGATTGAAGATCTGAAGAAATCCATAGTTAAGTCAGCACCTGTAGATACTTTATGGCTAAAGTAGGTTAGTTGGATATAGGATGTGGAATTCAGTTGAGAAGACTAGACCAGAAAAATTAATTTGTGAGTTTTAGAATTAAGATTATATTTAAAACCAAGGGAAAAACTAAAATATAAATAAGAGGTAGAGTGAGAATTTTAATAAAGGGGCCCAGGTAGGAGACACAAAAAATATTTTAAGTTTGCTACTTAATGGGACTTGTTTTCAAAATAATCCTCTAACAGATTAACATTTTTTTTATGTTCCTTAATTCCTTGTTATCTATCTATATCCCACATTCATGCCTCTACCCTTGATAACCTCAAAATCCTATCAATATGTGCTACTTGGCTCTAGACTGCTACAGAAATTTCACCAGGAACTCTTATTATGCAGTGTGGATGGGTTTTAGAAAGTTTTGGGTTTATTTTATTGTTTGATGCATTTATTGAGGTTTAATTAATATACAAAATTGCACAAATTTTAAGTATACTACTTGGTGAGTTTGGGAGTTTTGACACTTATATGTAATTGTGACAATATTACCACAACTAATAATAAAATAACCATCATATTTGAGGTTGTTTATCATGTCAGAGTATTTAACATGAGATGTGTGCTCTTAACAAATTTCTAAGGGCCTGATACAACCCTAAATTGTTAACTATAGATAGGCACAAGGTTGTACAGCAGATCTCTAGAATTTTTTCATCTTGTATAAATAAAACTTTATTGCTGTTGAACAAAAACTCCCTGTTTCCTCCTACTCCCAGCCCCTGACATTTACCATTCCACTTTGTGCTTCTATGACTTTGGCTATTAGAGATACTTTATGTAAGTGGCATCATACTGTATTTGTCCTTCTATGACAGGTTTATTTCACTTTGCATAGAGTTTTCCAATTTCATTTATATTGTTACATGATTATTCCCAAGATTCATTCCTATTGTCATGTGACAGAATTTCCTTCTTTTTAAGGGAAAATAATGTTTCACTGTGTGTTGATATCACAAATATGAATATCTACCCATCCATAGATGGATATTTAGGTTGCTTCTATATATCCTGGCTACTGTGAATAACACTACAGTGAAAATGGACTCACAGACATTTCTTCAATTTACTGATTTTAATTCTTCTGGATGCAGACAAGAAATGAGATAGCTGGGTCACATGGTAATTTTATTTTTAATTTTTTGAAGAATCGCAATACTGTTTTCCACAGTGGCTCCATCATTTTACCTTCTCACTAACAGTGTATAAGTGCTCTCTTTTCTTCACATCCTTACCAACACTTGTTATCTTTGTTGTTTTATACTCATAAAAACGTGTGAGGTGCTATCCACTATAGTTGATTTACATTTTCCTGTTGCTATTGATGTCAACCATTTTTTCATTTATTTGTTGGTCATTGCACATCTTATTTTTAAGAAAAGTTTGTTCAGGCTCTTTGACAATTTGGCCAGAGACTTTATTTGATTTTTGCTATTAGGTTGTAGCAGTCCTTTATGTATTTTGAATGTTAATTTCTTACCAGACACATAATTTACAAGTAGATTGTGCTTTCACTCTGTTTCATTTGATATGCAGAAGCTTCTGTTTGATACAATCTCTGCTATCTAAATAAACTTTTGTTTCCTGTCACATCCAATAAATCATTGTCAAACTTAATGACATGAAGCTTTTCACATAGGACCTTTTCTGGTTCTTTTAAGTCTTTAATTAATCTTGAGTTGACTTTAGTAAAATGTAAAATGAGTCTTCTTTGTATGAATATCTAGTTTTCTCAGCACTATTTGTTGAGAGACTATTCTTTTCCTATTGTGTATTCTCAGCTCCCTTGTCAAAAACAAGATGAAAATATTTTGTGAGTTCATGTTTGGACTCTATATTCTTTTCCATTGGTCTATATGTCTGTCTTTATGTCAGTACCATACTGTTTTAATTACCATAACTTTGTAATGTATTTCGGAATCAAGGAGTGTGTTGCCTCTAACTTCATTCTTTCTAAAGATTGCTTTGGTAACTCTGGGTCTTTTATAGTTACATATGAATTTTAGGATTGATTTTTCTACTTCTGAAAATTTGTCAATGAGATTTTGGTAGGGATTGAATTGAAGTTATAGATTCCTTTCAATAGTATGGGCATTTTAATAATATTAATATTCTAATCCATGAATGTGTGATGTCTTTATATTTATGTCTTCATTTATTTAACAGTGTTTTATAGCTTTCCGTATATAAGACTTTCAATTCCTTGGTTATGTTTGTTACTAAATTCTTTTGGAGGTTACTGGATTTTTAAAAAATGTCTCCTTTGGATAGTGGATAGTTCCTTGCTAGTGTGCAGAAATACAACAGATTTTTTGTATGTTGCCTCTATATCCTAAAAGTTTACTGAATCCCTCAATTAGTTCTAATAGATTGTGTGTGTGTGTGTGTTCATGTGTGTGTATGTATGTAGTCTTTGAAGTTTTGTATATATGTGATCGTACCATCTGCATATCATTCTTCCCTTTAAATTTGGATCCCTTGAATTATTTTTTCTTTCCTAATTGGTCTGTCTAGGACTTCCAGTACTATATTGAATATAAGTGGGCTTTTCCCATATGGTAAATTCCTTCTCTTCCTAATTTGTTGAGAGATTTTTTTTAATTATGAAGGGGTGTTAAATTTTGTCATAAACTGGAAAGTCTTGTATTAAAGTCCAAATATTTCTTCCCAATCTATGACATTTCTGAAGTCTCCTTTTCTTTTTGAAGCCATTTCTTTTATGATTTTTTTTCAGTTATGGGAAATATATTGTTAAGGGAAATATATTGTTATTCCCATTTTATTGTGTTTAAACATGTATCTCCTCCTCTTGAGCAGGATGTGCCTCAAGATGTGCAGGGTATTTGAATTCAGTGACTATGTCACGTCAACTTATAGTTCCAGTGTTCAGCCTAGGACATGACAAATAAGTAGTGGTCAACAGATGTTTATTAAATAAATTAATGAATAAAAAAATAGATGAGTAGGAAGTGGGATATGACAGGGTCAAGTAATTACACTATTGAAGGGAGTCAGTGACTATAATTCAAATCACTAGAAGGTTCTTGTATGAGGACAGTCTTCTCTCCAACCTTCTCTGACTCTAGCAAAAAAAAATGGGTTTAGAGATGCTATAATATATACCAAACACATTAAACTATTAATCAAATATTTAAAAAGTATTGTTTCATAACAGTATAAGAGTGTAATGTTAGGATTGTAGTAGAGAATTTTTTTTAACAGCTGCATGGTAAATTTAGAGGCAAAAGTAAGAATGCCTGAGGTTATGAAAAAGAAAAGGCAGAGAAGAAATGAATCACTTGACATAATAATGACTAAGAAAAGAAGCAAACATTTTTCTATTAGTCAAATGTCAAAGTATGTTGCAAAAAAAATCAAAGAAGCTTAAAAACAACAAATCAAAACAAGATTGCTTCAGGCAGAAAAGTAATATTAACCAAACAAAAAAGATTATTTCACAAGGATTTTAGCTTTGTTCCATACTCACCAGCAAGCTGGCAGCACTTGGTTTTAACAATTTACTTTACCAAAAATGATAAATGTGTCAGAAATTTCATCATAAACAAAAGGAGAAGAGAAAAATGGAAAAGTTAAAGGTGTTGGGAGGTGACTGGGTGGCGCCTTATGGGGAAAAAGATGCTGTGTTTCAGCAATCTGTGTCTTCTGATAAAGCAGAAGTTGGTATTTTTTTTTCTTTTGCTCTTTGCTTAAATAAGCTTTCTTACAGAAGTAGAGGTATATTTATTAATAAAAAATAAACCAAGTAACAATAACTTGAATGAAGCAAATTTATGTTGCAGATTTCATGTACTTAAAACCATTGGAGATTGTAAGTAAAATCATAGTATTCTTCTTTCCTGCCCAATATTTTAGGGAATTTTGAAAAGAACTTTTTTATTATCCAAAAAGAAAATGATTAATCTGCTTGTACCCATCACCAGATGGCAACATGAATTTGTAGTTTAGTTAAGGATATTTTTAAATAGGTGAGGAAATCCTTCTTTTTTTGTGATTTATCAATATGATTGGACATGAATGAAATGATCTAATTTAAATTTACCTGATAGACTTGCTTCCTATATCCTCCCTGAATTCACCACAAATAAATTGCATCCAAAATGATTGCATCCAATAAGATGAAAAGTTTATGGAGCTATTCAAATATTTCCTCTAGTAATCTTTTTTAATAATAAAGGAATTTTCTGTATTTGGGTTTTGTGAAATTAAATGGCACCTAAGATATTTTGATTGGACTGTGTACTACTTATTGCTTTTAGATACAGTGACTCATTCTTTGAAAAATATTTTTCTCATATCATTTTCTGGTTTTTTTATACATGAGTCAAAAATTTACTTTGAAAGAGTCAGAATTTTGGAAATATCTATTTTCCTAAGTTTACATTAAGTTGTAGGTAATATACACACGTATATATGTCTCTCTATATTATTTGCATTCAAATTCTAAAGTCATCTAACTGATACAGAATTTTATATATTTTTAAACATTATAGAGATATCAAAAATTCTAGCTTGAAATAAAAAATGGGTTCTATCAATGATGGCAAGAGAATAATCACTTTAGTCATTTTATTAGATTCCAAGTTTTCATTTTATACTCAGTGAGTCATTTAAATGTGTTCAGTGTTTATTCAGTGACTCATCTATGTACCAGGTATGATCTACTCATTCAGTGAACTTTGATTGTGTCTCATATTCTCAGCAAGATACTGAGGCTGCTAAGGTGGAAAAAAAGATATATAATCTCCCATGTCCATATTTAGCAATAAAGGAAATGAGCAATCAAACTACCAAAAGACATGAAGACATCTTAAATTCATATTACTAAATGATAGAAATCAATCTCAAAAAGCTACGTACTGCATGAGTCCAAGTATATAACATTCTAGAAAGGGCAGATGAAGATGGCAAAAAGATCAGTGGTTACCAGGGTTTAGGAGAATGGAAGGATGAATAGGTAGAACACAGAGTATTTGAGGGCAGTGGAATCGTTCTGTGTGATAATGCAATGATGGATCCATGTCATTATGCATTTGTAAAAACCAATAGAATATACAACAGAGTGGACCTTAATGTAAACTATGGGCTTTATTCAATAGTAATGTATCAATTTTGACTCACTAATTGTAATAAACATATGTCCTACAGCAAGATGTTTATAACAGGGAAACCTACAGGGGAAGGAATGTATAAGAATGCTGTACAAATGCTACTCAACTTTTCTATACATCTAAAACTGTTAAAAAATTAAAGTCTACCAATTAAAAAAATCTATATTCCTTGCCTCCAAGATTTCAAGATGTCTTTGGAGGGTGTATGAATAACTACTTGCATTAGTGTACAAGGGTTACTGTAACAAATTGCCACTAACTTGGTAGATTTAAAAACAGTAACTTATTCTCTCTGAGTTCTAGAGGCCAAAAGTCTGAAATCAAGGTGCTGACAGGACTAGTTCCTTCCAAAGTCTTCACAGGAGAATTCTTCCTTGCCTCTCCCAATTTCTGGTGGCTCCAGGTGTTCCTTGGCTTCTGATTACCCCATCTCTGTCTTCATTCTCACCTAGTGTCTTTTCTGTGTGTCTCTTACAAGGACACTTGTTTTGGATGTGAAGTTCACATGTCTAATCCAGAATGATCACATTGTGAGATTGTTAATTATATCTGCAAAGAGGCTTTTCTCAAATGACTTTACATTCAGAGATTTAGGGGGTTATGATGCAGACGTCTCTTTTTTAGGGGGAGGGTTGCTACTGTTCAGTGCACAACAGAATGTGAATGCAATGCCCTGAACAGGGAAGTATGGAAGCTTCTCTGGGAGCCTAACAGGAGATGAGCACTGATGGTTGAACTTGTGTTAGCTAGACTGGCACAGTTGTGTTGTGGTGTGAGAGATAATGGGATGCCATCTCAAGGAGATGCTCCATGCAAAGACAGACAGGCAACAAGTAGTCCTGCTCAAAAGGTGGTTAAAAAGTATCCCTCAGAGAGAATGGATGAGGGCAGAGGAAATGGTAGCTTATGGATCTGAGATGTCACACTGTGGCCAGGTTACAAAGGAGCCATTTGAAACTTTTGTTCAAAAATTCCTTAAAGATCATATTGGTATTTTAGAAATAGTACTTTTGACAGCAGAATTAGGATTTTAGGAAACAAAGACTAATAGCAGGAGATTAACAGGGTTGATTCAAAGAGATCCTACTCTGTGTCCTTGAGTGTGGACTGAGCAAAAAAGATGAGAAACAAGAGAACTTTGGGAAGTAGAATAGACAGCATGTGCTGAGCAACTGAATTCGGTGAGCATGGGAGGATGTGCCAGTGACTACTTTGTGACATCAAAACTTAGCCAGTTTGATGCCATTATCCAAAACAGGAACTTTGGGAGGTAGAAAATAGTTTCATATGGGGTATAGAAAATTATGAGTTCACTTTTGGATATGTTTAATTTTATTGTATTTTGTACCTAAGTTTTATGTTTGGCATATTGAAATTTTTGCTTCTGAGCAATAAAGAGTCCTGGAAAAAGAAAGAAAAAAATTTGAAGAAATCTTTAAAATACTTGTAGAAAATTTTCCATGTTAAGTCCTTCCTGGTCACTTCCTGTCACAAATTACAAGCTCCAACAGACCACATGGCTATGAATAAAATTAGTGAGGAATCACCATCCATGAAAGAAGCATGAACAATCTACAGTATATTCAATAATGAAATTCTACCTATAAATGAAAAGGAATAAACTAGGGTTCCCTTAACAACTTGGATGAATCTCTAACCCAGCATCCCAAGTGAAAGAAGACAGTTTCAAAAGGCAATATACTGCATAACCCCATTTGTATAATATTTAGACAAAAACTATAGAGATGGAGAATATATTAGTGGTTTGCAGGGGCCCACCAGTTGGGGAGATATTGACCGCAAGTAAATATGGAGCAATATTTTCTCATGATAGAATTGGTCTATATCTTGTTTGTGAGAGGATGTGTGGTGGTGTTTGTGGTGGTGTTTGCACAAGTGTATACACTTGTCAAAAGAGGCAGAACTGTGTAATAAGAAGGTGAAATTTACTATAATTTGAATTATACCTTAATAAAAGTAGAGTAAAAACATTGTTCTAGGATAAACATATTGTTCAAAGGCAAGGGTAAAAAGCAGATTACCAAAATGTAGCCTATAGCATTCATCCCATTCTATTTTCACTTAATGTAACTGATGAAATTTTTAAAAGGAGTAGAGGAAATTTGCTAACATTGAAATAAACCAAAAATCTAATTTTCATTTTTTTAAAAAAGTGAACAATTGAAAAGTTAGTATCACTCAATGATTTATGTAAAAATGTACTATAAAGCATCTATTGCTTAATTTCCTCATCACATGAAATTAACTCATCAATAAAATTATATATATATGTATATATATGTATGTGTGTGTGTATATATATAAAAAAGCATTGCTAGATCACAGAAGTGAGAAAAAAGACCCACAGAATGTTGCTTTCTTCCCTCTCATTTTTATCTTAGTGGAGCTGGTGCAATGAGAGGAGAAATCTATGTTCCAACATAAAAAATAAACATACTATCGCTGTGACAGGGACTGATTCAGTACGGAAACATTGACTACAGAGGCATTCTGGCTTACTTCAAAAGACTTTCAATAACTGCCAAAAGAGTTTATTTGGATAGTTTCAGTTTCATGTGTTTAATCAACTAAAAACTCAATCCAGAGTTGAAGTGTGACACGGCATGTGTTCAGAGGGGGGCGTGCACGTGTTCCTACTTGTGGGAGAAGTGTGTGTACATGTGTGGATGATTGAGGGTGAGCAAAGGTGTGTCTGTGTTGTATTATTATTTTTTATTTTATTCTATTTGTTTCTTTGGTAGGGCCCACACTTAATATTCTTCACAGCTTCAAGCCTAAATTCCGTGGTGCCTGTAACATTTCACCATACTCTAGATCTTAGACAAGAGCATGTTGCAAAAGGAGTATGTTGTGAAAGAATTTTGTAACTACAGATAAGACTATAAGTTAGAAAAGAAAGTCTGATTTCCCTCTGGTTAACAGACCAGCTTCAGGTCCCAAGGCTTTCCTTTCAAGAACGCCTATATTCCATCAGTTGATTACAATGCACAGTATGTATAGGCGAATCTGTATTTGGCCATTCAGTTATGCAAAGGAACATGATGTGACCTTAAAGGGTCCAGACTTTTTATTGTTGCAAAAGGCAAATCCTTAGCTGGAGCCATTTACAGATGAATGTGTTAATAACAATGTGATGACTTCTGTCTCTTGTACCATTAGCATTTTAAAATAAAGAATAGAGGATATCAAATAGCTAATCCAGTGGTATCCAATTTTTCTTAGCATTACTTGGAGTATTTGGTAAAATGCTGAAGTCACATGTTCCATCCCTGCTGAATAGCAAGGTACCGGAGAGGGGAAATGCCACAGCAGGTACCACTTCGTGAATTTATATAGGTTGAGTACATCTAGAATATAATGAACTAGCTCAATCTCTTGTTTTCAGAAACCAAGATTGAGGCCAAGGAAAATTATTCATCAAATGAAGGACGGCCCCCTTAAGCCCAGAACCCCACTTTCTGCCTCATAAACCACTACTGTAGTCCACCGACCTCTTAGGCATACAGTACCTCTAGACATTCTGATTTGGGTTTCTTAAACAGATGTATAGTATACCACTTGGAATTTGGTTCCAGTTTGAATACATGTGTTGGTGTGCAGTTTTGCAATTATATGGAATACAGTGCTCCTGATACCAAGTTGTGTTGGTAATCCCTTTAGGTTCATATATAAAATCAAAACCTAGTGTTATACACATGCTATGTACAACCATGATTTCAGCCAGCTGTTGTGAAAATGTTTGCTGTTGATGAGAAGGGGGTCAAGTGACAGAGCCTGGGTGACTCAACATGATCATCCACACACATAAGGACATTACTCTAAGTGCGTGAGCTGCTGACAGTGCCTTAGTAGCAGCATTTGTGCAGAAGAATAATAATTTATTTTAAAATAAGTGTCATTGTGTTCTCATTCCATATTAGATTTGTTGAGACTGGTTGAGAGAAGCACAAAGAAATTTAACCAAATCTAAGATATAGAAAGAGACAAAATTTTTTAAGAAACTTATTCTTTTTTTTTCTTTTTGTAACAGGTATTAAACCCAGGGACACTTAACCACTGAGCCACATTCCCAGCCCTTTATAGTTTTTATTTTGAGACAGGGTCTCATTAAGTTGCTTAGAACCTTGCTAAGTTGCTGAGGCTGGCTTTGCACTTGAGATCCTCCTGCCTCAGTCTCATGAGCTGCTGGGATTACAGGTGTGCACCACTGCGCTGGGCTTAAGGGACTTTTGATATCCACTGAGATAGCCCTTGCTGTACTATCTAGTGAAGGAACATCAGAATGCAGGTACTATGCAGTGCCTTTGATGTGTTTTTTCCTCCCTCCTTTATAACCTATTATTGTGTTGATTATAATGACAAAGCAATGACTTACTTTGATAATTATTTAGGTATAAATGTACATTTTTTCAAGTGTTTATAAATATATAATTTTATTACTACAACAGCAATTCACATTCACAAAACAATACACATTCACAAAACAAAATTTTGTAGAAAAGCTATACATAAAATGATAAATGATCATATTTCTACCACCCACCAGCAAGCTCTGCCAATAACTCAATGTATAAACTTTCTCAATTTCTTTTATGTATATGTGCACATATGTATATATGCACAAATTTATTTCAGATAACATTAGATCATACTGCACATCACAATTCTTATTAATTAATCATGTTTTCATATTAATAAAAAGGAACAATTACTTAAAATATCACAATGGTGTTTTGCATGATTACTTGATAAAGAGTGAGAAGATATGTCATCATGATAAATAGCCATTGTGACTCACAGGAGTTTGATCCCTTTAATGGTGACCTTCCTATACATGTCCCAGGTCATAACTGCTGCTACACTCTCTATCCTTCCCTTTCCCCCAAAAAATATTGCTATGCCTGATGCTCTTATTCAGCTACTTTGGATTCTTTTCACACTCATTGCTTTGGCCTTCTTCTCTCATCTGGTTTTTCCTTATTGGTCTAGTTTCTTTGGGTTGATGACACCCTAGGATTATTTTTCTGGACAGGTCCTCAAAACTTTTGATATTTAAGATACCAGCCTTTATTTAGTCTGTGCCACTGGCTTCCTGCAGACCCATAAGAGTCTCCAATCCTGAGATAAACTAAAGCTTCTGGGATACATGTTCCCATTTGAGCCAATGTCCCAAGTCCTTGCTTCTCTGTAAGACGTAGCTGTTTTCAAAGCATCACTTATTTTTATGTCCTTCTTTTGGTACCTCTGTACCTAAAGAACTTAAAATGAAGATGCATAAATGAAGACTGACACAAGAGCAAGAGACATAGGCCAGGCTAGACCTGTACAGAGACCAGTCTTTTTAAATTTTTAAATGTTTAAAATATATTTTATTATTTTTTTCTTAATTTTTTTATTTGTTCTCTTTAGTTATACATAACTGTAGGACAGTTATGTTTAACAGTATTTTGACATATCATACATACATGGAGTATAACTTCTCATTCTTGTGGTTGTACATGATGTGGAGTTACACTGGTTGTGTTTTCAGATATGAACATAGGAAAGTTATGTCTCATTCATTCTACTGTCTTTCCCATTCCCATCTCCCACTTCCCACCATTTCCCCCAATCCAATCTGGTGAACCTTCACTCCTCCTCCCTGATCCCTGCCTATTGTGTGCCAGCATCCAATTTCAGAGAGAACATTTGGCCTTTGTTTTTTTGGTATTGGCTTATTTTGCTTAGCATGATAGCCTCCAGTTCCATCCATTTACCAGCAAATGCCATAATTTCATTCTTATTTATGGCTGAGTAATATTCCATTGCATATATGCACCATATTTTCTTTATCCATTCATCTATTGAAGAGCAACTATGTTGGCTAAGCTATTGTGAATTGAGCTGCTATGAACATTGATCTGGCCACGTCACTATAGTATACTGATTTAAGTCCTTTGGGTATATGCCAAGGAGTGGGATAACTGGATCAAATGTAGTTCCAATCCAAGTTTTCTGAGAAATCTTCATATTGCTTTCCATAATGGTTGCACCAATTCTCAGTCCCACCAGCAGTGTATTACCACATCCTTGTCAACATTTATTGTTGCTTGTACTCTTGATAATTGCCATTCTGACTGGAATGAGATGAAATCTCAGTGTAGTTTTAATTTGTATTTCTCTAATTGCTAGTGATGCTGAACATTTTTCAAGTATTTGTTGACAGATCATATTTCTTCTGTGAAGTGTTTGTTCAGTTCCATGGCCCATTTATTGATTTGGTTATTTATGGTTTTTTTGGTGTTAAGTGTTTTGAGTTCTTTATATATCCTGGAGATTAATGCTCTATCTGAGCTATATATGGTAAAGATTTTCTCCCATTCTGTAGGCTCCCTCTTCATGTTTTTGTTTTCTTTGCTGAGAAGAAGCTTTTTAGTTTAAATCCATCCCATTTATTGATTCTTGATTTTACTTCTTGCACTTTAGGAGTCTTGTTAAGGAAGTCAGTCCCTAAGATGACATGGTGAATGAAGATTTGTGCCTACTTTTTATTCTATTAGGCACAAGGTCTCCATTTTAGTGCCTAAGTCTTGGATCCACTTTGAATTGAGATTTGTGCAGCATGAGAAATAAAGTTTTAATTTCATTTTGTTACATGTGGTTTTCCATTTTTCCCAGCACCATTTGTTGAAGAGGCTATCTTTTCTCCAGTGAATGTTTTTGGCACCTTTGCCTAATTGGAGATAATTGTATTTGTGTGAGTTTGTCTCTGTGTCTTCTATTCTGTACCATTGGTCTACATGTCTGTCTTGGTGCCAATACCATACCATTTTTGTTAGAATGGCTCTGTAGTATAGTTTAAGGTTTGGTATTGTGATGCCTCCTGCTTCACTTTTCTTACTAAGGATTGCTTTGGCTCTTCTGGGTATCATGAATTTCATGATTGTTTTTTTCTAGTTCTCTGAAGAATTTCATTGGTATTTTCATAGGCATTGCATTAAATCTGAATAACACTTTTTGTAGTAAGGCCATTTTGGCAAGGTTAATTCTGCCTATCCAAAAACATCATGGGAGATCTTTCCATCTTCTAAGGTCTTCTTCGATTTCTTTTTTTAGTATTCTGTAGTTTTCTCTGTATAGGCCTTTCACCTCTTTTGTTAGATTGATTCTCAAGTATTTTATTTTTTTGAGGCTATTGCGAATGGGATAGTTTTCCTAATTTCAGTGGATTCATCACTGATATGCATGTGTTTGATTTAGGGTGTGATTTTATATTTTACTACTTTGCTGAATTCATTTGTTAGTTCTAGAAGTTTTTTGATGGAATTTTTTGGATCTTCTAAATATAGAATCACATTGGCAAATAGTAATAGTTTGAGTTCTTCTTTTCCTATTTGTATATCTTTAATTTCTTTCATCTGTCTAATTGCTCTAGATAGAGTTTCCAGAATAGAAGTGGTGTTGAATAGAAGTGGTGAGAGAAGGAATCCTTTTCTTGTTCCAGGTTTTAGAGGGAATGCTTTCAATCTTTCTCCATTTAGAATGATGTTGGCCTTAGGTTTAGCATAGGTAGTTTTTACAATGTTGAGGTATGTTCCTACTATCCCTAGTTTTTCTGGTGTTTTGGACATGATGGAATGCTTTATTTTGTCAAATTCTTTTTCTGCATCTATTCAGCTGATCATGTGATTCTTGTTTTTAAGTCTATCGACGTGATGAATTACACATATTAATTTCCATATGTTGAACCAGCCTTGCATCCTTGGGATGAATCCCACTTGATCATGGTACACTTTTATTTTAATATGTTTTTGTATGTAATTTGCCAGAATTTTATTGAGAAATTTTGTATCTATGTTCATCAGGAATATTGGTCTGAAGGTTTCTTTTCTTCGTGTATTTTTGTCTGGTTTTAGTATCAGGGTGATATTAGCCTCATAAAATGAGTTTGGAAGAGTTATCTCCTTTTCTATTTCATGAAGTATTGGTGTTAATTCTTCTTTGATGGTCTTACAGAACTTGGGTGAGAATCTATTTGGTCCTAGTTTTTCTGGTTTGTAAGCTTTTAATGGCATCTTTTATATTATTGCTTGACATTGATATGTTTAAATTGTGATATGTTTAAATTCTGATAATAAGAATGCAAGGATATTGTACTTGCCCTTCAGATCCCCTTAGCCTACTTGGAATTGAGAACTGAGTAGATTACTTACAATAAAGAAGAATAAATACAAGTAAAGGGATATATATTTTGAATATATTTTACTGAAACTTTTGATTTATTCATTCAAATGCTATAAGTAAAGAAAATATTTTTATGAGATTTTACTGAATCCTAGACTTCTCTTTTGGAAAATAGACCAATTAAATCTAGGTTTGAATTTCACATGCTGAGGTATTCAAAAGTCATTTTTAATTTAAAACTTATGCAAACAACCTAAGGAAACCATAAAAGTTATATTTTCTGTTTTTCTGGAAAACTTCCTCCACAAAATGTCCATGGATGGTGCTGAACACATGATGGTTCACAGGGCTAACCAGGTCAAACTCAAACAGACAAGTTTGTGTAGTCTGAGGCAGTAAAATTAAAGCTATGACTTTTTTTATCCCATCAGGCTAGTCCAGATACAAGTTCTACCTTTTGTCAGGATGCCAAGGAGTTAACCACTAAAGTAGTGTATCTGGCATCACAATATCTGGCTTTTTAAATACTCTTTGCAATAAAACATAACAACATTGCACTTGAGTTTTCAATTGCCTTTTCGTTTTGATTGTCTTTGAACAGACACATATTCAATTTACAAGATATACTTAACTTTACTGTTTTCAAAACCATAGATAAAATTTTGTGCTGTTTTAAATAAGTATTTTAATAGAAAGCATGGACAATAGTAGGGAGCACAGTATAATTTAGTGACTTCCCAAGACATCCCTAAAACATCCACTGATTTCAGACATTGTGCAAATAATACTCAAAGAGAATCCACACTCCAAAATCCAGTACCAAACATTCTCAAATCAAATATAATTAGAAGGAACAGTTGAAACTAAGAAAACTAATTCTATATGGAAAAATTGTAACTAAAGAAATATTAAAGTCATTCCCCCATATTAATAAAACCAAAATACTTGGAAATCAACACGTCATTCAGAAATGACATTGTCAGTGCTGAACAGAGAGCAGTATAATTGGTAATCCAATTGATAACCATAAGGAAGATTTAAAGGCATTATGAAATTAAATATAAGCATCCTCATATGCATAATTGGGAATATGAGTGCAATAAAACATAGTACTATTCATAAATGATACAGGTTTGCTGTATTTTACAGGTAACGTTTTATTCCATTTGCCTTGTCTCTTAAAAATATACATAATATTTTTTGTTGTTAGTCTCCATAGAGTAAAAGCAACATACACGTTCTCCATTGCTTCCAAAGAAAGAGAACAAACTCATTCTTTCCATTGGCATTGCAATTCTCTGCTTTCCCCTAACATATCACCTCTTTTACTATGTCCAGATCTAGAGCACTGAAAATGTAAACCAGTCCTCCTGTCTTAAAAATATACATAAGAACCCTTTCTTTAAAAAATAATAAAAAAATAAGTAAACTTTTTCTCATATTGGGATCTGGGGCACTGTAAGAAAGGTATTCCAATTGATGGCAGAAAGCCATTATGAGGAAACAAACTGTATATAAGCATCGGGACATAGCCTTTGTGGCTCTAAAATAGCTTACACAAAGAACTCATATATAAATTTGGCTCACCTCAGCAATGCTTTTTCTTTAAATTACACAGAAATCTGAAATGCATTGGGTGTGTGTAAGGGCAAACTGTGGCCCTGAGTAAAAAATGTGTATTTAAAAGGGGAAATGTGGAAGTAATTATTACCTTGATGTATTTACCAGAATGCACAGAATGTATTCAGCATGTCTTGTCTGGGCATTCAGAGTTTCTCAGCACACCAATGACTCCAAAATTCCAGCATTTATCATCATGTTATACAAGAATTAATGATGAACCACCTTTACTCAGGTGTTAGTGCCTTGGGGAGCCTCAGTGAGCCAGTCCATTCAGATAGATTGAAATTATCATTTCAAATGAGTGAATCACATTATTTCTGGTTTAACTAGACTCTGGTTCAAAGTGAAGAAATTAGTGTTGCAGAAGGAACTTCAGAAATAAATAGGAACTTCCTGGTTTTTTATTTCTGTTTAGATGCTAAAAAAGCAAGACTTAGGGAGAAGCATTAAGCAATTGCAAAAAATTTAAAAAGAATATAGTTAGATTTCATGATTACTATTAGACTTTTAAAACTGTGCTCATGGTTAAAACAAATCCATATTTTGTGCTAATAGACTTAAAAGAGGACTCTGGTCAGTATTAAGAAGTGGTACAACGGGTAGGTTGCAGTGGTCTAGTTATAATAGATATAGTCTACAATGACATTATTAATATGGAACAGAGAGTAGTATAATGAACTAATCAAAGGAGTGACCATAAGGAAAACTTGAAGGCATTGTGAAATTTATATGTGTGTGTGTATATATATATATGTGTGTGTGTGTGTGTGTGTACATACATGTGTACAAATTTACACACATATATACATATACATATGTACACACATTCTTGTGTGCATAAAGAAGAAAACGAGTACAATAGAACCTAAATCTATTCATTAATAATATTATAAAATTGCTTTATGGTAAAACAAGAAATGTAAAGCTTGAGTGGGGAAAGCCAACAGAAGGAATCCAAGTGAGAGATCTTGAGGAAATGCCCAAAGCAAAAGCTGGTGGAAACATTGGAGAATCTCTAATCTAGTGGTCTAATTTGGACAAAGCTACAAGTTGGGTTCTAGGGAAAAAAACTATATTGAAAGTGAACAGGACATAAACAGTATGGAGTATTCTCTATGATTTCAACAAATACTGATGCACATTTAGGGTTTATATTATGAAATCATTAGTGTGTCACATATGAATATACTGAACAAGCCAAATGGTATAGGATCAAGAGAACTAAATCTTTGCATTTGCCTTGGCTTCAAGAACAATAGATGATAAACATAGTCCCTTTGCAGCAAAGTTCTTGGACACATTTCTACAACCTCCTGTTCATTTGTAATCACACCTCACCAATTCTCTCAGTAAACTTAAAAATAATGGATACAAATAAAATGCTGAGCTTAAAAACTGGAAAGATTTGGAGTTTCTGGTTTCTATAGAACCTTGAAAAACCAAATCTACAAGAAGGAAGCAAGGCTTGATTGAATCTTAAAAGGCACACAACAGTTTTCTGGTGAGGGAAAGTACTAGAAAGGTCGCTGAGGGTAAAGAAGAGTAGTTTATTATGGATGGACCACAGACTGTGTGCAGGGTAAAGGCAGGAGACAAGGTTAGAGATGTTGAATCTGAGACCATATTCCAAAGGAGGAAATCAACCTGTGCTATGGAATTTATATTCTTTTAGGCAGTGATGAACTATTGAAACTACTAACGTAAGTGTCGCATGTTTAAATGCATACCTTAGAAGACTTCCTCTGGCAGCAACATGAAATATAGTTTGGAAGCAGGCAAAACTGGAGAGGAGTGAGAAGAGTTAAAATTAATTTTTTGTCATAATTCAGCCGCACAATATTGAGCTTATGGTATAAACAGCAATAGTGGAAAATTAGAGGAGAGGACAGGTTCAAAAATATTCAGAGAAAGTGTGGCAGTATTTATGAAGGAGGGGTATAAGGAGAAAAAAAGTATTTTTAATTAATGATATGGGATACAGGAGTGGGGTTGGGGGGGACATTTAGTTTTTAAGTAATGTGCCTGGAGGACATCTGGATGAATTTGCCTAAGATCAAATGGAATGGTTGCTTTCAGAACAAAATGCTATTATTTCAGACACTTTTTGTTGCAAGTGATACAAATTCAATTCAAAGCAGTTTAGACTAACTCAATGGATTTATTGGCCTTTGTAACTGGGCACAGCTGGATTCAGAGATACAAACATTGTTCTTAGAACTTTCTCATCTCTCTCTGCTTCTGTTTAGCTTTGTTCAGAAGGGAGTAAAATGACAAACTGACGGCTCTAATCCTATAGCTTCTTGATTCCTGAAGAACATAAAGCAAGTCTTAGCAAATTTAAAAAAATACATATTTTTTCTGCATCCAATCAGATCATATTGGAATGAAACTAGAAATTAGCAATTTTGAAAATCAGCAACCATTTTAACTCCTTGAGATTAAATAATACAGTTTTGAGCAAGGAATGATCATAGAAATCAGGAAAGAAATAAAAAAATTTTAGAATCAAATAAGAATAGAGATACATATATCAAAATCTCTGGAGCAGTATGAAGGCAGTTCTAAAAGGAGAGTTTATATTGTTGAATTCTTACATTAAAAAAAAAGATACAAAGTAAATAATCTAATGTTAGAACACAGGGCCCTAGAAAAAGAAATAAAAACTAATGCCCAAATCAGTAGAAGACAGGAAATAATTTAGATTAGAGCTAAAATTAATAAAATTGAGAATAAAAAAACAATGTAAAAAATCAATGCAATTAAGAGTCTGTTCTTTGAAAAGATAAATGTGATTGATAAAAGCTTATCCAAACTAATCAAAATTAAGAGAGAGAAGATCCAAATCAACAAAATTAGAGATGAAAAAGGAGCTACCACCACAGAGATTTCTGAAATCTCGAGGATCATTAGAAACTATTTTGAAAATTTATACTCCAATAAACTGGAAAATCTAGAAGATACTGACAAATTATAGACACATATAACCAACTGTAATTTAACCATGAGGATATAGATAACCTAAACAGACCAATATCAAGCAATCAGATTGAAGCAGTAATTAAGACTTCCAACAAAGAAAAGTGTGGGACCAGAGGGATTCTCAGTTGAGTCTACCTTACTTTTAAAGAAGAATTAATGCCAAGCCTTCTCAAATTATTCTATAAAATAGAGAGGGGAAATTGCTAAATATATTTTATGAAGCAAGTATCACTCTGATACCAAAACCAGACAAAGACATATCAAGGAAAGAAAATTTCAGATAAATACCCCTGATAAACATAGATACAAAGATCCTTAAAAAAATAGTGGCAAACCACATTCAAAAGCATAGTATACCACGGTCAAGGTGATTTCATCTCAGAGATGCAAGGTTGTTTCAGTATACACAAATCAATAAATGTAATTCAACACATAAACAAAGTTAAGGACAAAAATCACATGATCATCTCAATAGATGAAGAAAAATCATTTGACAAAATCCAGTACTCACTCATGTTAAAAACACTGGAGAAACAAGAGATAAAAGAAACTTATCTCAAAAATTTAAAGGCTATATATGACAAACACAAGACCAACATCATACTGAAGAAAAACTAAAAGCATTTCCTCTAAAATCAGGAACAAGACAAAGATGCCCACTCTCACTACTTCTATTCAACATGGTCCTTGAAATGCTAGCCAGAAGAATCAGCCAAGCTAGGCCAAAAGGAGGAGGAAAAAATGGAAGTGGAGTGGAAGGAATCACATTGAAATAGAAAGGAGATCAGTTGAGCATAGGAAGGGAATAGAGGGAGAGGGAGAAGGAAGAGAAAAGGAGGAATGGTGGAATGAAAATGACCAAATTATGCTGTGTACATATATGTATATACCACAATGAATTCCCCTTTATGTATATCTATAAAATTACAATTTGAAAAAAAAAATCTATAAATAGAAGGAAGAGCAGTAGAGGTTGGGGAAAAGAGAGAGAGAAGAGGAGGCAAAGAAGAAGTACTTGGGACTAAAATGAAGCAAATTATATCCCATGCAGGTATGATTATGTCAAAAGGTATCCCAATATTATGTGTTACTATAATGCACTAAAAAAATACATTAACAAAGAAAATTCTTTTCTCAATGTTTATGTCAGAATTTCTGGACATTTATTAGCTTAATTTGTCATGATCTGATTATATTATCAGGGCATGAAATACTTGGGCTGTCCAATCCTTGGTCATATACCCTTTCCAGTTTCCTGTGTCTTGGAAGCTTTCATGACAGCCTTCCCATGATAATCACATGAGGTGGTAAGAGAAAATCTATCCTGGAAAGGGGAGCTCTGAATGTCACCTTTTTTCTTCCAGAAGCTCAACCTAACACTGAGGGTAAAGATTAGGTTACCGTCCTCTCCAGATCTGCATATATAGCATATATCTTTAGCCAGTAAGACTGTATCATACACTTAAAACTTTGCTGACAGGATGGATTTCCTGTGAAGTGTTCTTACCCCAATGAACAATTTTTATTAAAAAAAAAAAACTTTCAAGATTTGAAAGGCCTTATACAAAGTACTGTATGATAAATAACAATACAACTATAATCAAAATGACAATTAGATAACCAGAAACTTCTCCTGCAGATATGGCTACATTGCTAGACTCTTCTCTAACAACAACAGCAACAAAAATGGATGAAGATGATGTCAAAACATATGAACAAAATGAAGCTCTCAGAGTGAGCCCAGCCTTGAAAGGGGTGACACCTCAAATGTCAAAGTACAAACACTTGTTTGTTTTCCTCCTGATATGTTAAAGAAAATTTTCAACAGTATAGTGTTCACTGAGAGAGCAAACAGAGTCATTTGGGAGGACTCTTTGGAAACAAACCTTGCCCCCTGAACAGCGGATACAGGGCTGACAGAAAACAGAGAGAGAGAGAGAGAGTGTGTGTGTGAGTGTGTGTGTGTGTGTGTGTGTGTGTAAGGGTAGTGGAGAAGGGTCCTGGAAGTAAAGGACCTGCTTTGTTCAAGTCCACTGTTCAGATCACTCAAAGTGAATGTTTAGCCAGAGATATCTGGACTGTCCAAGTATCTCCATTCCATTGCTCCCAGTGCCTGGGTGGTTTAGCTTTTGAAAGTGATTAGAGCTGCTTAGAAATCCAGACATGAAAAGGTAAAGAGAGAGTGAGGAATCCCCATAGCCTTGTTTTAGTCAGCTTTGCATTGCTGTGGCCAGAAGACCAAACAAAAACAACTTAGAGGAGGAAGTTTATTTTCATCCACAGTTTCAGAAGTTTAGTCCATTGTCAGGTGGCCCCAGAGCTCTGGGCCTGAGGTGAGCTCATGGTGAGCTCATGGTGGAAGGGTATGGCAGAGGCCAGCAGCTCAGGACCTGACAACCAGGCTGTAGAGAGAGAGATACACTCAAGAGGGACAAAATATAAACCTCAAAGGCATGCCTCCAATGACCTACTTCCTTCAGCCACACCTTCCCTGCCTATGGTTACTGCTCAGTCAATCCATATCAGTGGATTGATTGGTTGATTAGATTATAGCTCTCATAAATCTAATCATTTCACCTCTAAACATTCTTGCTTGTCTCACACATGAGCTTTTGGGGGTACCCCATATCCAAACCATAATACCCTGTCTTCCTGGGAAACTTGGTGATCTGTCCCATTCTGCATCTGGCAACTCGAGTGACATACCAAGCATACTGGGCAGTTGTCTAGCCTTGACCATGCCCTGGGTCAGCAGGTCGAGGTTGCTGCTCAGGCTTACAGGAAACCCAGAGAAGAGTGATACACTGGGAGCCCCAGATATGAGGAGTATGCAGGAACAGATTTCAAGGATCCTAGGAAAAAACAGGCAGAGCTTAAATTATAATTTTAAAATATTCACACACAGCATATGGGTATCAAGCCCTGCAAATATTTAGGGCAAGCATGCCTGTGGCATTTGCCAATTCAAGAGATTTCAATAATTTTAATAAATAAAAAGTTTATAATGAACCCAATTTTGTTCCTGGTTAAAAGAGAAATGTCTCTGTCTCAAAAGATTTATTAATCCTGAAGGAACACTCTTAACTTCACTGAATTTGCCTTGGAAGTGGGTTTCTTATCTTTGCTCATATAGGATAATCAACACTAAGGAATATTTGCAAAATGTTTTTTTATATTTTACTTGATTTTGCTAAATATTAAAAAAGCATCTACTTGTGTTTTCTTTTATATATATTTTTTCTTCTGCTAACTTTCTTGTATGAACTGTTTTTTCAGGAATGTAGGTGGTATTTGAGATATTACAACTTTTACCTTTAAGAAAAAATAATAGATTATCCTATGAGAAATTAGTGAGCAGGGAAATTAGGTTCTTGGTTGTAAGGGTCGTCTTCCCGTAACTTTTTACAGTGCATTTTGTAATTGGCCACTTGCCTGCCCTGCCTATTAGCCGATTTGTGGTCCAGTCAGTGCATCCAGGAACTTCCCCACCTGGAGAAGTCAATTTCCTGATACATTCCC
>CM053407.1:66954054-67023839 GCA_028644305.1 Xerus rutilus | reverse complement strand
GCAGCCACTTACTAGTTTTATAATTTTGGCAAATTAGCTAACCTCTGTTTTCTCATCTGTCAAACAGAGATAATTATAACTATGTCACAGTTTGAATTAGCTAATCTATATAAAACACCTCATAAACCACCTAACACATAGTAGACCTACCCAGCTTAGCCTCCCAGCCAGGCCTAGACAACCTAGCCAGACTGTCTGAACCTAATGTTGCCTATTCCACTTCCTAGCAAGTAAATGTGAATGATCTTTTAAATTTAATCTCTCTGTGCTTCACTTTCCACATCTGTAAAGTGGAGATGATAATAGCATTTGTGAATTAAGTAAATATCTCAGACAAAAGCCTTAGAGCAGTGACTAGCATTTATACTGTGTTTAATAAAATTAACTTATTAATAAATGGTTTCTGAAGCATTTATGAATTACCCAGTTGTATATAACTTTGTGTGTGTGTGTATGTATGCACATGTCTGTGAGTATTGAGTTTTTTTTCTCATCATTTACATTTTGGTTATTTCACTAACAGTTCAGGAAATCATCCATAAAAAGTTCTCTGACATAGCGCAACATCCATTTCTATGTTTCTGCAATTTCTGCTTGTTGATTTCATTTCTCTTCCTAGGATCCTAGTGAAAATATTACACTTATCTCAGTCCAAAAGGCTGAGATAGCTGGCAAAATGAGTGTTTCCTTCAGGATCTGCTGATATTGCAGGAATATTGACCCAGCAAGAAATTGGTGTCACTAAGGCAAACAGTGAGAAGCAACCTCAGTAATAGATGAGATGAGTGTTTCCAATCTAGAAAGCTAGGATTTGTTCAAGAGCAGTCTCTGACAGGCCACACCTCTCCCAAAGAGGTAAGATTGGAATGGGGCTCAAAAATAAATGCCCACCTGAAGTCCAAGTTCTCCCCTTTTGGCCCATCATCCCAGTACTTATAATTCTAGAATCCATTGTCCACAGTGCCTCAGCCCACTTCCAGATTACAACACTGGTAATGGTAATGTACTTCCCTAGACTAAGCAAGTGTCCAAGAGGAAGTTGTGTATAGGGAGAAGGACAGAGCTGAGATGTCTGGCTCATATGATCACGTGGATGTCATAGGTCAACCTTATGGTAGGTAGGTAGAAGCCAGGGCTGGGAATGCAATGGAGGTTATAAGGCTTTAGGCTGTCTTCCCAACATTTCTACATTTAGGTGTAAGCTGTGATTCTCCCTTCCTATATCATTCTAGAGGTTGATATGTCAAGGTAAGAGGATAGAACATGTTTAAATATTAAACAATGACATTTTACTATCCACTTATATTTTCTTCCAGTTCTAAAAAATATTAGGAGTTGGTCTGCATATTTTTTTTCCAAATGGGATACTTCTTAAGAGTTGACAATATGAAACTTAGAGACACATAAATTCCTTGGACAAGGGGTATTTTCCCTGATAGTGGAAAGAGGGCCATAATTTGGGATCCTGTCAATTACAGGGATTCCCAAGATGCTGTTACAGGGAAGTGGCAGAATGTACCAGTAGAATAGTGTGGTGCAGCTGAAGGCCCTCTCTTATGCACCAGAGCTGTGGACAGCATTACAGATCCTAGGGTCCCTAGTTTGCACAGGAGTAGATTTCTTCAAAGGATCAATTGGTCTTGAATAATTTATAAATCAGAAGGAAGAAATATAGACTGAAGAAAAGAAAGGACTCCTTGCATGGATTAGCTTATATAAGACTCTGGGATTTTCACATAACTTGGAGTAGGCACTCAAAGTGACTGAGAGTGAATTTTATTCTGGCAAGTAAAGTCTCAGTCACAAAGAAAAATTAAATCATGTTCTTAGTATTCTACACTGAGTTTGTGTTTAAAACTATAGCCTCTGCTATGGAGGGATTAGATTTTAGACAGGATATGTGTGTGGCCCAGAAGGCAAAAAACCCTGACAAATGCATGGAAGTTTAACAGAAGTCAGTGTCAGCTCAATATAAAGTATATTTCCCAAGGGAGTTTTAAAACTAGAAGAGGTAATGTGTTTATCAGCAAATATACATGCTCTGGTCCACTTAAAATTTGATATTCTCATTGTAGATTAACAAATGGCATTCTGAAACACTAACATAAAAACAAAACCTGAATGGCCTGTAGTTAGGAACTTACCTAAACTGATTTCAGAATTTTGGGCTTCCTTTAGAGAGATATCTATATAGTCTTTCTACCATTTGATATGTTAAATAAAAGTAAGTTTATTGCTGAATTCTCCAACAGATATATTTATTAGCAAGCTCACAAAGATTGGGTTGGTTATTCAGCCTGAAAATTTGATGATGTTTCTTTATTCTTGGGGCACTCTTAGAATGAACTCAAGTGAGAGGATCCCATGAAGTAAATGTAGCAATATGCCCATGGCAGAGCTATGTTAGTTCATGACTTATAATAAGGGACATAATCCTCAATGTAGGTCACCTTTTTGAAGAACTGAACCAAACAACATTCTTATACTTGAAACCAACATGTATATTCATATACTTTATTTATGCTGAGGTAATCACAGGTAATTTACAGAAAATGTAATATCTGCATCATGAAGTGACAAATCCTGGTTTGTGGATGTATTAAAGCAGAGGCTGTACTGTTAGTCATTACTGTTTTTCTCACTGGGTCCTTTGGATTATCATCTCATTCTAAAGTTCTCTATTTTTACCCAAAACCACACATCTAATTAGTAGTGAATCTAGAAATAAAGGCTGGGTTCTTCTTTTGATCACTTTCTTATTCAGGCTGCCTGTAAGATTTAACATGTTCTTACATATAAATAGTCATTTCTGATTAAGTTTTACAATTAAAATACCAGTTGCCTTTCTCACTAAATATTATTTAAATATTTTCTTAATGTTATTCTCATTTTTGTGATTTTATGATAAAATTTATAGTCTTGAGTTTTTTTAATTCTGCAGACTAATTGAAAATCACATTTTATATTAAAATGGATAAAAAAAACATTTTAACTCCCTTAAATTTTTAAGTAAGAATCACTGCTAACATTTACTAAAGCATGACTTTAAGTTGCTTCACAACTCACTGTTTACACAGTAATTTTGGATATTTGTAATTGGTCAGAAAGGCCCTATAAAACATTAACATTTTTCACTTTCCTCCAGATTAAAAGCTATGAATTTTAATATGTCAAACTAAGATAAAAAGGTTATTATATGTATTATTTTCTATTAATAAAAAATGAAAAATAAACCTTACAATTCTACACTTGAGTATATAATGGAAAAAAAAAAACATTCTGGCTGAATGATATTCTTGGTAAGGTTACCATTTCAGAACAATTAAAACTGCTTTAATATTTACAGTGAAATTGAAACTGTTCTCTTATTAGATAAAGCATATTATGCAGAACCAAGCTTCTAGTTATTCCAAGGTAACTTTTCCATTTCATTACAGATGAACCTTTCTCCCTGTCATCACCTTCAAGTTTCAGGGACTATGAAAACCAACAAAAGGAACAAACTGTTCTGTGGTGTCAGAGTTGGTGGTTTATGGAAACTTCACAGGATCCCTCTTTCTCATAGCTGTCCATATATTCTCAATGAGGACAGCTCAAAAAAGGCCAAACCAAATGTTTCCTTTCTGGGGTTTTGAGGCCTCCACTTCCAGTTGAGAAATAAAGGTACACATTTAGTGGGTTGGTCTGTCGGAATAAAAACTACTATTTAAGGTTTGAAGAGTTGGCTGAGTTGTGAATTAAAAGTATGAGAGTTTCTAAATGAACACTTTTGATAGACTTTGTATTGATCAAGATGTCTGGTTTCAGCATGCCAAATAATGTGGAAGGTGCGTTTACATCTTGATGTCAGTACAGTGCTTGAAAACAGATCACCTACAGTGTGTTGTGTTCAGTCAGTTTAGACTGCAAAGTTCTTGTGGACAGAGGCCTGGTGTTATTGATCTTTATAACCCAAGAGCCCAGCCAGCACATTGGTGGGTGACCACTGAATGAGGATGATCATGCAAGTCCTATTAAGATGACTGTTGTGTACAGATATAGGGAAACAAGAGCTGGACCACTTAGTGATCAGAAAACTGAGGCTCTCCTTCTATCTTCTGTGAATAACCTCAATGTCTCATTTATGACCCAGAATAATGATGATTGCCTGCCTACCCCAAAGTTTTATTTCAAGATGAAAAGTCACATTTGTTTAAAAACTATGTATACTTGATTGCTGTAAAAGGTTGTTATCATGACATATTATTGAATAGAATTATCTGTAGGATTCCCAGTTAAAATAAAAGTAGGATATTTGTTTTATATTCTAATGCCAGTAGGAATCAGAAGCTCCATAAATGTGTCAATGTTTTAAAGTTGAAGTAAAACTCAAGTATAATCAATGGCACTTATTTTAAGTGTGTAAGTTTTATGACTTTTGACAAACATATGCACCCATCTAACCATTGGATTATCAAAATGTAAAACATTTCCACCAACCTAGAAAGTCCCTTCCTGCCTCTTTTAAACCCCTTCATTAAAAAGCAATGGCTATTCTGATTTCTATCACCATAGTTTAATTTTGATATTACAAAATTTCATATAAATGGATAATACAATACATATACTTTTGTATCAGGCCTCTCTTGCTTAATATAGTTGTTAAGATTCCTTCTATACCAAATACTTTTTAATTTCTGCATGGGATAAATATCCATATTTGTTTATCCATTCACCAGTTAATAGGCATTGATTTTTCTCCGTTTTAGGCCATTATGAATAAAGTTGCTATGAATATTCTCATATATGACCTTTTATATAAATATGCTTCAATTTGTCTTGGTTAAAATGTAGGAGAAAAGATTAATGGATCATTCTGTGGTTTTCTCTTTAACTTTATGAGAAAATAGCACTTTCTGTTAATGTAACATTTTTAAAACTCACCAACAGTCCTATTATATATGTCGGTATATAGTTTTACAGAACTCCATGTGTATACATATATACCTATTATATATATGTATGTATGTATATTACATATATACACATATTATATATACATATACAGTACATGAGGGAGTCCTAGTTGTTCTGTACCATGTACAACATTTGAAATTATTTGCACGTGTGTATGTGTGTGTGTGTGTATGTACTCAGTCTTATTATCTATAGGTCCCTCATCCATGAATTCAGTCAACTGCAGATTGAAAATTTTATAGAAAAATCCTGTGTGTATTGAACAATTTTTTTTCTTGTCATTTTCCCTTAAACTATATAGTATAACAACTTTTATAAAGTATTTACATATGTCAAGTATTATAAGTAATCCGGAGATGATTTCAAGTGTAAGGGAGGATGTGTGTACATTATATGCAAACACCATGGCATTGTACATAAGAGACTTGAGCATACTCTGGTTTTACTATCTTCATTGGTGCTGGTACCAATTTCCACAAACACCAAGGGAGAGGTGCATGTAATTTTGGCAATTTTAATGGGTGAGTGTTGATGAGCAGCTCTTAGTACCTTGTAGTGTTAATATGCATTTACCTGATGATAAAAAATACACATGATTATTCATTCACACATCTTTTTGATCTATCTTGCCCATTCTTAAGTTTTCTTTTGCCTTTGTATTACTACTTTGTAATTCTTTATCTATTGTTGAAACCAGTTTTTGTGAGAGGTTAATTATACTAGTTTTGAATATTTCCTCCCAGATCATGATTTTAATTTTCATGAATTTTTTTGTTGAGCAATTTAAAAAAAAATTGGGGGTGAGTGGGTACCAGGGATTGATCTCAGGAGCACTCAACTCCTGAGCCACATCGCCAGACCTGTTTTGTATTTTATTTAGAGACAGGGTCTCACTGAGTTTCTTAGTGTCTCACTGTTGCTGAGGCTGGCTTTGAAATCACGATCCTCCTGCCTTAGCCTCCAAAGCCACTGGGATTACAGGCATGTGCCACTGGGTCCGACCTAAAAGTTTTGATTAAGCATAGCTTATCAACTTTTTATTTTGTAATTAGAGCTTTTTTCTTTCTAAATTATCTTTGTCTCTAAGTATGCAAACATTATTTTTTTCCTTCTGAAAGCTCTATACTATTGGCTTTTACATTAGCTGACAGTTTACTTCATGAATGTTTGTTGTGAGACTTGGGTTAAAGAACTCTCCCTCAGGAGGTTTATAATGTTTTCCTGTGTCATTTGTTGAAAAGTCTTTTTTCTCTCCATTAAGTATCTTAAGCAATTTTTCAAAAATAAGTTAACAACAGATATTTTGGTCTATTTCTATGTTCTCTGTTCTGATCAATTGATCTATTTGTTCTTATGCCAATACCACATACCATACTTGCTTATATACTAATTTTTATAAGAAGATATAAAATCAGATAAATAAATACTTCAACTTTATCAAGATTATTCTGGTTAATATTTTTTGTATTTTCATATATACTTTTTATAACAGATTTTAATTTATATAGGAAGACTTGCTGAAATTTTGATTGAATTTGTATTGAATATATAAATAACTATAGGGAAGAATTAGATCTTTTTGTAATCAGGTCTTCAACTCATTCGTGTGGTATACTTTTCTGTATATTTAGGTTTTCTTTAATTTCCTTCAGCAATGTTTTGTGCTTTTCAGCAAAGAATCCCTGTCAAATTTTGATATATATATTTTTGGAGATTTGTTTTTCTTTGTGAATTACATTGAGGTTTAAATGATTTTAATTAGTCTTAATTTAAATAATTATATTATTCAGCACTAAAAAAGAAATGGGCTTTTTGTTAAAGACTTAAGTTTGACTTCATTCTTGTTAGAGAGCACAGACCCCACCTGATATCAAGCTTTTGAAATTAAAATTTGTTTTATGTCACAGTATACGATTTATCTTGATAAACGTTTCATGTGCACTTGAAATGTGTGTGGGTGGGTGGGTGTATGTGTGTGTTGTTTGGTCTATAGATGTGTAGTAGGTTGATTAAACTAATTTTGATTAAACTAATTTTAATGTCCATCCTCAAATTAGTATGCTAATTAGTATGAAATCCTAAGTCTCAGTGATGATAATAAGATGTAGGACTCTGGAAGATGATTATGTCATGACAGTAGAGCACTCATGAATGGATTGGTGTTCTTATAAAAAGCACCCCAGGCAACTCTTTAGTTCTCTTTCTGCCATATGAGGATTCGAGAGAAAGTCATGAAAAGGACCCTAGTCAGAACTCAACCAGGTTATACTCTGATCTCACACTTTCAGCTTCCAGAACTGTGAGAAAAATATTTCTGTTGTTTTTCAAGCCGCCTAGTCCATGATGCTTTATTATATCAGTCTAAACTAAGACAATATGTTGTTCAATTCTTCTATATGCCTATTTTACCTACTTGTTTTTTTAATTGATGAGAAAAGAATGTTAAAACCTATGAAAGGTTTATATCATTGCACATTTGGGTGAATGTTTTAGTTTTAGAAATTTTTTCTTCATAATTTAAAACATTTTAAATTAAAATTTGTTATGATTTGGATCTGGAATGTCCCCCAAAGCTTATGTATTGGAGACTTGGTCTCCAAAGCAGCAATGAATGTCAAGAGGTGGGGACATGAATAAATCATGGGACATAAATAAATTATGAGGCTTCTAACTCTATCAGTGGATTAATCTTTTTGATAGATTAATAATTTAAATGGACTACTGGGGGGAGGTGGAAACTATAGGCAGGTGGAACACGGCTAGAGAAGTAGATAGTAGTAGATCACTAGGGGCATGTGCTTGGGGACTATTTCTTATAGGGGCATGTGCTTGGGGACTATTTCTTATACACAGTCCTTCTGTCTGTGTCTCTCTCTCTGCTTCCTGGCTGCCATGAGTTAAGCAACTTTCCTCTCTAATGTCATTTGCTGTGATGCTCTACCTCATCTTAGGCCCAAAGCAATGGAGCCAGCCAACCATGAATTGAAACATCTGAAACCATGAACCCAAATAAATCTTTTCTCCTTCAAGTTGTTTGTGTGTTATTTTGGTCACAGCCTGAATAGTTGGCTAACACAACATTTGACATTGTTATGTCTACTTGATAAATTGACCTTTTATCACTTGCCAAATACTGTTCTATATTTGTAGTTTACTTTAACTGACATCAATATAGCTGTACCAATGTTCTAAACATTAGTGAATGCATGATAAATTTTCATGCTTTGCATTCAAGTTTATATTCTTAAATTTTAAGTATGTCTCTTGTAAGAAATATGTCCTTGAATATTTCTGAAAACATATTCTGAAAATCTCTGCCTTTTAATACAAATGTTTAGTCCATTTACATTTAATGCAGTTGTTGGCACTATTGAATTTAAATTTTTTATCTTCCTATCTGATGTAGTGTGTATGTATATATGTATATATATGTATATATAATATAATATAACATATAATATATAATATATACTATCTGAAATAGTATATATAATATTTGGAAAAATATTTTAAAGTATTTCATATTATCTCCTTGAATGACATTTGTCTCTACCTCATCACTCATATTTTCAGTTGTTGCTTTATAATCTAAAATATGCATTTCACATGATTGTTTTTGTAATTTAATTTTTTCCCCTATATAGATCAGAAGAGTTATTTGTCTATTTGACACTATGTTATTTGTGTTTAAGCTCAGATTATGAGATTTTGAAAGAGGGAATTTTCAGAGTTAATGAGAAAGAAGATGGTAGTTCTTAAAAGACAAGGCAAGAAGTGAGACAGGAACGGCAACTATGCAGTGAGACCAAAACCCTATTTACATTATTTGGATTCAAGAACAATAAATATTTGGTTTTTTAAACTTGAATTTTAGACAGGTGATGCTGAACAATGAGACTTGTTCTGATAATAGAAGTGTATGTCTGAAGCTATTATAGCTTTGAAAGTAAACTGCCTCATATAAAAGAAAAATGTATTCAACTATGAGCCATTCAAGGATGCTTTATATTTATATTCAATCAATATGAAAGGTAACTTACTATTTTCTTTTGACTTCATTGGTTCATTCATTCATTCATTCATTCATTCAAGTATTAACTCAGTTTGCAATGGGTGTTACTATGGCCACTAGGAAAATCTTGAGTGGTTTTCTAAGGAGAAGCCCAGGAACAGCTAATGCTTCTTTTTTTATTCCTTCAAAGCAAATGGAGGCCTGGCCTAAATTAAGCTGGAAGTGCTTTTTTGCAAAGCATACCAAGCTTTATGGGAGTTCAAGAGCAGCATTTTAGGCACAATATTTCAAACTAAATCACAAGTAAAAAATTCACCACTATATTACTTCTTTTAAACAATTCAGCATGGTGTATTTTTTTTCCTCTTTGGAAATGGAATACAGCTGCTTCCTGGGTCATGATTATGTTTGAGAATCTTTTTCGGTAAACTGAGGTCTTCCTGGAGTATACCAGTATTAAATGTGCAAAATACAAGTCTTAGCATGCAAAATATGTATTCAACTGTAGATAGAGTGTATTATTTAAGGAGAAGAAATAAACCTTCATCTTTTTAATGCATATTCTTATGAGATTCATAAATTTGGCATCTTGTTTGTAGACCATTAAGAACAATTGAAATCAGATTTTCATTTTTAAGTGAAAGAACACTCTTTACTAAATAATACTCAGTAAGAAGAAGAGATTCTATAAACTTCAAGTATTTACATACAAAAGTATTTTGCAACCAAGTTTTCTAAAACATTTTCTAATTTAAGAGAAATTATAAATCTTTTCAACTTATTCTTTTATCTTACAGATATTTTACATGATAAAAAGTATCTTATTCTTTGTGTATTTTTCTTATTTTTTAGGAAGTACTTTTATTGGGCTTTTTATTTCTAATTTTAAGAGAAATATATGCTCATTAGAAAAACAGCTAGAACAAAGGCATTAAAAGTAAAGATTTTAATATGTCATTTGCTTGAAAAGTAGCCCTTGTTATTACCCTGGTAGATTTTATTTCATACTTTTCCTATATATGTATTTAAATATTAAATGTTAACACATACATATGCAATCATACACATGTGCATGCATGCACATACATAAACATGTTTAATGAGGTCATACTATACTTTCTAGATATATTGTCTTATATTCCACTTTTTCCCTCAAACATGCTTTAGAAATGTTTCACATTATTGTTTTCTTTGCTGAGAAGAAGCTTTTTAGTTTGAACCCATCCCATTTATTGATTCTTGATTTTACTTCTTGCACTTTAGGAGTCTTGTTAAGGAAGTCAGTTTCTAAGCTGACATAGTGAATGAAGATTTAGGCCTACTTTTACTTCTATTAGGCACAAGGTCTCTGTTCTAGTGCCAAAGTCTTTGATACACTTTTAGCTGAGATTTGTGCAACGTGAGAAATAAAGTTTTAATTTCATTTTGTTACATGTCATTTTCTATTTTTCCCAGCACCATTTGTTGAAGAGGCTATCTTTTCTCCAGTGAATGTTTTTAGCACCTTTGTCTAATAGGAGATAACTATATTTGTGTGAGTTTGTCTCTGTGTCTTCTATTCTGTACCATTGGTCTACATGTCTGTCTTGGTGCCAATACCATGCCATTTTTGTTAGTATGGCTCCATAGTATAGTTTAAGATCTGGTATTGTGATGTCTCCTGCTTCATTTTTCTTACTAAGGATTGCTTTGGCTATTCTGGGTCTCTTATTTTTCCAAATGAACTTCATGATTGCTTTATCTAGTTCTATGAAAAATATCATTGGGATTTTCATAGGCATTGCATTAAATCTGTATACCACTTTTTGTAGTATGGCCATTTTGACAATGTTAATTCTGCCTATTCAAGAACATGGGAGATCTTTATATCTTCTAAGGCCTTCTTCAATTTCTTTCTTTAGTTCTGTAGTTCTGTAGATTTCATTGTAGATATCTTTTACCTCTTTTGTTATATTGATTCCCAAGTATTTTATTTTTGAGGCTATTACAAATGGAGTAGTTTTCCCAATTTCTCTTTCTTTTTATACTCATTCCTATTGCTCATATACCTTTAAGCACTATTTGCACAATCACATCCCAAATGTTTATCTCTATTCTTCTATCTACTCTGAGTTTCTTACTAGCACCTACAACTATCTAATTGACATATCTCTGAAGCTCTCACAGGCTTCTCAAACTTAAATATTTAGATTTTCAAAGTTCAATTTTAAGACTCATGTTTTCTAATGTTATCTGCTAAACTTATTACTTTTTCCAATTTCAGTAAATGACAACTCCATCCTTCCTGTTATGAAAGCAAAAAATCTTGAAATTATTTTAACATATTTATTGATATTTTACATCTGATATGAAAAAACTTGTTAAATTTAAAAATAATCTCTGAATATTTCATTCACTGCCTTCACTACTACACCTAGGTCTAAACTCCATTATCTTTTGTTTAAAATATTAAAGAAACTTTATAACTAGTTTTCTTCCTTCTCCCCTTATCTAAATCCAATGTTTTAGCAATGCAACAATCAGAGTAATCTTTTGGCATTGTGGACAAATCACATTACTTTTCTGCCTGTCCTCTCTGAAGCCCTTGATGGTACCTCCTGTCCTCTCTGATCTCATTACATGCTACTTGTCTTTGTGCTCATTCGCCTTTGTTCATCATAGCTCCTCACCGTTCCTCAAAGGCTCTACAATTTGCTATTCTCTCTGTGTAAAATCCTATTCCTCCAAAACTATGGAGGATTTAGTCTATCACCTACTTTAGATAGTTACTGAAGCAAATTTCCTCCTCTCAGAGGTTCAACCTCAGACGCCCAATTTAAAATTATACTGTTGAGTTGGGAATATAACTGAGTGGAAGAGCATTTGCCTAGTATCTGCAGCACCACCAACCACTACGTAAACAACAATAAATTTCCACCATCCTATTTACCTGCTTTAGTTTTCTCCTTAATACTAACATGAAATTCTATTACAGTTTCCTAGGATTGTGTTTTGTGTCTCTCTCCAGTTATATCTCTAAAAAGGCAGAGGCTTTTCTATTTTATTCATCTGTGTGTCTAGAATATAGATAATGCCTAGAGTATTACAAACACTTAGATATTTGTCAAGTGAATGAATAAATGAAGGAACACATGAATAAATAAATGAAGGAACTCAGCATCTCTATTTTTTAAATAGATTCTGGATTGATACATTTTCAGGATTTTTGTACTTCTATATTACTATTAACACACTATAATATTTTTTAACACATTGAAATGGTTCATTAAGGTAAGTTTCTGGAAGTTGAATTGCTGCATTAAAGAACTGACACAATTTTAACACTTTAATTATATGACCAAAGTTCTCTAGAAAAGATATAAACAGTCCACAGCTAAACAGTTTGTGTGTACCTCTAGTCTAATACATCAGCTATAGTGAGAATGATTTCTCTAATGTTTCCAAATATACTACTTACAACTCAGCATCTCATCATTGTTTTATGTTCACGCAATGTTTCTCCTAAGTCTACACAGCAGCATCTCTCAGGCAGCAAGCATATGGACAACTTGTGTTAGCAAGAGTGTAATAAGTATGTACATAAATACCTAAAATACTCAAAGCAATTTCCAGAAATTCCTCAAATCCAGTAGACATTTCACATTTACCTGCAATGTCTTCCCTTGCACCGGATGCTGATTGTACTTTTCCATTGTGTCACATTTTTAGTAAGATTTAATAGCATGAGCTATATTCGTTTTTGCAGAAAAAAATACAAAAAAAAAAAAAGTTGACCTGCCATAGTCTGAATGTTTATTTCTCCCTGAAATTCACAAGTTGACATCTAATCTCCAGTGTGATGATGTTAGGAGGTGGGGGCATTTGGGAGGCAATTAGCTCATAACAGCTTATCATTTATCTAAGTATTTTTGTAAAAGAGGTTCCAGAGAGCTGCTCTGCTTTTTCCATCATGAGAGGATTCAGCCAGAAGGTTCCATCTTCAAAGAAGGAACCAAGATCTCACCGCACATTGAAACCCCTGGGCCTTGATCTTGCACTTCCACCCTCCAAAACTGTGAGAGATGTTTATGTTGTTTATAAACCATTCATCCTATGGCATTTTTATTAGAACAGCCTGAAAACATAAAGACACCATCATAACTAAAATAATCACCTTCACTGGAGAAAGACACTGCAGCTCCTCTTTCGTGAAAGCCTGACGAGTCTGCAGGCAGGTGCAGGCTTTTCCTCCTCAGGGAGACACCAATGGTCAGACTATGGCCACTCAGGGGGTCTACCCCAGTGCTTTGAACCGAAGCCTATTTGCTTTGGCTCTGACTCTGACAGGCCCCCTTCCTGTGCTCTTGTTAGATTTTTCTGGCTACATCCAGAAAATAGGGAGCCTGTCTCTTGGTGAATATTGAATTACTCTATGTGATAACTCGTGATTTTAATGAAGTATTGTTAATCTCTAAAACATGCACTCTTTTTTGTGTGTCTAGTCCTTCTCATCTTCCTGAGATACTTTTTCCTCAACTAAATACTACTCTCTTACTTGTCAGTATATTTAGATTTTCTGCGTGTTCTGTAGAGGATGGCCTACATATACATTCGAAATTTGTGTATCTTCCGATGACTTTAGAAATAAAAGTTGGTTACTCTGATTAAAAGTTGTAATTAAATATATGGTTGAGACTACACAGAGAGTAATAGTGAAGGAGAAGTATGCTTTTGCATTTTAGGGAAAAGAGGTTGATTTTTCCCAAAACAGCTTTTCTCAGACATTTTGGTGTCCCTACACATTTATGCTCTTGAAGATTCCAAAGAAAATAATTTTATAGATTATTTGTAGTATTAAAATTATACCAAAAATAATGGTTAATGATTTATTTAAAATAGACTTAGTTAACCAATTCCATTTCAATAGAAAGAATGCAATTTTAGGAAAAAGTTTTAAAACTTTTAAAAAGCTTTTAGCAAAAAGAGTGGCACTACTGTACAGTTTTGTAAATGTTTTTAATATATGACTTAACACATGGCAGCTGGATTCTCAACCTACTTTTTCCTCCTTCCAATTTATTGCAGTATCACACATCGGTTAATATATAGTTTCTGGAAAACTCTAATGCACCCTTGAGAATGGGAGAATGAGAATGAAATAGACAAATAACATCTTAACATTATTATGAAAATAGTCCTGACCTCACAGACCTCTTGACAATGATTGAAGGGCTCCTCAGGAGTCCCCAGCCTTATGTTGTTCTTAAAGTTTCACCATATTCCAGAATATGAAAGAGCATAATAATGGACAGAACTTGAAAAGTGCTTTTTTTCTTTCTTTCTTTTTTCTTTTTGTACGGGAGATTGACCCCAGAGGCACTTTACCACTGAGCCACGTCCCCAGCCCTTTTTATTTTTTACTTAGACAGATCTCACTAAGCTGCTTAGAGCCTCACCAAGTTGCTGAGGCTGGCTTCAAAGTTGAGTTCCTCCTGCCTCAGTCTCCCGAGTCACTGGGATTACAAGTGTACACCTGGAAGGTAGGTTTTTGTTGGCTTTTCTTTACTTCTGAAAAGAAGCTATGAAGTTTGTTAATTTTTTAGTAACATATGCACATTTTTGGTTGGCTTCCTTTTTTGGTTTACCTATTTCTCCTACCACCTATACTAATGAAAGAATTATTTTTATTTTCTGAAAACAGCTTTCCTTCTCATGAAAGTTAAAGTTCTTACAATGATACTGTCTTAAAGGTTTGTTTTGAAAATATTACATAGTCACTTTTTTAAAAAAAATTTTTTTAATTGTAGACAGACACAATACCTTTATTTTATTTATTTTTATGTGGTGCTAAGGATTGAACCCCATGCCTCACACATGCTAGGCAAGTGCCCTGCCATTGAGCCACAACCCCAGCCCTATCACTTTCATTAGATAGTAACTTGGAATTATTTCTCAGATTCCTATTATTCAATCTTATTAAAGTTTCCAAACTGGCTCTGACAATTGCTTTGATTTTGCCATCTCTAAATAACTCCATGAATTTAGAAAATAATAAAAATCGTTTTCAGGGTATGTTTTTGCCCCTAAAATTACATTTGAGATTTCCCAGAGGCTCCATGAGAAATCACAGATATTTGTCTTTTCATCTTATAAAAAGAAAGATATGAAACAAATTTAAGTTCACTTGATGTGCTACTATTTTAAGAATTACATGGGGAGGGTAGTCAGGCCAGAAGACACACTGAGCCCTTCCTGAGGAATGTGTGCACAGGTAAAATGATAGCATTCAAAATATTTCAGAAACATAGAAAGCCCTGGAAATGTGTCAATGCTCTCTCTATGCAATATAATCTTGCTCCTAGGGAAAAAACTGATCAAAACTCTTATAAAATCGTTATGTAGTATACCTTAGTGGAGAATTTTACTCCTTTCTGTTTGAGAATTATTGATTATGGTGGTAATATTATTGATTATGGTGGCAAATTAATAACACTATTAAGATATTTCCATCTACATATAGTTTCATTTTATTCAGGTGCTTATCTGAAGTTTCTGTCATAAGCCACAAGTCAAGAAAGCAAGTGTCTGCACTTAAAACAACTGAACTTCAGAAACTGGCCTCCTGGGTCCAGACTTCAGAGCTGACATTATGCAGACAACTTTCAAACCATGCTAGTGGGCTGCTTCATGAGAGCAGATTACTAAACCAAGATCCAGAAGCACAAGAATTAATTTCTTGAAAGTAAGCATTTAAAATTGAAACAAAGTATTTTAAAATAATATTTGATTCTTAATGGCCACCCTCTATTAATTTTGTAGACTTTTCATAACAAATGACCACAAATTTCCTGGCTTAAAACAACAGAAATTTATTCTCCTACCGTTCTTGGGGTTAGAAGTCTCAAAGTCCAAGTATCAGCACAGTTGGTTCCTTGTGGAGAAACTGAGGGACCAATCCCATGCCCCTCTGCTACCTTCTGAGGGTTGCTGCCTCCACGGCATTCCAAAGTTTGTAGACATATCATTTTAATCTCTATCTTCGCAAGCCTTCACCTTAACATGTCACTGTTTCAAATCTTCCTCCGCTTTCTAAGGACATCAGTCATTGGATATAGAATCCACCCTAAACACAAGATTATCTCCCCTTGAAGTTCTTAACAATTATAAAAACTGAAAGCCTATTTCTAAATAAAGTCTCATTTAGAATTCGGGCAAATTTGATGGGGGGAGTTCACGATTCAACTCACTAGTACTTTACTCCCCAAATTCATGAACAGTAATCTTCCTTACTTTTCATGAAGCATTTGTATAGGCACAATAAGGATCTACCCTCTAATGTTTTGCCTGTGGTATTATATTTGAAAATAGTGCTCTTTTAATCAAACATGAATAAGTTCTATTTGAGAAAATAGACTAGTGACAGAGCCAATGCCTCTAAACTTCTCCCAGTAAAACCCACTCGACATTTGGCTTTCAGGCAGGCTTACATTTCAGGGTAATAAGGAAAATTCATGGCAGGCAAGGAACCCTAAAATCTTTGGGGGACTTCCACAAGATAATTCACCCCATAGTAATTCACTCCAATGTACAGGTGTTAGTGGTGAAATATGGTGAATCTTGAATTAGAAAAGAAAAATCTGAGGTCCTTTATGAGATAGCTAGGCAGGGATTTATTTATGGACTTCATAACTGTTCAAAATTTTATGACTGGGGCTGGGGTTGTGGCTCAGTGGTAGAGTGCTCACTATGCACGTGTGAAGCACTAGGTTCAATCCTCAGCACCTCAGCACCACATGAATATAAATAAATAAAATAAAGGCATTATGTCCATCTACAGCTAAAAAATATTTTTAAAATACTGTATGACTCAGGAATTGCAACAAACTCAAGGAGTGGGTATGGTAAATTAATACTATTGTTACAAATCAGTTCACATCTAATATCCCTTTTTTATGATCAAGAATATTCTCAGAGATTATTATGATCACAGAGGATAGATTGTCAAAAATGATGTGAAAGATTTTGAAAAGGCAGAAATGATTACTTGCATCCTGTCTAGCACAGTGTTTTGGGTTATCTGTAATTTCCAATGTCTATGAATTTTTTCATGATTCTAAAATGTACAAAAATGGTAGCAATAAAAATGATTCTTGTCCATAAAATATGAATGAATTGGCCCAAGAAGTCAATTTTGCATCTCCTTACACAGTCACTTTAGTAGTCCTCACTCTCTTTTCTTTGAATTCTGAGTACATTTTAAGGTCTTCCTGAATCCCTCATTTATTAGTTAGTTAAAGGAAATGTGTCTTGTGTTCAAAAACTGAGTGAAATTCAAAATTTGTATCTGTTATATCTATTCACTATTCGTAAAAATAAAATCTCGAGAAACTTTGGGATATCTATCTGGGAAAATCGCATATATAGAATTATTTGGTTATTGCTTTTCTGTTCCTCTAAAGTAGAAGCTTCATATGGGCAACAACTTGGTCTTGTTCAGTTCCATTTTCTCCAGATGTTAGGATAGTGCCTGGCACCTACAAGGTGCTCAATAAATAAAATGAATTTAAAAAATTATTAAATGAATACGTTCTAAGGAAAGGAATGAAAGGGATAATAGTTTTCTTTACACAGTTATGTTTGAGTCAACATTTCAACTAATATCCATAAATGGAATACAGATTAAGCAGTAATATGAATTTTGGCATTGGTTGATGATATAACTAATTAGAATAATCATTTATTAAAATATAAGCCAAGATAATTATAAGTCTTGTTATAAAACTAAATATAATATTAGTTTAAGATTTTAGTATAATATTAAGGATAATATTAAGCTAAGATTTTTATCTGGTAATTTCTTTTATCAAAATACTAATCCAATACAATTCAAATGTTTTGTAAAAAGTGATTACCCTATTATTAGCACTGTATAATCTAAAATAAATAGTAAAATAGTATATAGCAGATTATTCATTTTCTTCCATAGGCTTTCTTTCTTTGTCTGTGTCTCTTTCTCTTCTCTGTTTTTTTCTCTGGCATTTACACGCAGTGTCGTTAGGCTGTTTGGTCTCAAGAATCTATCTGTGGAAATGTCCCCTGTTCTTCCCTGGGGCAGAACCAGTGGTACTAAAGTTTTCCAGGGGTTCTCAACACGGCTGGTATTGTGGTGCAGCTACTTCTATGGCAATATCCCAGAATTTCATGTATGTCCTTCCTAAAACTAATCTTCCTGAGAATATGACTGTGGGCCAGTGTCCAGCTGATTCTTCTTTCCCATCTCTATTATCACTATTGTTGCACTCACACTTAATAAGAGATATGGCTCTCATACCAAATTTTACTACATATATTGTTTCAATACATAAAACCTCAGGGCACTAATTGAAGGAACACCAATATCTATCTTATTAAGAGATACATTTAAAGATAAATTGATGTTATGATGAAAATTATACTTCATAATTTAAAATATGATTAAGTTATCATTTTCATATCAATGATCATAACAGAAGTTAAATCCAGAAGAAGAATTTTATCTTTTAAAAAGACATTATCAAAAGAAATTTTTTAAAATTTGAATTTGAATTCACCAGGCAGAGATGAAAAGGAAGTATAGTTAATATAAAGACTTTCAAATACAAAAATATTTTATATTAGTATAAATTTGAATAAGAAGGAGAAAGAAAATAATGTTTCAAGATGGAAAAATAAAACAAACTGAAATTCCCAAATAATAAAGAAGAGCTTGTTCAAGAATATTGTGATAAATAATGATAGATGTCAAATGGCTATTGTATGCGCATTACAATGGACACATTAAAAAAGGATATTCTAAAAAATGCAACTTACATATATCTAAGGAATTAAACTATTTTTTTAAAAGTTTTTTTAGAGGAACACTAGTAAAAACTGTTGCGATCACAGCCTTATGTCTTTTTGAGTCTCTAGGCTGTCATAAAAGTATGACCAGTAAAGAGTAACGCTTCTGTGCTGTTCATGAGCCACGGTCTTTGTCACTCTCATGTAACCTCCTGTCTTATTACTTTAAAAAAGCCCAGAAGACCATCACAAATTATTCTAAAGATGGACCTGTAAGACCTCACAATAGGCCTGTGAGAATAGACATTTTTATTATAGAAGACTTAGAGCCTGTCATATCAGGAGGCTTGGAGTGGACAATCAGACTTGTACACAGCACAGGACTGGACATTGACTGAGCCTGCCACAGCCAGCCCAGCGGCACACTCCTGTAATGCCAGTACTTTGGGAGGCTGAGACAGGAGAATCGCGAGTTCAAAGCCAGCCTCAGCAATGGCAAGGTGCTAAACAACTCAGTGAGACCCTGTCTCTAAATAAAAAAACCACAAAATAAGGCTGGGGATGTGGCTCAGTGGTTGAGTACCCCTGAGTTCAATCCCCAGTACAAAAAAAAAGAGAGACTGGCACACCATGTTTCTTTCACCAAATTACTTAAACCTTCCAAACCCCAATTTCTGTTATTTTAAATGGGGCTTTCTCTGGAAAGCAGTCCTATCCCTTAGGATTCTGCTGAGGAACTAATTACTTATCAGAGCTTAGGGTAAAGATTGGAACATGTATAACCTTTTAATACTTTTCTGGTATTATAATAACTTATGAACATGATGATTTATTTCTTTCACAAAATTATTGACTAATATCTACCCCTAAGTGGTAATAAAGATATTGTCTATAATATATTTCTATTTAACTCATTCAGTATCACTCAAGTATTTAACATTTAACCACAGAAAATCAATAATGCCAACATAATGCAAACTAAAATTTCTGTGAACCATGCATTGGAGGACAAAAAAGAATATCTTTGTAAAAAGAGCAACAAAAACTGAAGTTTAATTAAAAAAAAAGATGGACAGTTTTCTTTTTATTTTATTTTATTTTTTTATTACTATAATCATATGGTAATAACTGAGAATGAGCAAAGGTTAAAAGTCTACTAGTTTGGACTAATATCTATTATTTCCCTTCAGTCTAAAAACAATTTTTAAATGACAAAAATAAATTTAAAAACTTTTGTTTTAAATATTAATTATTGAGATTAAAGAATACACAGAAGTGAGGGCCAAATATGAGTATATATTCATTTTAGAAGTTTGACCTCTTCAATATTACACCATTTGGAACTTAATTAAATTTATAAGTACAAAGACTCACAAACTTACATATATTCAGGTGTTTCACAGATGTGCAAATGTTTCAGTTTGGAAGACTTACTCTATCTTATTGGCATGAAATCTCTGATAATTTAACACCTATGTATAATGAAAGTTAAACAAAAATCTCCAGAAGGCTTGCCAAATACTCAATCATATCATACATCAATCTATGTCCACAGAAGGCATTAATCTAGGTTGTTTTTGACCTTTGACTTTTGCTAAAACCAATCAAGTTCGTTTTAGATTTATTTCCTGGTAGATGTGAAGATGTGTGTATTAATGTCCAGCAAGAGATGGGGTGCATTTGCAGGGTTTATTTGGATATTCTCAAGTGTGTCATGTATCCAGGTACAAAGTTCCTCAGGGTACTGCTAATCCCCTAATAGAGTTGGAGCCCAGCTACAGGCGCAGAAGCAGGGGTTTTCAGCTTGCTAATCATACTACACATTATGCCACTTATTGGCTCTTATTTAAGCTGGGATAAGCAGTCAAATATAATCTCAAAAATAAATAGTCTAATTAGTCTACATTCCAAATGCTGAGGAAATATGATAAGGTGGTACCTACAGAAAAGAAAAGCCAAGCAGCTTGAATTTGGCTGTTCCCTCATAAAATCAGTCATTTTCCAGTTCTTATTTTCCTCTACCAATCAGTTGTGTTTGCCACACTTGTTCATTCCCTCCTCATTGGAACATACTTTTTTAATTGGCCTCTGAAATGTCCCTCTCTTGGTTCGTTCCTTCTTTCTTTCTCTCTTTCTTTCTTTCTTTCTTTCTTTCTTTCTTTCTTTCTTTCTTTCTTTCTTTCTTTCTTTCTTCTTCTTCTTCTTCTTTTTTTAACTCCCCATTTCCAGTCTGTTTTCCTTTTGCAGGTTGTGTCATATTCCCCAACTGCTAAACATGAGTGTGCACCTGCAATCAGTCTCCCACTTCTTCTCTATTTATTCTCTTTCTCCAAATAATGATTTTTATCTTTTCCTCAACTTTTAATAGATCCACATTCTGATAACTTTCAAATATAAATCTTTAACCTTGACTTCTTTCCTAAATTCTAGATTTCTATATCAAACCATTTACTCAACACATCTTCATAGATAATGACATAAATCTAATTTTTATCTTAATACTAATGCCAAATTTTAAAGTTGCTAATTATAAAATTGAACTTGCACTTGTCTTGCACATACCACAATCTTTGAAAAAGATGACTGTACTTGGACCACAGTTATGGATTCTTTATACCTTTCTTTTTTTCATACCCTTTAGCCAATGTTTCAATAATATACAGAATACATTCAGAATCTGGTAATTTCTTCCTACCTCCATGGTGTCTCCTGAGACCAAACCACCATTTTCTCTTATTCCAGCTCTTGAATTTGCTTCTTAACATACTTTCATTCCCCTATCCTTTTCTCCCTGGAGTCTATTTTCTCCCTTTGCTGAAAATGACATATCTCCTCATAAAACTCTTGAGAAGAGACAAGGACAAAGCCTTTAGGTGCTCTCTGAAGCCCTACAGATAGTCCATATCTCTATGGCCAAGAAAGTCAGAAGGCCCATGACTCCATTCAGTACTACCTACTGGCTTTTGTTTTCAAGGCATGAAAAAGGAACCATTTCCAACATTTTTAGGCACTCAGAATTCTGGAACTAGTTTTGACCCTCTGCCAGTATAAATGAACTGCTTTAAGATAGTAGCTATTTCACAAAAATAATTAATTGGACTTCTCAGGCCAGATGACATTAGTGTCAGAGAATCCAAATAACTGAACCTAGCTGAAGGTCAACCACTGACCATGACTAGGAGGAAGAAAAGAAAGCAAGACAAACAAGAAAGCAGTTCCAAGGCCAAAGATAATGCTTTTTATTAGATAATTTCTCATCTTTTAGAGTCCTGTACAAAGTCTAATCATTTCTTTATCCGTGCCTCACTCTGCTCAAACAGCACCAACTGTGCTTTTCTTGGACTCCTTTACAAATCCCTATAATCCCAGTGAAAGTTTCCTAGTAGAATCCTGTCTAGCACCCAGTTACACTTCAGAGGAGCCAAGGCTCTCAATTCCTGTCACTTACTCTAGCCAGGGACTCCTCTCACTGGCATCTGTGCTTTCCCACCAGAGCCACAGTTCTCTGCTGATCTGTGTTGATTCTGTATATACAGTTGCAAAGTTCATATCTGATCCGAGCTGTGAGATCTGTTCAGACTCCAGGGCCCAATAAACTTTATCATCTTGAAGTTCACTGGCATAGTTTCTATTTTCAAGAACACTTAAAGTATGAAATGCACAGTCCACTTTTACTGAGTATAGCTTTCATTACCAAGAGAATTTTCATATTCAAAACAGGAGCTTAGACTGGATCTATGCTCTCTACAAGAAATCATTATAGAGGAAATTTTCATTTCCCTTGGTTAAGAAACCTCTTAATTTGTGTTTTCTCAAAAGATTATTTTCAAAATGAAGAATCTTTGTGGATGATTCTTTTATACAAGTGACTTTATACATAAGCATTATTACCTCTTATTCTGGCCTCACATCAGTCCAACTGATGCTCTGGAGAACAGGGAGACTTCCAGAAAATTGTTTTCGGTAGTAGTTATTGTTGTTAGTATTTTGTTAGTTTTCTTAGAAGAATCAAATTAATAAATGCAACTAGTAATGAAGAATTAAGTAAGAGTTTGTAGTTCAGTCATTACATCCTTAGGGACAGTGAATCTTGAGAACCACAAACTTGTTTTCATTACAGATATGAATCTGTGTTTACACCTTCAATGTTGGCATATTAACCCAAAGAAAAGTAAAAGCATCTATTCATTTTCTTTTTCCTATGTAGTTCTCTGAATAGCACTAAAACAATTGAACAAAAAGGATGACAAATCCCAGACTGGCTTCTGAAATGTGATTTATTTCCATTTCCCTTAGTTTTTCTTATAACACATCAATTCCAGACATCTGTCCATTGTCAGATCTGCACTCATTGATGTTGGAAAAATGCTATAAGTAAAATGTGAAAGGTTGGTAAATCTCTCTAAAGCTAGTTAAAAAGTGAATAAATATTCCTATTCTTCAGAAACTTTCATCCAGAGATGAAACAGAAAAATCTTGCACCAGCAGGGAGGGAAGCAGTGATATTCCTCCACTTCCTCGGTGTCTTTGAAAGAGAACATGGTTGTCAAGTACCCTGGAATTAATGACACCTTCTGATGGAAGCATAAGGTCTCTGCGTCAGGGCCCCCAGCCACAGAACAGGAAATGGAGCTGTTTCCAAGAGAAATGAAGTTGCCTCCTCTGGGGGAAACACAAAGGAGCAGTTGAACAGGCAATTGATCAGTAGGAGGACTTAAGGTGATAAAAGAACTGGAAGTCACAAAAGCCCTTGACATACTAGTTTTCATAAAAAGAATTCTGTCTCCAACTATGTTTTATGCAATGAATTTCTTGACATATATTTTTAAATTTTATATTTAACAATGCAGATATTTCCATCCAGAGTCTACCCTTTTCTTTAACAAATATAAAAGTATCCCTCTGGATTATTTGTCTAATTGACAAATTGGAACATGCATTTGTTTTGTTACATACTGATTTTTATTGGAGTATTTGTGTCTTTATATTGTCCCAGGTAGGGTGTGCTATAGTTTTGAATGTGTGACTATTCAATAATTACACTGAGAATTAACTTTGAAAATATTTTTAAAAATTAGGCACTTATTAGTGATTCTTTTTTATTTCTTTTCACAAAGTTACTACTTGGCAAAAGCCCCAATAGTTATAAGTAAAATCTTAAGTGGCCCAAATTAATTTAGCATGTGAAATTGTATATTGAAACATTAAAATTCAATGTGTTGACCCTTAGGAAATGTTGTCTTATATGACTTATTTTGTGATCATTATATTAGAGTTTAATAAACAAAAACTAGATCATTACAAAGGTAGTATAACAATAACAAATGCATGCTATAATCCATAATATTGTCTCACTGTGAATATATCATTAGATGGCATAGAACCATAGTAACTCTTAAAATAATTTGCAAGTCAAACAGAATGTCTGAGTTTGGGGCTTAATAATTTTCAGGTCAGAGTATTTTGGAGTTTTCAGATTGAGAAAAGCAGTATAGTACTAGTACCAAACAATAGATCTTTGTGAAGAAACTATCTTTGCCTCTGTAGAAACAGCTTTGTGGTGTGGCAAGCTGATCATAATGAAATGTCCTTTATTCCTCCTTAATAAAAGAAACCTAGTTCTTCAAAGTTAGCATTCACTTGGCATTTCCTAGGTAGGTCAGCACTACTGCAGGCAGCCACCTCTCAAAATTGGTGTGAAGAAAGGACCCAAAACAGATGCCCCAAAACATATTTCTTCTGGGAACTATTGGAAGATGATTTGTTTAAAAGATGCCAGAGAAATTTAGCTACACATCAAGATCCTTTGTCCATTGTCAGTGACCATAAAACACTCCAGCATTTTGTAGATGCCATCTCTAGTGCTCTAGGGGTATGGAAGGGGAGGCCTTAGAGGGCAGGAAGAGGTCTCTATGTTTATTAACAGAAAATGGTCACAGCTTGTGTGCAGCATTTATCTTCACACGTCCTTTGAAACACTGCCTAGAATACAGGAAAAGAGGACTGAGCGTCTTTCATGGACTACTTGGCTATCTACCAATATTTAAATAAGATTCATCTTAAGGTTACCAAATATCCTTTCAACTACAAAAGAATGCATTGATCCATTAAGAGATGCTTTTGTACAAACATATGTCAGTACATAGAAGCTATAATGTGTGCTTGTCCTAAGTTAAGCCATTTCTGCATTGGTCCTTTGTGTACATGCTTCTGATTAAATAATAATAATAATAATTTGAAGTAGTTCACTTATTTAAATACTGTCAATGTAGCCTAATGTCAAATGTTTCTACATCTAGCTATTTACTTATTTATCTACTGTAATCAGACCATGTAAAAAAGACCATTTATCAACTACTGCCTGAGAGACATATTTTGGCCCTTTTTATACTTTTCAATATACACCATACTTTTCAATATGGTGCAAAGAACAGAAACAGACACACCAAATTGAAATTCTGCCTCAATGAGTTATGTGACCTTGAGCAAATTTCTTAACTACTTGATGTCTCATTTTCAATAAAATATGAAAAATAATTTATTTAACAGTTTTCATATGAATTGTTGGAATAATTAAAGGAGATAGTATTTTAAATACCTAGCTTAGTGAGTGGTGAATACTAGAAACTTAAGAAATATCAGTTCCCTTCTCTCCTGTTCACACAGTTAAAGTGCTTATATTATTTCTCCTAGAATTGAAGTCCTAATTTTAAGCAAACATTGTGCTACAGGAGACGAGAACCAGGAGTCTGGATTCACAAAGATCTGGGTACTTTGGGCAAGTTAATTCAATTCTCTGAAATTATTTCCGTATTTGAATAATTGAAACAACACCTACTAAGCCTAATAGTTATTAAATTAAATGCTATAGCATATAGTGCATTTTTTCAGTGCCAAGAGTAATGCTGGATGGTGTACATTTAATGCATTACTACTTACTATGACCCTCTTTTTATATAACTAGGCATGTAGCAATGAATCATCTACTATGGAAGTGCTATATTATACAATAACTACACAATTTGATGTCATAACCAGTGTAACACTATTCTTTAAAACTATGGTTTCACTATAATTGGAGAAATGAATAATTGATCACTGATACAGAAATACTTTTGAGAATGAGAGTGAGCATGCACAATTTCCCTAACTATATCCATATAAGAAGAGGGCTTGCCAGTGCAATTTAGGATTATATGTGGATAAAAATAATTACTAATTATATTTTTATAATATTCATAGAATATAATCACAGTATAATATTGCTTTTGATCTTAGAGTAAAGCTTTTAAGAATTTGAGTAGTCCACCAAAGGGTTAAAAGTGGTTTTCTTCAGCTGCTTGCTTTATCTACTCAATTTAAGCTTGCTTCCATATATCAGATATCTGCTGGCTGAACAATTTTAAATAGTACTTTATTCTGCTGAGCCCGTTTAGTTTCTTTATTACATTTATAGTTACCATTGACCGCCAATGAAGCCTACCTTAAGTCTGGATCCTCAAAAGCAAACACTGAAATGAACACTTAAATGCAAGAAATTTGCCAAGAAAGGGCCCAGTCCCTTTTTGCCTCTCTTTATTCCATTCTTTCTGTTTCTTCCAGGCCTTTGCATGCCAGAAGGTAAACTGGAAGCTATGTTATAAGCAGTAGAAGACACAGTGGAGTATGAAGGTTCAAGCCATGAGGAAGATTGCATCCAGCTGTGAATGCATTCCTAGAAACATGAAGTAGCAGCCCTAGGAGGCATGTATAGGATTGGATAGGTGGTGATGGATGAGCAGTGAGATGCGAATCAGATCACAATGTTCACCTGTGTACAAAATCCCCATAAAGATGTCAATATTTTGTTTACATTGAACATAGAATACAAACCAAATTTCTGTCTTCAAAATAAAAGATCAGGCAAGATCAAGGCCCACCTGCCTCTCCCACCTCTTTTCGTATCATTCTTCTCCATTTTTTTTTGTTAGTAAGGTGGCTTTCATTCAGTTTCCTAAACCTCCAAGCTTAGTACTGCTTTAGAAATTTTGCTCTAGCTGTGTCCTCTGGAAGAGATATAAGGGAACATTTTAGGGGGAATGGAAACATTTCATATCTTGACTGGATTGGTTATTGCATAGAGATATTTTTAAAAAATTTTTAAAATCTATACTTAAAATAAGTGTACTGCATATAAAACATAATAAGTTGACTGACAAAACTCTTAATTATAAGAATCTCTAATTTAGCTATAGAACTCAAAAATAAAGTAGAATTGCAGGACACAGTGGTACCTGTCTGTAATTTCAGTTATTCTGGAGGCTGAGGCAGGAGGATCACAAATTCAAGTCTGGACTGAGCAACTTAGCAAAACTCTGTTTCAAAATAAAAAAATGAAAGGGGCTGTGGATGTGGCTCAGTGGTAAAGCGCTCGTGGGTTCAATCTCTAGTACTGAAAAAATTAAGTAAAGTGGATCTCACAATATTGCTTTTAAAAGGAATTTTGCAGGCATTTATTGTAAAGTTCTACTTCTTAGGTATTTAGAAACTGAATTTTCCAGACAATAAACACAAGTAAATGACTATAGGTTTAGAGAAAGTGGAATGTAGTAAGGAGCAAATAGCATGAAGCAAATATGGGTGGTGGACTGAGAATTCTACAGGGACTTACCACAGACTATGTCTGTGATTCCCTCCAGGAACAGATTCAGATAGCTGGAGACTGTATAGGGGATCTCTCAAATACAGCTGCAAAACTCAATTTTTTTTTTGTACTCAGTTTGAGTAAAATTTTTAAGTCAGATCTCAGTTCATCACAGCAAACAAAACAAAACGAAAATCCATTGGCTCTTCCTCTTCTAATTTAGGAAGATACACTTGAGACTGTTTCAAGGACACTAGTGAAGTAAGCCTGTCACAACCCACTTAGTGTACAAGTGAAGACATCCTAAAGGAAATAAGCCAAGATGTGACAAGAAGGTATTTACTACTGAGAAAAAATTGTGAATGGAAGGAAAAAATGAAATTACTAGTGATTGCTAGTGTATTACTTTATTTTTTTCTTCTTAGTCTTTATTTGCTGTGGCCTTGATTAAAAGGAAAGGGAAGAATTCGTGCAGTTGGTTCACCACCCCCAGGTTTTTAGAATTATGTAAGGATAATAGTATTTCCCCACCCATCCCCTAAGGAGCTTTTAAGACGAGCATCTGTGAGGTGCATTTCCTAGATAAATGCAAACTGCCCTTTGACTCTCTTCAAGATAAGAAAACATTGATCCTTTCAACCAAGTTATTTATGACATTCACATAATGTAAAACAGTGCTTGGACCTGATGGGGACACCCAGAAGTGCATACACTGAAGGCACTTAAGATTCCCCTCTGCTACTATCCAGGAGAGGCCGCCACACAAGTTGAACAATGCCCAAGGCTCATTAAAGAGTTTGATGAATTTAATACAATTCAAATTAAAGAAAATCTCAGAGGAACACGTTTAGCAAAGAAAACCAGATGGGGCTCCAGTGTAGAGCATCCAGGGAGCAAGAGTGGGATGCCCTCTAATCCTAGGAATTCTGGAAACATGAGAAAATTCGATTTATCTTCTTGGCGAATTAACATGCAAAATGCGTTGGTGGCATAATATTGAGTTTCATATTTTATAATGCAATTTTCCAGATTGTGAAAGAAAAAATACCACTGGATATTGGAAGGAGTCACCTCTTCTTCCTACGAGACTGGCCAAAGTAAAGGAGAACAAAAGAAAAACGTATAAAATAATACCAACACTAGTTATCAAGTGCAAAATGTCAGAATGTGTGCCATCAGGCAAATAAAGATAGATCACAGATCAGAAATTCATTTTGGCCAACAGCTACCCTTTCCTTTTCTTAGTATGGGAATAATAAAATGATGCCTGGGTCCACTGGAGTGGAGACTGGAGGATTGGCAATACTTTCAACAGAAAGAGTGTAGAAAAAGCAAGAAAAAAAAAATTCAGTTCGTTATTTTTCAAAATAGATATACCTTAAAAACAAACGTTTAAATATGAAGTTAGAAAAGTTTACTGACTAAATTGATCACAGTAGGTTATCCATATTTAATACAATCACATCACCATTATGAAAAAAATCTTGATTAGACGCAGGTACAAATGAGACCCACTGTCTCTCTCTCATCATACAAAGACTGCTGACTCAAATGAAATGATGAAAGATTTTGTTGTTGTTTTAATTTTGTTTATTTATTTTGCGTTATAAAATCTTAAGAAAACATTCTTAAAATAGCATGTTGGTGATTTGTATTACTAATATCTTTTTCTGAACTTTTAGGAAAGCTGAAACCCAGGACAAGTATTTTCAAATAAAGAGAGCAAGTATTCTGAATATTTAATAAGCTCTTTACCAGAAAGTATTAAAATAGTAAAAATTAAAGTCACCCAAAATTCTATTATACTCAAATAGAATCATGTAAAATAAAACCTATCGTAAAACAAGTTCATAGTATTTACCTAATTATGGAATTATTTTTTCTTTATCAAATACAATAATCTCACATCAAAATATATAGACTAAACAAATAATTTCTAGTGGCTACTTAGCACATTATCTGTATATACCACAATCAAGTCATTAAATATAACACCTAGTGCATCTGGGTTGTTTTCAGTTATTTTCTGTGCTTAAAATTAATACTGGGATAAATATAAGAAATTATTGCAACAATTGTTATGTACTTTGATTATATTTCTGGCATCTTAAGAAATAACCAAATTAATAAATTAAAAGTAGACCTAACAGTTTTAATGTTATGGTATCTGATATACAATGTTGCAGAATTCCATTTAGTCCCATATTCTTTATCCTCACTTATTGGCATTAACTGGTAAAAGGAAATAGGAATCATTTGGAGAGGATTTAGAACACAGGAAGCCTGGCGTCTCCTACAATGACCTTATTAGACACCTAAGGAAAAATGTGTGTCACATATAAATAATACAATGTGTGTCACCATGGTGGAGCTCACCATGCTGGCAAGCTAGAATGGGAAATGAGGGAGAATCAGAGATTGTTGAGAGGCAGAATGTGATCACCATTAAAGGAAAGCAAGAGATGTACAAACCTTGGCAGGTTAATCTATTAAAACAAAGTTGTACTGGGTAAATAAAGAGTATGTTCTATATTTAATTGACAGACTAGATATAAATAAGTCATCAGGGATCCTGGGGAAACCTTTGGCTTGAATGTGTGAGCTGTCATACTAAGCTGACTTGTGGTAGCAAAGACTAATGGTTTCCATTACACAGGGTCCATTGGGAGGAAATTGGAAGCAAACCTGGGAACTTCAGAGTTGTGATTGGTATCCCCATACCTGTCAGGATGGCAGCAACTGGAAAGAATGATGGTATCATGGATTCCTAGAAAAATAGAACTTTGGGGGAGATGTGTAACATGAGTTGTACAAGGGGAGAATAGTGCCCCATGAGCTAACTTACACAGAATTTTGAATCCCATTGGTTGATGCTCCTAAATAGTACCTTTTGCCCTTTGTTGTTGTTGCTGTAACAGCTCAGAGCATTGGACTAGATTTTTCAGATAATCTGCAAACGTGTCTACCTTCCTCTGGCCTCACCTTCCATAATGCCTCCTTTTTCTACCATCAGACTAATCTCTCCAGCACATATTTCATTGTTCCTCTTCCCTGCTTACAGATATTTTACTGGCCAGACTACTGGATAAAGAGAAACTCTCCCTTATAGTTCAGAAGGCATTCTGTAGTAGGCCTCTTTCAGTCCCTCTTCCTCTGTGGCTCCACCCCTAGAGGAGGAGGAGGTCAGCCTACTTGACCTCCATATTGTGATGCTGGTCCATACCTCCTGGCCTTAGTACTCACTATTCCTTTTCCTCAGAACGTCCTCCTTTCTCAGAATGTCCTCCAGAACACTGACTACCAAGTGTTCACTTCAGCTGAGCCTTCATGGCCCCTGTACTCTCATCTCACTTGGATTGCAAACTGTGCAGCTTTTCGAAGACACTTTTCTTTTTTCGTCCATGTATCTTTATAGTTTCTTACAGTGCCAAGCACATAATAAGTTCTCAGAAGAAAACCAAAACTTCTTAAGTAAACCAATTTCCTGGATTTCTCAGAGGTGATGTGTGTATTTCCACTTTCAAGAAGACTCTGAAAGTGTGTATTGTATAGGTGGCCACATAATAATTCTTTAAAAAAAAAACAAACTTGGTTTCCTTGTTATTATGAAAAATGTTTTGAATTAAGCACTAAATAGCTTAATGACAGAAAGCAATATGTAGGAATAAATGATAATTCCTCTACTTCAAAAAGTGTTAGTGTAAAAGTTCACTATAGACTGATGCTAGAACACAATCTCAACCACTATGTTAAGTATATTGCTTACCATAAAAATCAGAAAGAATCTTTTAAGAGGTTTTTGTCTTTATTATAAAGTTTTCTGTAGACTGAAATGCTAAGTTGGTGGATATAGCACACATGAGTATACTGAAAGAAATGAAAATAAGAATAATGAAATTTGACTTTGACTTTTTTTTTGACTTTGATTTTTTTTTTTAAAGAGTTAAAGAAAACTCCTGTCATCCAATTTACTCTGTGTGCTTGTTATATAAAGTCTTATTTTGAGTTGCAAAGGGAACAAGACTGAGCCATTGTACCTGGAGACATGAATGCAAAGTTTAATTGTTGAAATGCATTAAGTCTTACAGAGAAACATAGATGTAACATAGATGTTTCAAAGAGTAAGAGGTGATTTTTAGTTGGAAGAACCAGGAGTTTTATGAAAACCATATTATTTGAGCAGCTACTGATGTGATGAATATGAATTTTAAAGATGACAATAAGCAGGCAACATAAGATGAAGAACAAATGACTAGAGTGCATCAAATATTTCCTGAGTAAAATGTGGGGTGTCTGAAAGTAGACAACTAACAACCACACACAAAAAAAAGATATTTAGAAAGTTGATTTGGAGGGACAAAAGGGGATAAGATGAGTTAGGTAGGGACAATTAATTTATAAGCTACCTACTCTCTGAATGATATATTATGACCTGAGAAAAAATGTGGGATTGGATAAGACTTCCACATGTTGGTGCATTGGTAGCTGCAGCAACAACAAAACCATGCACCTATGTATTCTGAATGTCACTGGAAACAGAATTTTATTGGCAATAAAGCACTCTACTAGAAATAAAGCATTTAGTGGGACCCAGCTCTTGCGTAAAGCCATGATGCTGCTAAACTTGAAAAAGCCTAACATTTGAAGCACTTCATTATTTGAAAATTCTCTTATGTACAGGACCTTACATTATGTAAAAAGAACAGGGGTTGTCATGCTCATTTTAAGAGTAAAGAGGTATAGATCTAAGTGATTTGCATAACTTATTTCAGATCAGCAGCAGCTAGTAAGAGATGGGAAGGAAGAACACAGGACTGGACCTACGTTTCCTATATGCACAATGTTTTTTTATCTGTGCTACTCAGCACTCAAGGGATATAGACAAGAAGCACTAGAAAAGCCCTTGAAGAGCACCACTAAAGTGATCAAGAGAATAAAGGGGATTCTTTAGAAGGAAAAAATTAAAGTATGTATATTAGAAATCTAATTTGGAAAGCAGTAGATTCTGGCAGTTCTGTAAGTATTACAGGTAAAGAAGTGGTGTCCTAGATTATGTAATTCAGATAGCTAGAATTTGAAGCTAGACCAGAAGTTACAAATATATGACCTGACAGCTACATCTGTCCTCTGGATATATTTTGCATGGTCTTTGAAGTGTTATTTAATATAATATTTTAAGTCATTGCCATAATTTTGAAATTGGGAGACTTTATAGAAAGTGCATATTTGTAGCTTCTTTTAAATATCAGCAGCTCTGGGAAAAGTGGCGTTTGACCCAATAAAACACTCAGCCAGAACTGAACAGAGGCTATACTCTTTGAAAGAGAAATTAGTTCTCTGCTTCCACATGCTGTCTGCTGAAGTATACAATTAGCATGCACTACTCCCCAGTACACCTTTTTATTACACAGTAAATAAATATTGGAATATTGGTCACTACTACTCTGAGAAGAACTATTTGAGACATCATTTGATGCTGATGCAGCTGTGTCAGTTTTATCCTTCTCCAAACTTCTTTGGTAGTACTAACCAAGATAAAACTGCATGGGACTTCAAGAGACACCCTCTACCCATAAAAATGATGTTTATGGTAGAATTCCAAGGAGAAAATCTGAATTCTCCTCCTGTTTTGAAAGAACATAACCACTAGCTCTTTCTGAAGCCAAGTTTTATATACATATATATGTATATATATTATATATATTTGTATATATATATATATTTTTTTTTTTTGTAAAATAAAGTTCAGATCCGTTTATTCATGCAACAAGTATTTAAGTACTCAGTATGTGCCAGGTACCATGTTAGTGACTGAGGCTAAAGCAAGTATTCTAAATCTAAATCTTAAAATCGCAAAATATCCTTGTCCTTATTAATTTTACATTTAGTAAGAATAGAGAAAAAATAGATCTTGTAAATATGTAAATATACAGTATGTTGGAGAACAGAAGTTGTGAATCTATAGTGGGATATAATCTTATTAAGAGAGATCATGGATGGAGGTATCAAGAATGTAAAATTTGAATGATAATTTGAAAAAGAGAACAGAAAAGTTGCAAGGAAGAGAGTTTCAAGAAAATATGCTCCCCAAATTATTACTATAAATTTCTCTGTGTGCGAGTAAGAGACTTAACAATTTTTACCCATGAGTATGGTATGTTTAATGATTCTTATGTTATTAGATATTTTTAAAGCTACTTAATTTATCAGGGAAAAGGCACACAAATACTGTAGGATTTAATAAGTTCAATATATAATATAATAATCAATTTTTTCAACTCTACATTTGTTACAATGTTTCCTTCTCTTTTTTTCTTGTTATTTAAAAAAGTTATCAAGGATCTACATACTCAAAAGCAATATATTACTTTCAAAAAAAATGTAGAATTAATTTGAGCTTTTTCTTAAAGTGAGATGGAAAAAATAACAAAATAACATTTATTTTCCACTTTGGAGGTTCTTCCAAATCTCCTAAATTAACTACAATTTTTTAAAGGGAAGGAAAATAAACTATCATATATTTTGCAGGAAATATGCCTAGATATTTTGACATTTATTTTGCCTTATAAAAATTATTGCATAAGTGAGTGAATTGAGATTCAGACTAAATAACTTGTACATGTTCACACAGGTAGGAAGAAAATCAGGATTCCAGCTCATGATTTTAAAGTTAGGCTCTGTATTGTGATAAAGTCAGAAGGCTATTATAGACTTTAGTGTGCCCATAACTATAGTCATAATGGCAGTTACGGTGCTACTTAGTGTAACACTAATAAATAAATTCCTGCACATTTTTGGCAGCATTATGTGAAGCTGATGGCAGTCTATGAAGAAGAGATTCATAAATGAATTATTAGTTAAAAAGATGTCTTCCTGGATGATGACCTCCTGGATGATGACCTCATTCAATTCTACCTTTTTACCATTAGGCAACACTCCTCTTTTCCAAGACACTTTTGGAAAAATCCCAAACCAGCATTCCCTATATGTAGAAGTATAGGGCAGTTTAAAAATAAGGAAGAATGGAAAGATGGGGGGAGGGAACTGGGAAGAGAGGGAGTGGGTAGGGAGAGGGAGGGAGAGAGAAAGAAAGAAAACAAAATACAAAACAAAACGAAAAAAACCCCTGAGTTCCAAGTAGGTTCCACTGTGCTCAGAACACAGCAACAAACACTGCTCTCTGCAAAAGAAATGTCAAGCCCATGGTGCTTGGAGGACCATACAGCACTCTCACGTAACTATTCTGATGAGGTGTCACCTATTTCCATCCAAAAGCTGTTGTAATATGATAACACCTTTGGGATAAGGCACTTTTCTGTCTATGAAATTATTGAATGCAGGCCTTATTCACCTCTCTACATTAGGCTTGGATGCTCAAAATCTGACTTCAGGCCCTGCAGAAATGAGAAGAGGCATCCAACATATGAAAATCCTCCATCTGGAAAAGTCTTTAATGAGAAATAGATGAACTAGATGATCCAATGAAGTCCTGCACATCTTTAATTTCCATGATTCTGCCTAGGAAGTATTTTGGAACTTTCCTAACCCAAGGCAGATTCCACTGATTTTTTAAGAGGGGTGGAGAGGCTGGCATCAAAATAAGGAAAAGAACTGTCCCTGATTGCTAGAGAAAGTTGGAACGCCCAGGGAGCGAGAAAGTGGACATAACTGATCTCACACCACCTTATCTTGGTGAAATATCAGAAGAGAGGAATGGGAGGCAGGGGCTGCCAATTTGCTGACTCTTCTGGCGAAAGAATTGTCACTGCAACTTTCCTCCTGTCCTCTGAGCAATTATCTGTCAAGAAACAGACTCACTTTCCTGTTGGGGTCTAAGGCGGGTTTTACATAAAATAGGCAATCAAGTAAATCCTTTCTGGTTCCCAGTCACTTCTTCAACTTCAGTTTCTAATCTGTTTGTTGTTAAATGTCTGTAAGAGATAATGAATGGCTGTGGAAGGTCTCAGTGTGAGGAGAACAGAAAGGGGTTTGCAGTGTTTGTTGAATACTGTTGAGTACTGCACTTAGTAGACTCAAGGAGTCACAGGTGAGATCTGTATCATTTCTGAATTGTTACTTAGAATAGTAAATGAAAATGTTTCTGTTTCAAGTATATTTGGATTTAAGAATAAACATAAGCCCCTGCTCCTTCAAAGTTACCAAAGTTACCAAAGTTGCCGAATCTTAATGAAACTATGATAACAGTCAGTATTTCAAACTAGATTTGTCTTCCCCAGTGTCAAGACTCTTACTCAACATATAGTACCACAATGAGAGTTTCTGGTAGTGTGCTATTTTTACCATGATAAAAGTAAATTTCCATATGAAATTAAGTACACTGTTAGTTTTGTTGTGGTTGTTTGAAGTTTTGTTTTGTTTTGTTTTGTTTTGATTTTGTTTGTTTGTTTGTTTTAAAGATGGGTTCTTACTATGTCCTCCAGTGGATTCAAACTCGTGGGTTCAAGTGATCATCTTGCCTGAGCCTCCTGAATGCTGAAACTACAGGCACATGCCACTGCTCCCAGCTGTTTATTCATTTTTAATTCTAGGATTTTAGATCCTTCCAGTTTTTGCACTTTGTCAAGTCTCTGAGTGCTCACTATTTTTAAGTGCTCTTTGATGATCTGTATATATGAAGACAGCCTTCCTCTGCCTTCTAGGAATTTATTGTTCCAATTCTCAAAATTTACATGTTTGTATTTCTCAAAAAAAAGTTTCAATGATACAAATATATTTTCTACAAAAATGTGAAGACTTTTCTGAAATAAAATGTCTAACTGAAAGGAACATTAGCATTTATCTAGCCTGATATTCTTAAAGGAGTGGAAAGTTCTTGTCATTTTTTTTAACTCTTTGAAATATTTACCTCAAGCTAATAATCCACCAAATTTCTGAACTATATTCCAAAATTTAAAAGAATTTTGTTTTGAAATAATGTTTTTAAAGAGCATGAAATCTGAGGAAGATTGCAATTCAAGAATCAATGGGATATTTGAATCAATTCCATTCTTGCTACTTATCTTCCATGATTGTTTTACTAACAGAAAGTGGCAGCTGTGACTGATTTTGAAAATACTAGCATAGGACCCTTTGACTTTTCTCACCCCATGCAAAAGGAGATGCTATCATGGTGCCATGTCCATAGGCTATGAAGCGTCCTCTATGGCCTTTATGTGTAAAGGGCCAACTGGTTCTGACTGTTGCCTACGAAACAGAGAGCAGCTCTTTCCTGCTAGGAACTCATCCCAGTGGAACTCAGAGATGGTTCAACTCTGAGTTCCTAACCTTTTGCTTTGCATATAGGAAGACTCAATAACTGTTAAATGTTTATAATACTTCAATTAATGTTCACTCATTTGGTTTTCATGTAAAAACAGTATCATGTGTGCCCCTGCCCATGGCAGAACCACCAGCTGTTGGAGAAAAGTGAAGGTGGAATCCTATCAATATAAATAAACATGGTCTTCCACTAATTACATATGTCCTTGTGCAGGGGACTTCCCTCTTTAGACCCTGGTTTCCTCATCTATAAAGTGAAGGAATTAAACCAGATAATTTCCAAAGTCCCTTCCTGTTATTCCATACAGTGATTCTTCTGTGATGACATGGCATGAGCTCTAGGATTATTTACAACATTGAGGGCAGTGGCCTCAAATGCCACTCACTTCTCCTCAAAAAGGAAATGAGATTATTTTTACAAGCAAGTAGAGAGAAAAGGAAATATAAGGGTTTTCTCCCATTCCAGAAGCTTGGAGGGTGATACAGAGAATTAGAGCAGCAGAAAAATAAAAATGTAATGCAGGAAAATATTTTATTTAGATCAATTAACTAGATCATGGTTGGTTTTATTCAAAGGAAGAACAGTGCTTTTCATATTCATAAAATATTAATGACTCCAGACTCATTTGATTTCCACACATCTGGTAAGCACAGAAAAAAAGAAACCTAATGATCTAACAGAAAAACACACTTAAGGATAACATTTGGTTCACAGATACATCATTCTGTTGCCAAAATGAAGTTACTGAAGCTTTTGTAGTAATTGCTGTGACTGGGCAGAGCAGAGGGAATTATATACATTCATGCTGGTATGTATACACATGTATTTGCGCCTCCTAAGCCCATATTAGAACCTGCTATTTATTTCCTGAGTAAATCCCAAATTAGATAGTGATATTCATTTATGCTGCTGAGGAATGGATATGCAATGTGTTCTCATTTAAAAGAGAGACAATGAGTAGACAGTAACACAGGAGCATTGAATTACTGTGCCCAATTTATTTTTTAGCACAATTCCTGCTTAAAAGTCTTTGAGGAAAACAAGGGCATTTAGGAAAGTAATCCTTAGGTACTGTGGATAAAAGCCTGCTTGGTGAGCCATATACAGATTCTTGGATTTAGAACCTGTTGGGTTTAGAACCATTTCATTTTCCTCTGAATCTATTTAGTCAGACCTCCTCAGTTTCTTCATCTGAAAAGTGGGGTTAATATGGAATGGCTGTGAAGATCAAATGAGATAACAATGTAGGTATATAAAGAAACAGGGAGAAATTAAATGGAAAAGTCACGCTTAAATTCACACTTACAAAATTTACTTTGTTTTATAGTCCTTTTGGTTTTCACCAAGAAAATATGAAAATAACCTGCTCATAGTAGTTCACAATGTTCCTCACCCATGCTATACCATAATTGTAATTACAGACTTATCACTACAAAGGACCAGGACATCTGCCACAACTAGTACCTCCACGTAACAAAGTTATAACCATAGTTCTGCATGGAGGAAAAATTGTGTGTTCAGATACTATAGTTTATGAAACACTAATTGCACATGAAATCATCTTCGTAAGTTGTAACATAAATGTATAGCCTAACTTGCTTTGCAGTAGTATAAACACTGAAAATTTCAAGTACAAATCAAAGACAAAATATGAGTGCCATAAATTGAGAAACCTACAACTACCACAACAGATTACAAATTTTCTAATTTCAGTTCCTCTGCTGCTGATTTAGGAAACATTCTTTAATGTGTGGACTGTGGGAGAAAATTGTCATTTGCTCCCCACCCACCTCCACACTACTTGCTGATGTCCTATCCTGCCAGGAGGAAACCACTTCTGGGATGATAAAATTGATATGGGCTGGCAAAAGGGGAAATCACTATAACCCAAATATATAACCTTTCTTACATTATTACGCTCCTCACCAATATAAGATTTGTTTTCTACAAAGAATTTCCCAAACTGGGAATTACCTTTGGAAAGCTTTAAATAGCTACTTTTATGAATAACTAATTACATCTATGAAATACTACCTGTACCTCCCAATGTATTTGTTGTTTTTGTTGTTGGATTTTGTTTTGTCCACATACTACTTGATGCTATTTCTTACTAAATAAACATGGGTCCAAAAAGCAGTGCTGTGAATCTTGTAGTAGGTGAACCCTGCTGAGTAGGTTCCCAGTCTTCTCTGACATAGCCTTCTTTGATATCAATGTACCTTCTTCTGAGTTACCTGCTGAACTTCTCTCTGTAAAGAAATGAGCTCTACTGGATGTAATGATGATGACCTGGTTACCTCAGAGTTTCTGGGTTGCCTGGTTTGTGTGCAAAAATGTAACTGCTGCAGTTCTTGCACTGCAATTATCCCTCAGAAAGTCAAGTGCTCTGGAGCCACCTGTGGAAGGCTGCTGGTGCTGATGTCAGAGCCCTCCCGATAAAACCAGGCCGTGTACCATATGCCCTTCTTTTGACTAACTCGTTTAATAGCATGTAACAACATGTTCCAAGGCTAAAAGCATATTTATTGACTTGAATCAATACTGAGAGTTCTTTTCTGCATATCCCCACCTTCTTAATGGTCTTTTTAATAGAATTCTTAAATATTTGAGTTTTTATAATTAGTCATAAAAGATAAAATTAAGAGTAAGAGAAATAGCAGCATCAAGTACAATGTTCTTGAGTTCATTAAATACAAAAATAAAAGATCATTTAATCCATAAAAATGTGAATTTGACCACTACCATTTGTAAACTCTAATAGATGCAACATTTTAATTTTTGTCGATCAATTATGGTGCTATATTTTAACCATCCTAAATCAAGGCTAGGAATTCTGATAATGTACAACTTTAAAAGAAAATACATATGTGTATGAAATAATTATTTAGATTTAAGAGCTGGTATTTTATAAAATACACATTTCAATATATCCATTTCTTTAATTTTTATTATATTCTTCCTATTCACTCAGGGCAGGAATAGAATATAAAACCAATAATTTTTACTAAATGAATTTTTAAAAATACACATTTTAATTGGTTACCAACTAAAAAAAAGAATCATATGGCCCATGGATATGGCTTTACTCAGATCTTAGAATTTAAACACCAATTCATGGTATACATATAGTGTCAGGCAAGAAACCAAGCCAAGTCCTTACTGCTGTCACTGTATACTTAATTAAAAATTTAAATATAATTGTTAATATATAGTTCATACTATGATGGTATTGGTGGTATTTATTTAAAAAATTAACTTTCTTATAACTCTTGATTTTCTTATCCTTTCCAGCAATATTTTCATGTGATATCTGAGAATTTGTCCTCAGAAGTCTCTGGGGATTAAGAGGTTATTTTAACTTGAAAAATGTCAGATTCACTTAACTTATTTACCAGGGTCCACAGATCTTTACCTCTTCCCTCACTGCATAAAAATAAAATTAGATAATTACAACATAGCTATATTAAAGTAATAACCAAATACTGAGATGTGCAGATAGGCTAGGTAGGGTCCAAACAGAGATCTGTATGTGTGGATAATTATATTTTCATCTGATTACATTTTTTTGATAAAATATAAAATTATTTTCCCTTTCATTTGACAAGTATAAATAAAAGGAGTGAACTAAAAAGGAAATTTCAAAGCTGTGACTATAAATTAAAACAATATGCACATATTTTAAATAACCAATATAAATTTAAAAGAAATGACTTAATGAAATACAAGTCATTTACTTTATATTCCGTCTACACCTTTCCACATGAGCAGCTAAACACTTCACTGAATTCAGACCATTTGTGAATTCATTCATTTATCCATTCTATCATTCAGCAAATACGGAATGTGTCTGTTTCAATGCTAGTTTCTAGAGATGTATAAATCAAACTCCACAGTTTCTCCCCTCTAAATACTATCTTTAGCTTTGGAGGCATTATTTTTCTTCAGTCAAATACTTGTCAAAATAGACCTATTTATACATCTGTCAAAATAGATGTAGTCCTCCTGAGAAGTGAAGAGACCTAATTTAAATACTTTCTCTGTCTTTATCAAGAAGTGGCTAGAAAATGTGTATGCTGTGTTTCCACACAAGAAAAAAGCAGAAGTAATCTTTCTTACCCATGGGTTTTGTAGATTAACCACATGGGCCATGTAAAGTCATTAACTGGGTGTAGACATTCCTGTAACAACTTTCAAGGTCTTTTACTGGCACATATATAGCTAAGTGTTCTTTAATATCTTTCTTTAGTCTAGACAAATGGAGGCTTCCATTAATTCAGAAATTGTCTCAATAATGATTCATCTTGAATAATCATTGAAAAAAGTCAGTAAAAGGAAGCAAACTGTGCTGTCACAATTTAGAAGTTAAACTTTTTTAAAAAGCACCTATAAGAATTTAGAAATGAGAGATAAAATTGCTTGCTGAGACTTATACTTTAGAATTGTATATCATCCAACATATTTATGTTTTTCTTAAAAAGACAAAATAGACCTAAGTTTTTCTTATCTGGACAGTAGCATTATTCAGTGTATTTATTTCTTTAAGGAAGAAATATCCACTCTCATAGGAAAATGGCTAGTCACGAGAGCGGGACTATCCTCATCCTGGACAGCAAGTTCTCACAGCAAATTGACAAACTGAAGTATAATTTGGTTTCCTGTATCGCTTGAGGAACAGAAACATGTGGATTGTGTGGGTCATGGCAGCTTGCTTTTTGCAATAATTACTTATCACTGTAAATTCATAATTTGTTTTTCTGGTATTATATGGAAGTATGTGATCTACTTGAAAGTACTGCCTTTGCTTTTGCAATTTTAAAAATAAATCAAATTTCTGAGATGTAAAAACTCAAAACTTGACCCTGGATATGACACCACAATGATTGGACTCAAGAAGGGAATTAATGCCCTCTCAGGAAGTGCCTGCCACATGTCCCTGGGAGAGAGCCACTAATTTTCCAAAGTTTTAAAAATTTCTACAAATATGATTTTGCAATTTTCAATGTGTTTATTAAAGTATTTTATAAAGATTTTAATTTATTCCTAAATATTAATTTGGGACGATTTTTTGCCTCATCTCAACACTGAGTATCTCAAAGAAAATATTATATTTGATTCTTTGTGTTTTCAAATTTTTATGTAATGCCTCTATAAATTAGCCTACACTCACAGCATCAAACTGATTCAGGGTAAAAAATAAACTTCCAAACTTAGACCAGATGGGAATATTTACTAATGCTTACACTAAAAGTTCAATAAATTGAAGTAGAAATACTGCATTGAAATGTATCCACCATTCTTCTAGTAATACAGTACTAGATATCATTATGCTTCATTTTCCTTTAAAGTATATTTTGTCTTTAATTCATTTTAGTATAGAAGACCACTGTATTTTTACATTTATACTTTTTCCCCCTCAATAAAATTACTACTGAATTTTTCATTCTAACATTTATCTCTGCATTAGGATATTTTTTGGACTTTTTTCTTCTTTTTAAGTTTTGTATTCTACATTAGAATTTATTTGTTTCTCTAATCTGCTTCCAGGAAGTTAAATGCAATAGTAAAGCTTATTGAAAAATGCAAACAGGGAAAATCTGAAAATTGGAATCTTGTCTTTTGGCTTTTTTGAGAAGTTGTTTTTGTATATAGGTGCTTTGGGGCTTAAGCAAAGCATCTAGGTACAAATGGGGACATTAGTCATTTGGTTGACCCTAGGAAAAGATATGAGCTGAATCTTCTTAAATAAGATCATTTTCATTGCTATTTTTGTTGTATTCTTTGTGTAAAAGTGATTTAAACAATTCTTGCTGTCCTGATCGCTTTGCTTTTCCTTCTATAAGGAGTCTCATTCATATATATATATATATATATATATATATATATATATATTTTAACTTTATCAATCCCTGCACTTATTTGTTAACATTTCCTTAAATGCGTTTTCTCCAGATGTTGGAAGTAAAAAAGCCCTTGTTATTTTTTCCATTGTCACTCTTTACTACTTTCCATAGGCAGCTTGTTGTGCAAGCCAAGGGCTGGAGGAAATAACAGACGTGTGAGCCCCAAATTATAGGCACAAAAATAACTTTCATAAAATAGGTTTTAAGTGACACTACTTTCCAAAGAAGCCAGCTCTAATTGACTCAAGCCTAGAAAGCAGAAACTTGAAGTAGCATCAGACACACGTCCACTGATCCCAGAAACTGTTCCACGGTGTGACAGCGGGATGATGACATTCCCAGCTTGCTGCCAGCACATACCAGAAGTTAGGACAGGACGGGTATTTCGGTACCGGCCAGACCAATTCTCCTCAACAGTATTGTTCTAACTTATGGAGATGATAGTTTATTTATACAAACTACTCCAGAGAACTGCAGCTCCACTGCTAACCGGCAAAGAGATAAGAGGAAAAAGGAGAGAACAGAAGAGGGAAAACTTTTGGGTTGCTTTTTCATTGCAAGCAGGCTGAGTTGCAGGCCGAGTTTGGGACGAACTAGCTTGGTTCCTGCGGCTGTAGAAAGCTGCAGATGGCCGCGTGGGCAGGAAGCCCTCCCCCTTCCTAACGGTGCTCTGGGGAGTGCAGGGGCCTGGAACCAGCTCTCTCCTTCCCTTCCAAACCTCTTCTCCAAACCCCTACTGAGTTAAAAAAAAAAAAAAAAAAAAGAGTGAGAGAGAAAGAGAAGAAAAAAAAATACGCATGTCCCTGGAAACATTCCTGCCAGTCTGTTTTTTAGTGGAATCTTGAATTAACCTCTTCATTCCCGATTAGAATTGTGATTTATAACTTTGCCGGCATCTCTTTAATGTCCTGAGTCAATTTCACCAGCTCATTGAAGTACCCTACCATTTGGGTTGAATTATAAGAGCTCTTTTGAGTTATGCAACAATTTCAAGTAAGCAAAAGCAGGTTTGAATTCTAAAATAATTAAAAGTATTTTAGCGCGTCAAATAGTGTATTAATAGTATTCCCTCCTTTCCTTTATTAAATCACATTTCTAAAGTTTTGTTTTTCTCATTTTTTTTTGGTACTGTTGCTTTTTTTTTTAAGTATAGCTTTAAAAAACAGTCTTCTTTGGAACCTATTAACAAGGGATTAATTTCATAATCAGTTTTTTGTTTATAATTTTGAGACAATGTCATCATCATAATCTTTCACTTATAAATTTTCAAGGCATACTATATTGGCATACTAAAACAAGATGATTCTTAAAATAATTTATTTTGGACTTCATAAAGTTAGAATATTTTGCTTATATTTCTGTGCTCAAGAGGAAATAAACTATATAGTTCATGAAAAATAGAAAATGCACTGTTATTTCTAACCTCATAATTGCTATCATAGTAGAAGCAAAGTATGCAACTTGAAGAATGTACTTATTTGGACATGTTTATATTATGTTTATTTGATTCAAAACTACGGTCTATGCAAACTCTATAAAGCTAATGGTAAAATGGACAGTAATTTCACCATATTGAGAATAATATAGTCTGGCCTAATACTGTATAGCTGTATTCCACAAAAAGACAAAACTGTAAAGAAGAAAAACTATTGACAATGTAAATTAAAGAATGTAACAGATGGAAGAAGTCAAAAAGAAAAGAACTCCTTAATTTTATATCCGGCTGTATTCAGATTTTCTGCGATTAACTATATCTATTCAAGAATTAATTCACCAAGTATTAATTGAATGTCTTCAGAGTTTCAAACATCATGTTAGACATTAACAATTCAATCATCTGTAAAGCACACCATTTGTTGGCAAGAAACCGACAGTGTGATTGATGGAACACATACGAGTCTGGGTTTTCATCATCTTCTGTCTAAATGAGGAAATGGCAGTTCAGCCTGTTCTCACTCATACAGACTCACTGGCCTTATACTTGATGTTCACTCTGATTGGCTAATTCATCTATTTTGGTCAGTAGTCCCCAGGCTATACCATTTATTACATATTTTTAAGAGCATGCTTATTTAGAGATAATAGAAACTTTGATCATTCAATATTCCCTCAAACAATTTTTGAAAATTGTATCTATCATATATGTGTTCCTTTCTGGCCAAAAAGAAATGTAAAAACATAAGAGGAAATCCATGGAGAAATGTTTTCCTTTGAGAAATGTTTTCCTTTGAGAAAAAGAGAGATGTGAGGAGAAAACATCACCTGTTTTTCCCTTGCCTTGGGTACTGTTGGGAGAGGAAGTGATGCCCCAACACTCTTGCAATTGTGAGAGGAGGTGAATGCAGAGGAGCTGCCTTGCTATCTTGAATTGCTCTATTAGTGCATGGGGGAAACTCAGAGGCTTCTGAGTTTCTTACATGAGCTATATTGATAATTTTCTTTGTTTAATCCATTTTTGCTTTGGAAATCTTTTACTTGCAGTCAAAAGCTACTGAACTGAATTTTATATATATATATATATAAATATTTATAAATATGTATAAATATTTATAAATATTTATAAATATTTCTTCTAAGTATATATACATATATAAATATATATATATATCTTCTAAATATATATATATCTTCTAAATATATATATTTAGAAGAAATAGAATGACTTTTATTTCCTAGGAATAAAAATGGAATGCCTTTACTTATATACCAAATAAAGGATTTTGTAATATGTATTTAGTTCATGTACCTTTCCAAATCATAAAACTTCTTGGGAGGCATATTAAACTTCATAAAATCTAGATCCTAGAATCGAATATTATTTCTTTAATAAACCATCTACTCCCATGCATTCTTGAACTGCGGTTTATCTGACTTGGATAGCTATGTTCAGGTGACTCTCAGCTGCTGGTTGTTGAGTCAGTGGTGTGGCCCGTGGTCATACCTTGCAATTTGATCAACCACATCATAAAACACTCAATAGAAATATTGGCCAACACATTCAAGTGAGAGCCCAGGCCAAAAGCCAAAGTTTCCATGTCTGTATTTAACTGTCATTCACTCTAAATATGCATTTGAGGAAAAAGAAGAGATGTTGGAGAAATTAGAGCCTGTCAGTATTAGATTACTAGCTATTTCAGAGTCATTTACATATTATGTATATCAAAACTCAGGCAAATAGAAGAGTCTAGAAAAAAGAGGCATTCTGTTTTCATGGCACTTTTTGTCTCTCAGTACAGTCTTCCTTTACTATAATGTGATTGGTTCCATTTCACATGAAGACAATGGTACTTGAGACTACATATATTTGAGGAACCTGAACAACTGATGTCATGCAGTTTATTGCTAAATTATTGGGGCTCAAGGGTTTTAAAAGGATGCATTGATTTCCCAAGCTCAGGAGAAAATTCCATAGATATCTGTAATAAAAAAACAAAAAGGAAAAAGGCTCTGTTTGTGTGTGTGTGTGTGTGTGTGTGTGTGTGAATGATCTCATTTATTATGGTTTTTTACTGGACAGCTGAATAGAAGGAATTGTCATAAAGATACATAAAAGTCAAAAAAGAACTATGTTTCTTAAGCATAATAGATAAAACATGAATTGTGCTTCAGGGAAAAAATCAAGTCACACTGGAAATGCCTTAAATGTCTACATGTGTAATGATTCAGCAAGGCCCAATGCACTAATGACGGGCCATTGCCGCATGCCGCAACATTGCAAAGCAAAGCCATTCCTTTACATTGCCCCTATCCAAGTCCATTAAGAAATAATGGTTCTAAGATGAAAGTCTTGTTAGGGTTTCAATGAAAATGTTTGGCACACCATGATGAAAAGCCAACAATCTGCTTTTAACAAGAGACACTGGAAAAACGTTGGTTAACATACCACTGAAAATATTAATTCTCCTTAATGGCAGGATGCAACGTAGCTTTTTATAGTTTTTGATCCATGTCATAAATTTGGCTATGACAAAGGGGATACTCCAGTTTTAACTCACTGGCAAGAACATTAACCATTTTCCAGCCCTAAATGGTTTGGCCCTTAGTATTCTTTGTAATGCACCAAAGGGCCAGATTTCTATCCTAAGCGGGATAGGCTGTGTATGTGTTTTCAAGTGTGTACACACACACTCATGTGCATATGTGAGTGTGTAGTCAATGTGTGTGTGGCAGTGTGAGTAGTTTGCTTTGAATTTTTGGAGAGAGAAAAATAAGGAAAAAATGTTACAAGTCCCAGGACCTGGTATTCCTGGCATCATTGCCAGAATCCCAAAATTTGCACAATTGAATCAATGAGGAAGATGACAGTCTGAAAACCACATTGATTTGATCATTACATGCCTGATAATATGCCCGCTTCAATTAGACATTGTTAGAAAAAATATATTTTTCCTGTTTTTCTTTCCCTTAGCATAATTGTAAATTTTTGGATTTTAAGGATGAGAGAGAATAACAAGGGGGAAAACACTCATCTCATTAGCTCAGAGCAAAGAATTTAGCTTTGGAACTTGTATTTCAAAACAGTGTTAAACTTGCTCAAAATTTTCATGTCGAGTCGCCCCTTAGTAAAAAATAAATATGCATATAAGTGTGAGAAGCATAGTTTCAGTGCCAGACTTCAACATCTTAACCCCAATGCCTTCTCTCAACTCTGTCAGTGAATTGAGTGTTTGTTTTGTTTTTTCTTAAACAGTTGAAGAAAGAAAAATGATTTTTGAATTGGATAACTACAAAGACATTCACTAAAGGAATAATTCTTTGTTACCATAATGGAAGCATATAATTGTAATCATGATGTTTTAAGTTTATTCCTGATGTTATTTTTTTATTCAACAACAAGAATAAAAACCCATAAACTTAAAATATGCTAATGGATTTCTGTTTCTTCTATTTAAAATTGCAATGTGAATCCCATATCCTAGAGAAATGATTGAGAAGAGAGATGAAGTGTGAATTTCATATACAGGAAAAATAGCTTTCCACCAGAGCACCTTAAATGTTTTTCATGGGTAGGAATACTAGCAGAGCAAATTGTACTTAATGCTGCTTCTTTACAACAGTAGTTTTTCAACTTTCATGAGGCAAAGAATCACTTAATGGGAGTGAGGGACTTATTTAAAATACAAATTTCTAGTCCAGAGAGTCTAGAGTAAGTGTAAATGAGATGGGGTTCAGGAATCTGCATTTAAAACAATTTTCTTCTGCCCCCTACCTCTGGACACTGATGCCATTGAACCTTTTTATTCAACTTTAAGTAAACATTGCTTTAAATCCTATGGATAAACGAGGAGGTGCTAAGCAACTCAGTGAGACCCTGTCTCTACATAAAACACAAAATAGAGCTGGGGATGTGGCTCAGTAATTGAGTACCCCTGAGTTCAATCCCTGGTACAAAAAAGAAAAGAAGAAAATTCTATTGATAATTAAATATTTCACAAAGGGAATTAGCCTTATTCCTACCTTCATTTCTTTTCCTATTAAGGAATTTTTTGTTATTGTTGTTGTTTTGCTTATGTGTAGTACTAGGGATGTCTTTGTACACTCAAGAAAAGTGTATTCCTTCCAAAGATATGGAGCACTCTTCAGTGGAGGTATTTCTATGTTGACTTGACAGGCACATGGAGGGACTATTTTAGTACAAATTTAAATATCAGAGGAATGGTTATATTAAATTCACTTCAAGGTCAACTCCAACCATGACTTTTATCATGAGCCCTATCAATGTTCAGTGTTAATTCTTTTTAAAACAATTATACATAAAAATATGGGAGAGGGGTGATAAAGTACTAAGTTGTCTTTTTTGTTTTCTTGTTTCTCTTAAACAACATATATTTAAAGACTGACATCACACGTCTATTTTTAGGGGCCTGTGGTGGTGTGGGGTTCAAACAATCTTTCTTTTCAGTCATTGCATATATTTTGATTTATACGTACTCTAGGAAAATATGTATTGTCTTCCAGAATGTATACACATTTGGTTTTCAAATATAGTACTATATTATATATAATTCTCTTCTGTACTTTCCATGAACCATTATGTTTTAAGTTTGATTCACAAAGCTCCACAATTGTTCATACAGTATATCCTCCACAATTTACCTATTCATTATCTCAGGAATGAGGTCTCAGGTTGCCTCCATTTCCTCCTGCCAAAAAGATGCTAGGATATACATTCTTTTTCATATCCCCGATGGGCCTGCACATGTCAATTTCCAGGCAGGTACTACCAATGTATATTTTAAAACAAACTTTGGCAAAGGGGAATCTATTGGTGTTTCAAGTTTTCTGTTATTTATTTGATACCCTTAGGAAGATTGAAAAAGAACTATTTATGATTACCTATGAAAAGCACAGTTTGTCCCATGAAATAATTGGCATAATTCATCCATTCTCCTCTTAGTGCTCTCTAGAGTCAGAAACTGATTTATAAAAAGAGAACGGAAAAAGAGAAACAAAGAAATATATTCTCCTTTCATTGCTTTTCTAAAAAAGAAAAGTATGTCCTTCTCTCCATTGTCCTCAAATCTAGTTAGATTAACTTGACAAAAAAATAGTTTTTCCTCCTGTGATAATTTGGAAAATTAGTCCAAATGTATATAAATGGTCTGAGTCAAATTTGGTGAATAATTAAATGTTTCAAAAACTCTTCTGTAACATTAGCAAGTTTTATATTTTGTATTTTAAAATAGTATTTGAGTTTCATGTCTTGTAATGAGACACATGCTTAATAGATCATTGTGTTGTATTCATGTTTATTATATGAACTTTCACATCCTTGCATTTAATGAAGTGTTACCATAATTTGATTTGTTTATCTAATGCTTTTCTCTTTACATTTGAAGTTATTCTGACAGCAAACACACAAAAGCTGCTGTGCAGAGATCAGCAAATATCTTTGAAAACTTGAGAGCAATTTAGAGGAACCTTCAGAGCACATGTTGGAGATCCGTGCACAGCCCCTCCAAAGGGTCTCTGTGTGGCCATCTCTGTTCTGGATTTAATTCCTGCACACTTCAAACAGTTGAAGGACCAGAGGATGTCTTAAGTAACATGTTTCCAAAAAATGAGATTAAGTAGAAGTATTTCAACCAAGCTGGGAAAAGTATTTTTACTGATTATGTATTTCAGTGTTACAGGAGAAAAATACTTTTTAATGGAAGCAAAGATCTGAAAGCCCATTGGAAATTAAGATAGAAATGAAATTTAACATACAAATCACCACTAAAGGTGCCACTTTAAAGATGCATTTATATTTATTGATTGGGTTGTTTGTTATTTTGGTGTTGTTTTAGTTCTTTATATATTCTGGATATTAACCTCCTGTCAGAGGCAAGGATTTTTTCCCGTTCTGCAGGCTTCTTTCTCTCAATGGTTGCTTTTGCTGTATACAAGCTTTTAGATTTTATATAATTCCACTTGTTGATTCCTGGGTTTTTTTTTTTTTTTTGGTACAGGGGATTGAACTCACATCCCCAGCCCTATTTTTTGTGTTTTATGTAGAGACAGGGTCTCACTGAGTTGCTTAGCACTTTGCCATTTCTGAGGCTGACTTTGAACTCGCGATTCTCCTGCCTCAGCCTCCCAAAGTGCTGGGATTACAGGCGTATGCCACTGTGCCTGGCTGATTCTTGGGTTTTATTCTTGAACTTTAGGGGTCTTGTTAAGGAAGTTTGTGCCTTTGCCAATATATTGAAGTGTTGAGCGTTTATTTTCATCTAGCAGTTGCATTTTCTGATCTAATTCCTAAGTCTTTGATGCATTTTGATTTCAATTTTGTGCAGGGCAAGAGATACACTTTTTTTTTTTTTACATATGAATATCCAGTTTTCCCAGTGCCATTTGTTAAATCATAGTTGTTAGAAAAAGATAAATTTATTTATTCATTTATTAGTGCATTATCTAAGGATAATGGGTTAGATTTGTGGTAGCGCTCTTCCTATGGTTCTTTAAACCAGTATATCCAATTCATATTAGCTATCAGTTCTTTCCTCCCTGGAAGTCTCAGTTTAATGCAAAAATTGTGAGGAGTAAAGCTTCCTTACTAAGAGTTGCAGGCCCAGCCTCACCTGTCTGACCCAGTACTCCACAAAACCAACACCTCTGAAGATGTACTCACAATAGCCAGTTTTAGAAACTGCAGATTACAACACATACCGACCAAAAAGAAGATGCAAATGAAACCCTTCGGTCCTGCCTGTGCTGATAAAAAAAGCAAAATCAATCTCACTAATTTTGAGAGTGAAAGCTGAGTTTGCCCTGGAGTTTGGTGGGAGCTCATGAAATTCCCGAGTTAACCCTTTTCTTTTCCAGTGTGCTGCAGTCACCCACCTGCACTGAGTCTTGTATAACCTGAGCATACAACAGGCTTAATTTCAATCAGTTGTGCATGACACTGCCAATGGTTGGTAGAGAAAGCATTAATAGTATTCAATACAGTGAATATTTTCTCAATCTTCCTTATGCAGATTTTACAGATGTAGAAACAAAAGTTTGAGGAGGGGGAAATGCTTATGGTAAATTTAATTTCACAACTCTTGAATATTCAACAATACCGAATATCCTATTTTGTGTTTTTACTCTTACGGACAAAACATCAAGTATTTTTCAAACCTTGGAAATATTCAAAAGTAGGTTTCAAGGGTGGAATTTGTGTGAAAAAAATAGGAATCACCAAGAAAAACAATATTTTATTAGCTTATTCAAGAACACAATAGTTATTTTCAAAGGGAAATAACAGATAAACACTGTTTACATAAGGGCAATTCAGTATTACTTGGCCACACTCATGTTTGTTGATAAAGCTGAAATGAACTTTCACTCCAATATACTTTGAAGCCCAGCTCTGGCCTGGTTCCAAGGGTGGAGTGAAGGAGAATTTGTCCGGCAGCTGGTCCTGATTGTACTCAGGGTCCTATGCTGAGCACAGGGACACCGCATTTCCTTCCTTGCACAGATTTCCCAGGGAAGGCAAGGTCTCTTCCCTACTGTTTGGAATACCTTTTTAATTTTCCCTGCTTTGTGATGGCCAGGCAGGAGGACAAGGAGCTGTGGTGGTACTGTTTAGAGACCTTATGATGAACATGTTATTAGAATGCACTTCCCTGATGCCAACTTGGTACCTTTATTTTTCACTGGACTAGAGTGACTATCATCCATGATCTTCTCAGTTGTCTTTAGAGCCCAGCTGGTTTTCAATGGAGTTGATTTTAAACACACCACACAGAAGTGTAACACCTCTACAAATATCTGCCCAAAGTCTATTCTCCATCAGCTTGCTAACAGAGCCCCAGAGTGCTCACATTCCTCTTACACTATACAGAAATTCTGATAATACATATGAAGCTTGAATATATGCATTATAAACCTCTAAGGAAGGAATAAGAATTATAAAACCTTACTCAAATGTATTTAATTTCAGAATTCTACAGGCCAGTGGTCACTTATTCAATGTTTTACCTCAGAACTTAGAGCCACTTGGGATATGTGAAGACGCTAATCAATGAACACGTGAAAGTGCAAAGGTATTAATGAATCTGATCTCAGTTATAGAGGTTCTCAGTCTTGTTTATGGGATAGAGTTGAAATGTAAGCTTTGGAACATACTCATTCCTAAGCCTGCACTGGACCAATCACATCAAAATCTCTGTAGACTAGGTATGGGCCATATTTAAAAGTTCCCCTAATGCTAACAGAGTTGAAAATTATTGAATTAAGTGGTCTTTTATATTAAAAAAAGTTAAGGCATATTATATTTTTAGAATCTCAAAATATAGAGTTTGTTTATCAAATGATAGGTAGGCTATTGGTCCATGTTGGGTTTAAACTCACAAGATGCCATTAAGAACTTCCTAGGTAGTCATAGAGTAGAGCATCTTAAGTTAATCCTTTGTGACTTTCCTTAACAAAGTGTGATTGGAAGTTTGCAGAACTTGTTAGAAATTCAGAATCTTAATCCATGCTGAAGAACCATTAAATATTATATGTGACTTTTAACAAGACTCTTCTGGGAGATTTGCATTCACATTCACGTTTGGAAAGAATCAAAATATCATAGCCAGAGAAAAACATTTTGAAGTTAGTGGTTCATTGTTTTTGTGATCCACTGTTACATTAAAAAATGAAATGAGCACTATGTTAAGAAGGGGACAGGAGGACATTTCCCTCAATGTGTAGGAGGTCATCCAAGTGGGAGCTCTCTCAAGATGATTCATAGGTCTTCATTTCAGTCCTTAATTCTTTTCATCTGACACCTAGTTTCATTTCCTAATGAACATGCTATCTTTTCACATATGCTTTCTTTCTTTTGCACTACACTGAATTTTTCATCCTATGTAAGAAAATTGCAACAGAAAGCAATAGAGCCAAATATCGAAGAATGAAGGGATTTGTGATTGGTGACTGGTGACTGAGAATCTTAGACAGCAGAATATTGAGTTTCCAACACACTTCCCAGTACAGACAACCAAGGTCAAACTATTTTTAAGCAAAATATTCTTAACTTATAGGTATGACTAGTCTGGCTCTCTTTGAGATTTAGTTTAACCATTTTCTTTGTGTGTATCTTCAATAATCCCTGACCCTTCTTAGTTACTGGGGACAAGCAGGCAGGTAAACTTTCCTTAAAAGATGTAGGGATACTTATTGATCTTAGAAAGCTCATCCTATTAAGACCTCTGCTACACAAATTTTAGTGCACAGAAAGGTAAGGACTCTAGTCTGATTACTGGTCCTTTGAATACCTTAAGTAAGTTCTAGAAATATGTTTCCTTCCCTCTCAAAACTTCTTGCCTTCCCAAACTTCCCTTCAAATAGCTAACACTTCTTTTAAGTAACATTTGCATGTTCTTATTTAGTACGAACTAAGTACTTCATGTATTAATTCATAAATTTTCACGAGAAAACCATAAAGACCGTGAAGCGTAGTCTTTTCTTAATGAAATTTATTTTTGAAACAATTTTAGATTTATAGACAGTTGTAAAGATCGTACAGAAAGTTTCCAAACACCTCAAAACCAAGGCTATTAGTTAACAGTATTAAGGCAACAGTATTAAGGTTGCAACTTAGGAACATATATTATTAATACAGAGCAAATATTATTAATATATTATTCTCAATTGAAGTTCTCACTGTCTATATTTTATTTTTGTTCTTATTTAATTTAATTTTATTTTTAATAGACACTTAAAATCATAAAACTGAAGATATTAATGGGGTTTGATGTTTGGATACATGTATATATTGTATAATGTTTAAATTAGGTTAAATATACCAACTTCTTCAATATAATTTCTTTGTGGTATAATTATACAAAATCCTTTCTTCTAACTTTTTGAAATGTACTGTGTATTATTTTCCCTTTGCTCTCACTTAGTGTTCTTTTACTGTTCTGAACTTGAGATTTTCAAAGTAACTTCCAAGATTGCACAATTATAGTTGATGAAGTCTAACTCCAGAAACCCAAACTCTTAAGCTTTACTTTTAATACCTTAAGAGAGGAAGATGTATTAAATCAGATATCTCTAAGAGGCTATACCAATTAAAAATGGGAAATAGGTGTCTTTGTTATAGTTTAGGGAAAATTATTACAATCAGAAGAATCATCCTGATGTTGTGGCAAGCTCACAGTTGGGGTTTGTAGTCAAAAAGAGCAAGCTGACCTATGAATTGTTACACCTCAGTTTTTTTCTCTGAAAAAATGGTACAATATCAATACTTAAGGACTATTGAGAGGATTCTTTTTTTTTTTTTTTTTTTGTACCAGGGATTGAACTCAGGGGTACTTGACCACTGGGCCACATCCTCAGCCCTATTTTGTGTTTTATGTAGAGACAGGGTGTCACTGAGTTGCTTAGTGCCTCGCCGTTGCTGAGGCTGGCTTTGAACTCTTGATTCTCCTGTCTCAGCCTCCCAAAGTGCTGAGATTACAAGTGTGGGTCACCAAGCCTGGCTTTGGAGGATTTATATAAAAGGGAAAGAACTGCTATTTATTGAGAATCTTCTATGTGCCTAATGCTGTGTTATTGAAACTGTACTTTTTTTTTACTTCCTTTTTTGTACGTCCTGTACCCACAATAACCTATGTTCACTATGTTAAAAAAAAATTCATTACCCTAAAGTAATAAAACTTAGGAAAGGACTCACAAAGGCAAACTGAGGTATTTCCCTTTGCATTACAGAAGCTAAATAGCTCATCTTCTTGCATGATTTTATTCATCTTCTTGCATGATTTTATCATTAGCTTTATGACAACATCATAGACTTGATCCAAATGAGCATTTAAGGCTACTACAGTTCTATTTTAAAAATGTGCTATCTCCCTACCTCCATTTCAGCATATTTAAATGACTTCATATAAAATGCTAGAAGAATGATTTTATACACAAGGATTAACTCAACATTTTGAGGCTTCTTTCCAAGAGTTGGTCTGCTTTTCCAAAAGAATTGGCTCCCAGTGTGTTCCTACTGCTTCCTGGTGCCTGTAACAGCACTGGGAATGGGGAGTTCATCTTTCATACACACAACATGGCTTTGGCAAAGGAGGCGAAATGTCTGTCCAGCCAAGAAAATGCTTCATAGACTCATTCATGTTCATGCCACCCACATCCAAATGTCTGATCCTGGGAGCTGCCTTTATAGTTGTCACCAGAGTCTGATAGGGACACTGGAGCTGAGATGTACACATACTTCCTTGGGTTTCAAGCCTAGTATGTTCTCCTGCTTTCTTGTCATTTCCTCTTTTATCCCTTCCTTGTAAATGCTTCTGCATCATTCAATATATCTATGCTATGATGCTAGATGAGATGCCAAGACGATCATTCAATTGCCTTAACCAAAAGGTACATCATATGTTAAAGCAACAAAAAAAGACTTTGAAAATTAGATATTTTGAACTTTGTTCCAGCCCTTCAATAAGTATTAAAGGGCATAGTATCATTTAAATTCATATGTGGTAAGATTTTTAAATTTTTATTCAGAAGTTATAAATAAAATTGAAACATACTTCAGAAATTATAAGATACCACTTTAGAAATTATAAGATATCACTTTAAGATACCAGCCATTTCATTTTGCACATGAAAGGGAACTCATCTGTTTCATACATGAGTGGATTTTTAAAATAAAATTATATAACCTAGAGCTCAAAGGGGACCATGAAATGTCATAAAATTCATTCAGAAATACCTAAATAATTCCAAATAACATTGTTGGAATCCTCCAGAAAAGAGATTTTATGACTTCCTGATGTAAAGTGATTTATTTTCTTAAATACCTCCTGTCTCCTGTTCATACCTCAAGGGAAATAGAGGATTATCATTTCCCATTAACATCCCAAGAGGCTTACACTAGCTCCACAAAGAGGGTAGGTAATGTGCATGACATCTGCCAGTGTAAGTTAAGAGGAGTAAGAATAGAGACCAAGAATCCCTATGCATTCAGGTGGCACAACAGCCTTGTGTTCAATCGAGTGGGCTCTGCACATACAGAGCATGAGTTGTCTGTTTCTATCTTTTTAATTTTAACACTGTGTGTGCTTGGGAAATTACTTATCTGTCTCTATGCTTCATCATCTTTGAATTAATACTCTTACCTTCTTCAATGAGTTGCAATTCATGAATTAATGCATTTGAAGGGATTAGAAACATACTTGATAAATAGGATTTGCTATTACCTACTACACACTGTGAGTCTAGAGATTTTTTAAAATATTTACTTTCCATTTAATCTTCATATACATCACTCATGGACCATTATTATTCCCATAGTATGGATGAAAAATAATGTAAAGTGGGATTAGAAACCAAAATGAGATGATACCATGACACAATGGCAGAAATCAGAAAGGGGAATTGAACTCAGGGTCACTTCCCTTCAAAACCCATTGCACCATTCAGCCTCCATAATGAGACAATTGTCATCTCTTCTTAGAAATGATACATTGAAGGTAATTCTAAATTCTCTGTGGTATAATTCTCTTTTACAAAAAATTAAACTTTTTTCATTAAAAAAAAAGTTCATTCAACTCTAAACTTCGCTTAATTTTCCAATGATTTAAATTTTTTCTACAAATGTGCAAAATATCTTAAAGTGAAAAACAATTTCTAAGTTTTTCATTCTGCTTTTTTTTTGTTTATTCATATACTTATTTAGTAAGCATTTGTTTTGCATTGCTATGTTATACAATGTTGGGGTAAAATGCAGATAAAAATGTTAATGTTAACTGTCTCTTATTAAGGTATTATCTAAGTGAGGAAATGAGACAACTCCTCATTTAATAAATGACAAAATATTCAGCAACATATAATTACCTACTACCCAGAGTAACGCAGGGGAAAAAAAAAATCCATGTAACCTGGAATGACTTTACATGGCTCATTGAAACATCTTGGGTTAGGAATAAAGTAATGGAGAGAGTTTGCCTACAACATGGAGAGCATTCCAGACAATTATACAATATAAGAGACATGTTTATGTATTCTCAACCATGTGTGTTTAGAGAATATGAGGAAACAATCCCATTTGAACAAAATTGAGACTTGTGAGCTGGAACTGAAAAGTCCATTTGAAAATCATATGATAACCAACGTTGGATGATAAATTGAAAAAAAAGTTAAGGCATATTGAAATGTTTTGATTTTATCCCATAGACATTTTAACTGCCAGAAAACAATGGCCTCATGTTTTCAGTGAGTGGCAAAATTCTTTGACAAGCCAAACTCATTTATGTGTGAGATGAAGAGATTGACATCAGACAGGCAAGGGCTTAGGAAAGATACCACCCAATACTTTTCTGGTAAAGATGACTCAAACATGGTCCAATAGATTGGAAAATAATACAAATTTCAAAAGAGTGGAAAATAATGGTATGAAAAATATTGTGATGCACCACAAAAATGAATAAATGTGGAAGTAAGTCTAAATAATTGATTTTAGAGATTATACAAAAATTACATATTCATCATATGTATAATAGAATAATAATAAGGTACATATATTTAAAATGACTTGAAAAGTAAGGAGATAAGAAAATAAAAGTTATTTTTCAAAAGATATTACATTGATTTATTTTCATTACTGACAATGATAATTAGGAAAACATTGGCTTAAATATTTTTAAGTATAAAGAGATAAGTGACATAGCTGTAGCAAAGCTGTATTGAGTCTGGATGATGTGTTTGTAGAGCATCATTGAGTTTCTTTTATACTTTAATATTACCATATTAAAATAACACAAAAATGGTCACACACACACACACAAATTCAGAGTTTTTCCTAGGAAGTGCAAAATTGGATTAGTGATAAGACTGAGACAGAATTTTTTATTACTTAACTAAAAGACAGATGTTAAGTATATATTCTTGCAGTGATTAAAATGCATTTTAGTAGTAAAAATAACTATAAGTTTCATAAGAAAAAATGCAAAGTATCCAAATTGCCAAAGAAAACATGTACATAGAAGAAAAGAAGAAGAAAAAGCATACAAAGGATAACAAAGAAAAAAAAAACAAGAAAGTGGCAAAATTAAAATCAAACATATATATTAGCTTTGAAAACAAGGGAATAGGTGAAATTTCTCTCTTGAAATTTGATAAGACCTCAATAGTACATTCATAATAAAATGATGGAAATAGTATCAACATAAAGAAGTTGGACAATGTGTGCAATCAAAAGATTGAACAAGCAGACATTATTAACATCATCAAGAAATTATTAAAAATAAAGAGCCTAACATGCAAATAATAAAGTACATAATAAATATAAACATGATATTCACAAAAGATATTGGAGATAATGTTCATTCCTTCTAAATCAATCACTTTTCTGCAGTTCTTGGCAGAGGCCAATTTGAACAACTATTATAGAAAACAATTTTGGAAAAAATTTCAAATTTTTAATTATGTGTGTATGTGTGTGTTTGTGTGTAGTCTTTGACTCAAGAATTCCTTTGCTAGGAATTTTCCTAAGGAAATAATCATGAGTGACTACAATGCTTTGGATGAAGAGATAAACAGATGTTCACTTAAGCTGACTGTTTATAATAATAAATCGGAAGTATCTAAAAGAAACTTCTTAGGATGAATATGATGAAATATTAGGCAATCCCTAGAAATTATAATTTAGAGGAATATTTAATGATAAGCAAAATATATCTAATACATTTAATTTATAAAATAGATGTAATAAGAAAACAGATCAAAAGTTATGTATTTATTCATCAATGATATGACAGTATTTCAAAATTTAATGGACATGATTTTCACCCCTGTTTGCACATCAGATCACTTCACTTGTTCCCTAGTACCAATCATGTAGTACTGAAGGAACTTTGAGTACCAGTTATGCAGAGCATCAGATGATAGTATACTGCATATAACACAAAGTTCACATTACCTTGCTCCCCTAAGAGTTGTAGCACTTGCACAATCTCATCTCTATTTCCTTCTATCAAATTTAGAAGGAGATAAATGGATTAAAATGATATGTCTTAAGCCTAAAATCAAGAAATCTCTGAATTTAAATGAGATTATAAGGAATATATGTATATATGTGTGTGTGTGTGCATGTGTGGCTGTATGCATGTGTGTATACTAACATATATATTCATATATATTTATATATACATATATATGTCTTCAGGCAAATAAATTGAGTTAGAGTTTATAAAGTTGCATTTCTTATGTACTTATATTTTTAATGGAGAAATTTATAATTGCTACTTTAAAATGTTCTTAATGGCAGTTATTTGGAATAATAGCCACATATTCAGAAACTTAGAAGAGTGGTGTTGATTTACATTTTTGGAAACTCTTTGATGTCTTAATCAAAGACAGTTGGATCCTTATATTATATTCTGCAATCCATTTGCAGGAGCATGTTTTTTCTAGTTGAGGTATACGAAGAAAATTTGGTTTCACACAGATACGTAATTGAAAAATTGAAAAGGGAGCAGAAGTTTCAGATATTCTTCTTTGATAGTATGCCAAAACCTGACAAGCAGTAGTTTCTTTCAAGTTAATTGTAATTTGGAACCTGAAGTTATTGGAATGAAGTTTTCTTACTCTGTTATAGCAAAATTCACTGGTTCATCTTACAATTTAAATGGCTGTTTTGCACATATGTGATTTGGTAACTTCATACATTGGGCCATTTGGAAAACAGGATCACTGGTTTATGTAGCTCTTCCAAAGGTTGACATACTTCATTACACATTATCAAAAAGTCATATTCATTAATGTCATCACCAATCTCATCAGAAAAATGGTTAAAGTATCAGGAAACTACTAAACTCAAGGTGGTAGATAAAAAGTTTCCAAAATTCTCATTTTCCTTTGACAGCTAAATTTTATCACAATTATTGTCAGCTGTGTCTCTGGAGTGCCAGGCTCGTTTTACTCATTTTTGAGGAAATGTCTGCCCAATACCCAAGTCTGATGAATGATATTGTGTCTGTCAATAGTGATTTTAAGTAAAAGAATGTTTCAGGTGTCATTTGAGGTTATTTTAGAATATATAACAGGCTTATACTCAGTCTTGGAAAAAGAGAGTATTTCCTTAAAAAACACACCTTAAAGTGGGTAGCATCTGTGGACCCTCTTATTGTGCTATTTTATGTGGAACATAAGATAGGTTAAAAACAAGACTGAGAGAAGCAAAACATAGAGGAGATTTGGACCTATTGCAGAATCCTGAATTTATGTTAAAAATTCGCTCTACTTATTGAATCACAAATAATCTATTGAAATCTCAATGACAGGTCTTGAAATGATGGTAATGTTTTACATATCAAGCAATGTATATAACTAGGTCTTTCCTTCAGTATTACAATAGACATGTCTTGAAAAAGTTTTCACAGAGATTTAAAATGATGTATTATATATTAAGCCTAGTCTACAAACCTAAAATTCTTTTTGATGATAGGAAACATTTTTTTTCTCTTTTGCTTAAGTCATTGGATTCTCTGGATATAAGTAGAATTAGTTTAAATTTCACCCAATGTCTGAAAAGGCAGTTCTTGGAAATAGCTTCTTAGACTCAAATTTTTTCAGTTAATTAAATAGGCCAGTGTGTTTGAGGCTTTCCAACCTATAGAGAGTTCTGGAAATCTCCCTCTACACTTTCACTTAGATTCGAAGGAGTTGTCCCAGTGGTTGTTCAAAATTAATACTTAGCTTCGGTATTGCCTTAACAAAATGAATTGAAGATTAAAATATATATGTGTGTGTGTGTGTGTGTGTGTGTGTGTGTGTGTGTGTGTGTATCTCAAAATGTGCAAAAAATTGTTCACTGTTTAAAGCATTTCTAACTAAATCTAGACTTCGCCAGTATCTAAATGCTTTCTTTTTGTGATTGTTGGATCAGATAGAAGTTTTATCCAAACTATTTATCGTAATCAGCAGTTGGAGGAGAAGAATGTTAAATAAACGATCTTATTTTGATTCGTTTTCTGGATGTTTACCAGGCTGTTGACAAAACCCAGAGAATGTTTAATGACTTGGTGGGGGAACTTGAAACAGAAGTGGGAACTGCTCTTAGGGAGACTCATTTGCTTTTTCTTTCTTCAGTACAACAAAAGGGAAATGATGACAGGCCACCTCTTGGTACCCAGTTTGAATTAGAAAATTCATCATGCTCCTTGTCGAGATTTCAATTCTCTCACATTGAATTGAATAAACATTTTCAATGAAAGCCAGAAAGACAAAGATACAATTCAGATGTCTTAAAAAAAAAAAAAAAAAAAAAAAACATTTTACACAGGAGACCAAAGGGGAAGGGCTCCCAAAGATCTCACACATGGACTTATGCAAGGTTGCTTACAATGTGCCAAGAAATAAGACATGTAGACTGAGCACTGCATTCTGTCTCAAACCCTATGGGCACAAACTTAAGAGAGTTATCTTTTAGGAATGTTGTGATAAACATGCAGTTATGATATTAACCAAGGAAACAGTTTGGATGCACATCCATTAAAGGAATTACTGGAGTTATTCAATTTTAAATCCTTATTAATCTTTTTATATCTTGGGTAATACCAATTCCCTAAAGCATACTATTTAAAGCTTAGAGAAAATGCATCCTCAAGGACCTGTTGCCAACAATGATGCTGTTTTCAACATCTGGGAATAAAAATCACCACCAAATATAGATCATTGGGTCAACTTTCTTTGGGAAATGGTGAAATTCAAAAACATGAGTTCTGACATTTGCATGAGCTTGCTGACTGCAGGATACCTAACTTAGGGTCTATTCTTGGATCTGTGTCCTGAGTGAGAAAGTTCAGATGTGATTGGTCTATAGTTTTCCTAACTGCTAGCACAAGTCTGGAAAGATCAGCAAACTCATCATTTACCTCAGCATCATCTTATTTATTTCACTTTTCTCCTGTTGTCAAAATTGAACCAGAGTTACTTTATGTGTAATTTCCTATCAAAATAATCTCATCCCATTGCTACATAGAATCTGAAACTTGTCCTGAGTTGCTATCTTCCCTTTAGGATATTTAAAAGTGAGACTGAATTTCTCTGGATTACTATGTCACCCATCTTTTGATACAGGCGGTATTCCAAACATTGTTCGTCACATAGTATTTAATAATAATAGCTTCAAACATCTTATTTTTAAATTAGTTCTCTTTTAATCATCTTCTAACGTACAGTTTGCTCCGTTACTGAATGTTCTCTTTCACTTCTCATCCAAATTTCTCCAAAGAACGGTTCATCATCTGCTCTTACCATTAACTTCTGATCTACTATAGTACTTTATCAACCTGACAACTCAAGAGAAATTGTTCTCATTAACAATAAAGACTTCCTCATTGCCCAATTCAGTGGCAACCTGCTCACTAAAATTTTATTATTCACTCCTTTTTGAAATGACTCTTGGACCTTGTTTCTCACTAGCTTTTGCTTATCTGTCTAGTTGTGGACGATGACTTCCTCCATCAACCCTTATGTTTTGATGTTTCCAGGTTTTTGTTAACTGTTTACACATTTTCTCATTTTTTATCCTCCCTCTGGTCAATAATTTTCATTCTCATCTCCTCCCTCTCCCCCTCTCTTTCTCTCTCTCTATGGCTTGCCTACGCACGCACACACACATCTTGGAAGCTAGACTTCAGAATTCCCAGGTTAAACAACACTCTTCTTATTCATCTGTATCCTGCATACATGCATTTGGCTTTCTCATAAATAACTCAAATTCAACATGTGCAAAGTTGAACTTTCCCACTGATTTCCTGCTTCTTAGTGTTCACTAACTGTTGGTTACACCACAGTTTTAGAAACCAAGAGTCTCTAGACTCTTGTCCATTCCATCTCCCTAATCCTACTTCCAATTATCCCCACACTCTTGACAGTTTAAATCTGAAGTACTTGTTTATTTTGTGTTCCACACCTCCATCCCAACCACAGCTTTCTTAAATTTGGATGTTATTATCTTTTTATTGTGTGACTATAACATTCTCCTATTATGTCTTCTGCCTTCAATATTGTGTGTGTGTGTGTATTTTAAATAGTTACCCTATATTATTGTTGACAATATCTTAAACAAAAAGTCTGATCATATTCTACCCTGCCTAATATTCATTAACATCTCTATGGAGTTTATGATGAAATAAAATCCAAACCTCTAAAATTAGAGCATATTTAAATAGGCTATGTGGTAGTTAGAAACTGTGGGCTTATTTTTATTTAATAGTAAACACTAAACGACAATAGAACAAATTATAGAAGAGAAAATTGCATTTCTATTTCTCATTTTTTTTTAAACTTTAGAGGTAGGCAGACTTGGAATGATAACAGAAGTTTCACAATGTCATCAAGGACTCTATCTCCTTTTTCTTGCTTGGCCACACTTAGCACAATATTTTCTTAAAGTTACTTTTGGTGCAAGAGGGCTGCAGGAGCTCCAGCTATATTACCTGTGGAACAGGTAGTGAGAAGAGAAAATAAAGATTGAGAGTGAAGAGAGAAGAGACTCTCAAACAACTTCTAAGAATTTTTTCTCAAAGTGACACACATAATATCATGGCAAAAGTAAGATTTTAGACAACAGGTTTTAAATAGTGAGTTTTAAAATTTACTATATTATCTTATTTACATGCTGATATATTATTATATTTATGTTGGAATATAAAATATATTATTTGTATTCTAGTGAGATTTTTCCATGATCATCTTTCTTCAGTTATTAATTACATTGCTTCATTCAGAGAATTATTTTGAAGATTAACTTGCATTATGAGAAAATAGTGCATAGCAGAGAACATGGTAAGTCAACAATCTTTTTGTTGTTATTAATGACATTAATAGATGAGAAAAGAACAAGAAGATCATCACATGGAGTTATGCTAAGAATTATTTATCCCGGGATATTCAAAACTTCTATCGTTTTGTAGATATCTGACTCTCTGTTGATGTTTCCTCTATGCCAGCAAGGTCCTAAGGCCTCAGATGTGATTATGAAAAGAGAAAGAGCAGAAGATTGGAATGGAAATGAACATTGGCATACCGGGAAATAAGTGAGCAATTAGTTGGATATACAGTCCAAGAATAAAAAACTACAAGGTCATGCAATGAAGAAGGGGAGTGCAGAGTAAAGGCAAAGCAAAGCAACACCAGTTCCCTAACGCTGTGCAAAGAGCACACTTTTAGTCAGAGCTGAGACCTTTCTGATGTAATCCTGTAGAATTTGTGTATGTTCACAACCACATGCTGACATTTGTCTTAATATAATATAAAATTTATCCCTCCTGATACAAAGGGGATTAAAACATTAATGAATTAAATATTTACTAATACAATTTCTGAATTTCCTTATTTAATAACCTACTCAGTGACTATTTTGTTCAAATAGGGCTTCTATTGTAAATTTGTTGTGAAGAATAACATGATTATAAACAATGGTGAGAACAATAAGTTATATATAAAATGAATCATACAATGCCTGATATATTTTAAAATCCTAATATATAGTTTTTATCATGTTGAATTTGTGGCACATTACTGATTATCGATTTGCTTTCTAAAGGAATTATGTTTTATATAATGTTTTCATAATAGGATGTTGAAGGAAACTATTTTAGTTGCCCTAAATGTTTTTTTTTACTCAAATCAAAACCTGGGGACAAACTTTTGTTGCTATCATATTCTGAAACAAGTTAAATGTCTTAGAGAATACACAATGTGATATTTAAGAATTAAAGGAATTACTACTTTCAACTTTCAGATGATTGACAGATAAATAAGTAGAAAGGATGATGAGATAAATTGTTGGTGAATCTAGGTAGAGGTATTTTCTTCTCATATATTTAACATTTTTTGAATGTTTGAAATCACATCTAAATAAATATTACAATAATAAAAATTTAAGGGCAGACCCTTTATAATCTTCTTAGGAAGATATCCTTTTATTGCTACCTCCCTCCTCCACCTCTATAAGCAGAAAGCAAGAGGAATGAATGGATGAAGTCATTTATTGGGTCAGTGGGAAATTTTTCACAATTCCCTAGAATGTGAGAGGTGAGCACAATCTACCTCCAATCTTGCAACGTGTTGGTTAAGAGCAAAATGGAGAGACTGGCATCTCTCTCCCAGTTAGGTATCTCTTTTTGCAGAGCATCATCCAAATCTGCCTTTTTGATGGAGGAGGAGGGAACAGGAGAGCGTTAAGTGGGAGAGAGAGCAAGCAAGGCTGGAGGCTTGCATGAATGTTCCAAGTCAAACGGACACTATGGAAGACAGTCAGTGCTGCATGATCTTGCCAGGACCACCCTTCCTCAGATTCTGATTCTCTCATGAGACTTACAGATAAATTCTTTCCAAACCCTGCTGAAAGTCTTCCTGCACTTTCCCTGATCTGGGACATCCACTTCTAATTTTTGTCTTTCCATGCTTGGCTCAGCTCCTACTCTAGTAGTGCAGACCATCCCCAGCAACCAGCCTTCTTGGGTGTGGTTTTAGTGGTGAGAGTCAGGGGCAGCAGCCATTCCTATCTGGAGAGTCTGAAAGTTTCCTAACTAGAGAGAGTGTCTAAACTAAAATTGTTTATATCCTCTTTGTCTCCTAATATAAGCCATTTCCAAAGTAATCCAAAAAAACTCACTAAACATCAACTAACACTCTTTTAAACAAAAAAATAGCAGACACAAACCAATCTGGCTGTGATCTAATGTGACAAATAAACCACTTTACATTACTATTTGGGGAAGGAAGTCCATAATTTATGGAATTAAGATTACAGGTTCTTGGGTTTTTATAGCTATATTCTGATTTTATTGCTGTGCCATAAGATAAAAATATTTATTTCACTATTAATATTCCTTAAACACTCTTTCATGCTCGAAACTCTTTTTGGATCTTCACTAGTTGTAATATCCAGAGCCCTGAGCTTGCATTAAAGGCACCGTGGAATCCACGGCAGTCCCTCTTGCCTAATATTTTTGTATTCCTCAATGAATTATTTACCTCAGCCTGTGATTTCCTTTTTCATACTGTCTCTGGTATTTGTCTTCTCCTTTATATTCCCACAGCTCACACTCTAGACTATTCCCTTATAACCTCACATCTGGATTATTACAACAGCCTACTTAGGTAGTCTTGTCAAAGCTGCTTTCAAACTATACTGCAGGCTGCTACCAGATAATTCTTCCTAAAACATGAATTTTACCCTGTCTCCTTTTCAAAACCCATCAACGACTCCTAATTCTTAAGAATAGAATCATTGTTTTAAGATTTTCCATGCCTGACTCCACAGCAACTTGCCAAATTTCTGTACTTTCCAAATAAACTCCCTCTCTAGCTGTTTTTATTTTCCCTGTCTCCTACAATGTTCCTCACACATTCCCAACTTCTTTATTGTATCCCTAAGCTTATCCAGCTTTTTGTATTTACCTATAGAAACCCTCCCCTGTCTTTAAGCCCCCAATTTTTCTCCTGTCTCTCTTTATGTAGACTTCCAGAGAATACACATTCACCTAATAGCTTCCATGTATTAACATCTTCAAATTATTCAGTTTGTTTGTTTCTGGCAATTTGAAAGTTAGTATTAGGGAAAAGAACATGGCTTTACATGTAAGAGTTTTCAGCTGTGGGTCCACTACAACCTACTCATGAAATTGAGCATGCCGTCTACTTTCTGAGCTTCATTCACACCATCTACCAAAACAGTAGTATATTTATAGTTTAAGTGTATTTCTAAACAAAGTGTAGTCTTACAGCAAGAAGAACTCCCATCTTTTATTTTATATTGCATAATGCCTAAAGCTGTTCACAGAAAGTACATGTATCTGCCTGCGTGTGCTCATGTGTGCACATGCTCACACACACACACACACACACACACATACTTCCATTTCTGTGAAATAACAGTTCAGATCTGTGACTCAAAAGGGTACATAAAGATATTCTGAGTAATATATGATAGCTTTAAAAACATGGACAATTTCTGGGTACACAACTTCCATCTATGTAATTTCCTGAATCAGCTACCTAAGAAAGTGTCTATGGTGGAGGAATTAATAGTCCTTTTCCTGTTAAAAAGCAAAAAATTTGAATCTTATTTTTATTCATGATTCAAGGTATCCAAACCTCCAGGGAAGTAAAAGAAGGGACAATTCAAAATACTCCAACTATTAGTGTTATTATACCAATAGATTATACTAATTATTAATCAACAAACTTGTTATTTTTCTACACATCAAATGATTTAAAAACTCAGCTCTCACAATATCAAATTCACAAATGCCATCATTTTTTTCAATAAAAAATTATTAGACATAAAAAGGCTCAAGAACATGTTACCAAAAACAAGCAGTAGAAACAAAACAAAATGACAGAAAAGGTAAAATAATCAGATTCTTTTAAAAAGTCTGTTACAAATATATTCAAGTATTTAAAGAAAAAAAAGAGGGAAATGTGAAAACACACAAGATATGAAAAAGAACCAAAGAAAACTTTGAGAAATAAAAATATAATGTTTGAAAAGGAATTTCCCTGGATGAGAGTAACAGCAGCTTAGATACCATAAGATAAAAAATTAGTAACCTTGAATGCATAGCAATCAAAACTACAGAATGAAATCTGGACATAAAAAAAAGAAAGACTGAAAAAGATAAAAATAGAGACTAAGGGTTTTGTAAGTGGTATCAAATAATATTGCATAATCCCAGAAGTTAGAATCATTAGACATATTAGAAGAGATTAATCTGGATATTTTCCAAATTTAATGAAAATTATGACTTCACTGATCCATGAAGATTGACAATCCACAGTGAGATAAACAAAAAAATTTACATTATGCTAGTTTTCTATTATTGCTTTAACAAATTAAAAACTCTTATTGGCTTAAAGCACAGAAATTAATTATAAAACTATGTATCAGAAGTCACACATAGTTCTGCTGGACTAAAATTAAGAAGGCAGCAAGACCGGTGCATTTCTTTTTGAAGGCTCCAAGGGAGAATCTGTTTCTTTTACTTGCAGCTTTTATTTCCACCCACACTCCTTAACTCATGGTCCACTTTCTTTGTCTTATGGCCAGCAGCATTGCGTCTCACTATGAAAGTCTTTCTCAGTCATACCTCCTTTGACTTTCTGAATCTCTCTTCCACTGTTAAGAGTCCTTGCAAATATGTTGGATCTACCCAGATAATCTGTGACACCATTTTAAGGCAACTTTAATTATATATGTAGACTTAACGTCCCTTTGCCAAGAAAGGTAATCTATTCATAGGTTCTGGATGGTTTGTCTGCTTTGGGTTGCACCTATACCAAGGCACATTATAATTAGATTACTGAAAACTAATGAAGCTAGGGAAAATCTTAAAAACACAGAGAAAAATAAGTGTATAATACACACAAAGAAAATAAGTGTGACAATAGACTTAAGAAATGTTGTAAAAGAAGAATAGTGCACACACAATAAAAACATCTTTTGAAAATGAAGGCAAAATAAAAATAGAATAAAAAAGGAGATAATTTGTTTTAAGATATTACACAGCAAGAAATGTTAAAGAATGTTTTCTTGGTAAAAGACAAAGAACAGTTGGAAGCTTGGAACTACAAAGGGGTAAGAGCATTGGACATAGTAAACACATGTGTAGATGTAAAAGATCATTTTTTTCTTATCACTAAATCCAAGATGATTGACTTTTAAAAATAAAATTAGTAATCACATATTGCACTAGTTACCAAACATGTTGAAAAGATGTGAGGAAACAATTGAATAAAGAATGAAAGAAGAGATCAAACTATCATAGAAAGATTTTGACATCTATATTAATTGATTTATGACTACCTAATATTATTTTATGATATGCTAAATTTGCATAGTTGAAACTCTAGAACAAGCTAAAACATTTTTAAAATAATTGTATATATAATAAAGCAATAGTGGAAATAAAATAGAGTACTCACATGATTCAAAATAATTCTGGAAATGAGAAAGGTGGAATATAAAGTGAATAGGTCATCTGGAAAACTGAAATCATGGCAGACTCTAGTCAATTGTATATATAATTGCACTAAATGCAAATGAATTAAATTATCTAGAAAACAGATGTCAGATGCATACAAAAAGCAAACTCTATATGCTTTCTACAAAAAACTGGTTTAGAATTTTTAAAGGATAATTTTAAAATATAAGGTTAGAATGAGTTATCCCATTCACACCACCAATGGAAAATAAAAATGGCTATATTAATATCAGAAAAATTAGAATTTTATCAAGGCCTATTATCATAATAAGAAGGAAATTTTCCTAATTATAAATATTCAATTCATCAAGTATGTGTAATATTATAAAATCAAAATCATTAGTAATATGAATTATAAGTAATATTCTTTCATATTTCAAAATCATATAAACAATGCTAGTTATTTTGACATTAACAATCACTTTAATTCAGTATTAAACAAACTAAAAAAGAATAACACATGATTACCTTAATAGATGATAGAATTTGACACTTCATGGCAAAATATTATAACATTACCCTCATTCCTTCCACATTTATTATTTGAAAATATTCTATAAGGAAGAGATTTTATTGCCCAGAAAATTGTCTTTTAAATTATTTATTTGTAATAGTATAGAGAAATAATATTATTTTATGAGTTAAAATTCAATATTATAATTATCATTTTTTCAATTTTTTATTCTTGGAGCATTCTTTCAGATTTGCTGCTGTGATCTTCTGATTTTTATTTTTTTCAAATGAGTCCTTA